>CM027396.1:22285725-22413916 GCA_015711505.1 Sylvilagus bachmani
AGGTGTGTGATGCGTGTATATGAGGTATATGATGCAGGTTTGTGATGTGTGTATATGAGGTGTGTGATGCGTGTATATGAGGTATATGATGCAGGTGTGTGATGCGTGTATATGAGGTGTGTGATGCACGTGTGTGATGCGTGTATATGAGGTATATGATGCAGGTGTGTGATGCGAAGTAACCTAGCAGAAAACAAATGTACAGAAAACCTAATTGCGACCACGCTGCCTGAGGAAACGGGATGCTGTGGGAGCCACGTCCCCGAGCCCGGCTGCTCAGCATGGCGGAGCCGGGATGTCCTGCGTGGGGTGGGCAAGGGGCCGACACCTGCGTGTGCTGCAGAGGCAGGTGTGTTAAGTCAGCATGGTCCTGGCTCTAGCGTCGCTTGCACCAGTCACAGGAGCTGTTGAGCATCCCCCGGATCAGCTCCCTCGTGGGCAGTGGAGTCAGGGATGAAGGAGTCACCACAGATGCCCGCAGGTCTGAAGGAAGTGGGAGTGGACCTTGGGCCCCTGGGAAGAGGACTGTGGTGCTGCCTAGGTGGGCAGAGCATGACGCGAAGGGAAGAGCCCCTCCCTCACAGGTGTTGGCGAGGGGTGGAGGGTCTGGCACGCACAGGGGCATCAAATTTGCTGTCAGGAAAAATGGAGAAAACATCCGGTCCCATGCACACTCTAAACTGTTAAAGAAGCAGAGGGAAAGGAAACCTCGCGATTCAAAGCCAAGCCACAAAGCAGGAACAGACGTGCGCTGGCGCAGGGGATGTTCGCCTCTTCAGCTTGTGGAGTTCACGTAACTAAGCGTAGTGAGAGCCCACGTCCACGAGGGTGCGGATGTGCAGACAGCACACCCCGTGGCTTGCTGAGTGCTTGCAAAGCTGATCTCAGTGGTGGTCTTAATAGCGGTAAACTAGAGCACATTTTAGAGTAAAATGTGACTGTGCCAAGACCTCCTGAAGTCAGACTCACGGAGGTCACGTGACATCTGCCTTAAGTAAACGCACAGACAGCCGCTGTTCCCCGCAGGGAAGCCGCCGGCCTGGAGGCCACAGTACCCTCCCACCGACCCTGTCCCCACATGGCTCCTGTTGACATTCCCCTGGGAATTTTCTTTGGACACTTGAGTTGCTTCTAAAATTCTTCGGAGGCGTGGATTTGCTGGAGTGGCTCAAGTTGTGTTTTCGACTGGAGAAGGAGCGATGGACTGGCTGTGCTGGAAATGCAGGCCACGGTCACGGGCAGTGTCGGGAAGCGGGCCCGGGGACGGCGTCCAGAGCTTTATGGTAAAGTGGGCATTTCCCAACACTGGGAAATTAGAACCCAAGGTACTGGGTAGGAATAAATGGCTCTTTATTTGGAAGGAAGGGTCCTGCTTCTCCATGCTCAAAATGGTTCAAAGAGCTAACTCAAGAACCAAAAAGCCCTGCAAAAGTTGAAGGAAGTATCAGAGAATCTTGTGTGAGAGGATACCATGTTCCTTTGCATAGTCCAAGACCTAAAATTGCAAAGGAAGAGAGAGAAATTTGACCATAATCAAAGTTGATATTTTTTGCTGCAAAAGGCGTTGCAGGCCGGCGCCGTAGCTCAACAGGCTAATCCTCCACCTTGCGGCGCCGGCACACCGGGTTCTAGTCCTGGTCGGGGCACCGGATTCTGTCCCGGTTGCCCCTCTTCCAGGCCAGCCCTCTGCTGTGGCCCGGGAGTGCAGTGGAGGATGGCCCAAGTGCTTGGGCCCTGCACCCAATGGGAGACCAGGAGAAGCACCTGTCACCTGGCTCCTGCCATCGGATGAGTGCGGTGCACCGGCTGCAGCGGCCATTGAAAGGTGAACCAATGGAAAAGGAAGACCTTTCTCTCTCTCTCACTGTCTAACTCTGCCTGTCAAGAGGAAAAAAAAAAGACGTTGCAAATGACTGGGGAAAATGTTTCTATAACATGTATAAAGGATAAAAAGAACTGACAGAATTAAAACATGGGTTGAGAATATGAATAGTTCTCTGAGAAATGAAAATAGCAAAACGAGGAATTCAACCTCACTTGTGATTGAGGACAACACCCCCCCCCCCATTCTGCTTTGGCTCAGGTGTTTGGGGACACACACACACACACACACACACACACACGTCTGCCTTGGCTCAGGTGGTCGGGGACACACACATACACAGACACGTCTGCCTTGGCTCAGGTGGTGAGGGAAAAGGAGGTAACAGTAAGTTCTGGTTCGTATACCATGAAATACAACGATTTTTTAAAAATTGTTTAGAAGCACAGAGACAGCGCGCGAGCACCGTTCACTGGTTTATCCCCTGAGGCCTGAGCCAGCTCTGCCGCTGGAGACCGGGAGGTGGGAGCTCGAGCCCTACCTCCAGCATGGCCGGCAGGGACCCAGCGACTTGAGCTGTCGTCCTCCCAGGGTCTGCATTGGCGGGAGTCAGGAGCTGCAGCCAGGGACGGAACCCGGGTAGCCTGCTCACCAGTAGTGTTTTATTTTGTTAAGATTTATGTATTTTATTTGGAAGAGACGAGTTAAAGGGAGAGAGTTCTTCCATCGGCTGGCTCACTCTCCAAATGGCCAAACCACCTGGGGCTAGGCCAGGATTGAAGCCAGGAGCCTGGAACTCCATCCTAGTGTCCCAGGTGGGTGGCGGGGGTACTTGGTTCAAGTACTTGGACCGTCTTCTGCTACTTTCCCAGATGGATTAGCAGGGAGCCAGGTCAGAAGTGGAGCAGCCGGGACGTGGGCATCACAGCTGGCCGTCTGACCTGCTGGGCCACCACTCGGCCCCTCGTGTGGACCTTTAGAAGGAGATGGGTGTGGGTGCTTTGACGTTGCTTGGGTGGGTGTCCAGAATGTGCTATTGAACCAGAAAAACAAGTTTAGTCCCGTTTTTTTGTAAAATGCAGGACAAAATAGTTGAGTATGTCTGATACAAATAGAAAGTCTGGAAGAAGGCATGGGGAACCTGGGGCTGCACAGAGGAGAGTTTTCAGATAATAAAAGTGTGACAGTTTCTCACTTCAGTTTAATAAAGGTCTAGTTTACGCGTTTGTGGTACCTAGTACTTGAAATGGTAAAAGCCACACCCTTGAGTGCCGCTGGCCCTGTGTATCAGGAACCTTAAACACACTTCTTGATGTGGCAGCCGGCTAGGAACCATCAAAGGGATGCTCATAAGGTTTATTTTTATTTGAAGGGCAGGGAGAGAGAGAAGCAGAGATCTTCCACCTGCCAGTTTACTGCCCATGTGCTCACAGCAGCCAGAACAGGGCCAGCCCGAAGCCAGTCAGGTTCTACCACGTGGGTGTCAGCCCCAAATGCTTGGGCCTCCGTCCGCTGCCTCGCAGGGTACACGTTAGGAAGCTGGGTCAGAAGCAGGGCACTGGGGCTTGAACCAGGCACTCCCGTGTGGGACGTGGGTGTTCAGGCGGTGAGAGCACAGCGGAGTAGATGATGGACTTAGGGGAAGTGAGACTGGAAGCTTTCGTGAACCCCCGAGAAGGTGGCAGTGCCCCGGGCAACCCGAGAGTGCTGGCGGAGTGCCTGGAAGGACCTTGGTGATTTTTCCTGTACTTGGGGACCAGCGGGCTTTAGTGAGGATGGGACCGATTCCTGTTTGGATTTGCTGTGTTCGAAGGACTTCGAGGACATGTGGGTTGTAGACAGTGATTTCGCCGTCTGTGTGTGTGAACGACTGGGTGGGGTGCAGGGTACGTTGTCTGAGCTAACTGCACACTCGTCAGTTTTATCGTTGGGGCATGTCCAGCTTGTCCTGGCCTGTCGGCATCCCGCAGGGATCTGGAAGCCTGGGTGGGCAGGTGCTGGAGGTTTCTCTGGGCTTCCGTGAGAGTCCTGGTGTTCGGAGTGATTGCTGTGCGGATGAGCTGTTCCGTCACGTAGCGGCAGCTGAGAAGTGGTGGTGCCTGGCCCTGCGTGCAGGGGGAAGCACCCGCCTGCCTGTTAGCGTGGGAATGGAGGTTGGGCAGCTGTGCCATGTCCCTGCCGTGGCTGGGAGTGGGTGGGCACCTCGGAGGATGCCTTCAGCAGAGCACGTGTGGTTGGGAGCAAGTGACGCCCTCCAGAAACGGCGAAACGCGCTGTGTGCGGGAGTGCACCCGGCGTCGCAGGCTGCTTCTTGGCGGGGGTCAGAGGTCAGGGCAGCTGCCCTCTGCCTTCCTCCTGCCTTCGAGACTGCTGGGTGTGGCGGACTCGGCCCCGGCGTGGCTGCTTCATGAGGCCGTCCTGAGATCGCCCCTGCCATCTTCTCAGGGCTGTGTTCACTGCTGCCTGCGGGAGCAGCAGACACGTGCAGGTGTCTCACGGGTGGGCAGGAGCGGCAGGCTCCAGGGGCCTGGAGGTGTGACCTGGCATCAGGAGTGAAACTGGTTCCGCTCGTGGGCTCGTGAGCCTGGCTCACCGCACCAGATGCAGGCTAGTGCCCGGCTGCAGATGCCTGTCTGTGCAAACTGGGAGAGATCTAGCTTTGGAGCATTGGCAGTTCAGCTTTTTTATTATTATTATTTTATTAATTTTTGCCAGGCAGAGTTAGACAGTGAGAGACAGAGTTATAGACAGAGAGAGACAGAAATGCCTTCCTTCCGTTGGTTCACCCCCCAAATGGCCGCTACTGCCGGCGCTGCACTGACCTGAAGCCAGGAGTCAGGTGCTTCCTCCTGGTCTCCCATGTGGGTGCAGGGCCCAAGCACTTGGGCCATCCTCCACTGCCCTCCTGGGCCACAGCAGAGAGCTGGACTGGAAAGGAGCAACCGGGACAGAATCCAGCACCCCAACCAGGACTAGAACCTGGGGTGCTGGCGCCGCAGGCAGAGGATTAGCCTAGTGAGCCATGGCGCTGGCCAGCAGTTGAGCTTTAAATAAAGCGCAGTGTGTGTCTCCGTCTGACGCTGTGGGGTTCCTGCACCTCTGATCTGCCTCGAGACTGCACAGTGTCTCCCGGTGTGCTACGGGGAGTCCTGTAGGCTGGCCCAGCGCGCCTGGCCTTTCCACGCCCCCGCGGGCTCACGGCATGCGTCTCCACACCTTGTTCTGCAACAGGGTCCCAGAAGGGCTGAAGTCTGCCTGAGGACTCAGGATAGGCGTTCACAGAACCGGCCGGAGCCTGCTGCAGAGTAGACGCCCTGCTGGCCCTCGGCCTTCAGCACCATTTGTGATGTGGGTAGGACGGAACTTGATGGGGTTTAAGAATATTTCGCTGATTCCACGTACTTGGCATCGGCTGAAACGTGACGGGTTCCTTAGTTAACTAATAAGCAAGAATTTAATTACTATAGCTTTATATTTGGATAGGATTCGGGCTGAGAAGTAGAATCAGGAAGCTGTAGGCATATTCACCCTGCTCAGCCACCGCCTGCTGTGGGTGAGCCCTTCTGCCGCCCTGCTGGTTCTGAGCAGGTGTTGGAGCGCCCTCTGGAGGCGGTAGGAGCAGTTGCAACGCCGACTCGGGGTTCTCGGCAGCAGCCATGGTTGACAATGTGGGGCTGAGGTGTTAGAACTGGTGGGGAAGTTGGGAGTGGAGGAGAGCTGAGGTGGAGCCCATGGCAGCACTGGGCTTTGCAGAGGCACAGACACTCCCCGGCAAACTGAGTAGGGGGCTTCTCAGTGGTTTTTGTTTTTTAAAATTTATTTGAGAGGCAGAGACAGATGAGAGAGCTCTCATTACCCATTCACTCCCCAGATGCCTGCGGTGCTGCAGCTGGGCCGGGACAACGCCGGGGCTGGGAACTCCGTCCAGGTCCCCGTGTGGGTGGCAGGTGGCCAGCTCCGGGAGCCTTCTGTCTCCTGGCAGAATCCTCAGAGGAGGAGACTGGAGCAGGGTGGAGCAGGACGAAGCCAGCACTGGGCTGTGGCACCCCAGGCGGCGTCTGCACTGCACACCTGGCCCCAGAAGTTTCTGCAGCGACAGTGCAACTCGGAATCAGGAGCCAGAGGACTGCAGACAGCAGTGGCCAGTGGGGTCAGAGAGGAATGTCAGCAGTGTCGTGGGTGGGGTGGAAGTAGAGAGGTGAGCATCGGGAGGCCAGCCTTGTGGCACAGCGGGGGAAGCTGCCACCTGCCATGCTGGCATCCCTTATGAGCACTGGCTGCAGTTCTGATCCAGCTCCCTGCCGATGCGCCCAGGAAGGCAGCAGAGGATGGCCCAAGTCCTTGGGTCCCTGCTACCCTGGCTTTGGCCTGGCCCAGCCCTGGCTGTTGTGGTCATCTGGGGAGTGAACCAACAGATGGAAGATCTCTCTGTCTCTCCCTTTCTAACTCTGTGTTTCAGTTAATTTTTTTTTTTAAAGAAAAAAAGATTCTGAGTAGGCAGGTGGGTGTTTGGCCTAGCAGTTAAGGTACAGGTTTCCCGTATTGGAGGGCCTGGGTTCGAGTCCTGACTCTGCTCCCAATTCCAGCTTCTGCTGGCAGAGACCCTGGGAGGCCTCAGGTGATGGTTCAGCACTTGGGTCGGTGTGAGTGCTGGAACCGGGGCCCTGCGAGCCTGGGACTCGGGTGTGGATGCTGTGGGTCAAGAGGCTGGCTCCTGCAGCCTGGAGGGCACCGTGCACGGCCCACGCCCCGCTCCGGCATCTTGTCACCCTGCTCCGCCCTCTGCGCTGGGGCCACTTTCAGAAGACTTGGTGACCCTAACTGGCCGCCTGCTTTCCTCTCGTCCAGCAGGGTCCTCAGGCCGCTGTCCCCCGCAGTGGCCGTGAGCCCTGCTTCTGCCGCCGCTCTGGAGGGTCTCGGGTTGGATCCCGTCGCTGCGTAAGTGTGCCCCTGGCTTCTCCCCGTGTCCCCGCCGGGGAGTCTGCTCTGAGGAATTGAAGCTGAAGCGGTCTCTGGAGGTTCTCTAAGCGCGTTCCCCTCGGTGCTGAGAGTCTTAGTCCCCGGGAGCTTCGCTGTGCCGTTCATACAGGCCTGTGCTGGGTGAAGCAGCCGCAGTGCGCCCCGCCTGCCTCTGCTGGTGTGGACCTTGTGCCGTCTGTCTTGCCTTGTCTTTGCTGTTTCTAAAGCTTTATGTGTTAGGCAGAGAGATCTTTTGTGTGTTGATTCATTCACTGCCCAAATGACCGCAAGAGCCAGTGCTGGGCCAGGCTGAAGCCAGGAGCACATGCTGTAGCGTTGCAGGCTGTTCCCCTGTGTACCTGGGAGACAGGAAAACCTCTTGTCACCCTGCTGCTAGAGGTTGTCGCCCAGGCTCCGGGCCCCTCCCTTCATGGATTCTCTTCCCCATCCGTGAGGGGAACTGGCTCAGTGAGCGGCCCCTGTCGCCCTGAGCCCAGTGACCGTGTCCTTGTGGAAGGTTAAGGCCACGTGGATTGGTGGTGTCTCCCTTTCGTGGCTTCACTGGCTGTGTGGTAAGGCTGGGGCTGCTCCGGGGAAGGGCCTGGCGGCGTTCTCTCTAAACCCTGTGCTGCAGTGGTCTCCAGGTGGCCATGCTGTCTGGAAGCTGGCTGTGATGGCAGTGTGCTCTCCCCTGTCGCTGGCTCTGTCGTGTGGCTCACTGACAGGTGCCCCGGCCTGCTGTCTCCACTGTGGCGGGGAGGACCCAGACTCAGGTCTCAGGCACAGGGTTGCCACCAGCCTCGGGAGAACGGGGTTCTCTGAGATACACAGCCTCGCTCGTGCAGTGCTGCCCCGGGGGTGGGACCCGCGGCTCCGCGTGGCTGTCATCTGTGGCACTCGGAAGTTGGGGGGGGTTGCCAAGACCCTGCCTGATGCCGACGCCAGCTGCTGGTAAGGACGCTTCCCAGGTCGCGCCGCCTTCCAGAATCTGTTAGGAGCTCCCCCGTGGGCGGGCACTCATCCTGAGAACACACCTCCGAGGCCTGGCCAGCATTCGGGTTCTCGGCTCAGCGATTCCCTGGCCCCTCAGATCTGCCCCGTCCCGGGCTTGGCAGGCGCAACCTGGAGCAGTCCGGTTCCTAGAGAGCAGGATGGGGCCTCAGGGGTGTTCTGTAGAGAGGGGGTGGGCGTTCTAGAGTTCTCACAGCGAGGAGCATGTAGGTAACACCCCTGAATGGTCCGCCTAATGCAGATGAGGTGGGCGATCTTCCGTGCTTGGATCACAGCTTTTAAAAAATCGGTCTCGGAAAACTGCCAGGCTCTCATCCCTCACCTTGACCTGGCGACTGCTGGGGCTGTGGCGGAGTCGCCGAGGGTGGTGCTGCTGGGCCGCTGTCTCTGTTCTTCTGTCTCCCTGCCTTTCAGATGAAGGGAATGAGTACATGAAAAATCTTTTAGTTTATTTATTCGAAAGGCAGTTACTGGGGGAGGGGGTGTTTTCCATCCTGTGCTTCAGTCCCCAAATGGCAGCACCGGCTGGGGCTGGGCCAGGCCAAGCCAGAGCCTGCAATTCCGTCTGCGTCTCTTGTGTGGGTGCGGGGCTCACGCACGGGGGTCATCCTCCGCTGCTTTCCCAGCGCATTCGCACGGAGCTTGCTCAGGAGTGACATCACAGGTGGTGGACCAACCTGCTGTGCCACAGTGCTGGCCCCGGAAGTAATTCATTCCCGAGGAGTAAACCATGGTGTGCTGACGCCCATGGCATTTTAATGAACAACAGCCTTCCTAACAGCACACTCGGCAGAGAGGCGGACCTACAGCCTGGCAGGTCGCTGCGGCGACAGAGGCTACGCCGACGGCGCTTCCGTGGCTGCTCTTTTGGTCACCGTAATGGCACAGAAATGAAGCTGGAAAGGAATTCCCTGGCCTTTCTGGAACCCCTGGCTTTGTCTGTGACACGGGGCCAGGCCAGCTAAGGGCTTGGTAGTCCATACCAGGCGGTTTTCTACCTGGGCGACTGCAGCCTGCACGGCTCCTGCCTCCGGAGAGCCTCTTCACTCGAGCTCTGCCCCTTGCTCGGGGACGGCTTCGCCTCCGAAGCTGGAGCCCCCGGGGGAGCGACTGCGGAGAGAAGGCCAGGTCCTCCTTGCTCGGTAACCTGGGCAGGGGCGCAGGCCCGGTTTTCAGACAGGAAGCTGGTGCCAGCTGGGTTGGGGGGTCTCAGGCCACTGTCCCTGACAGCAGGCATTGAGCTGGGTACGCACTGCCCAGCCCCCTCCGTTGGGGAGGGTGGAGTGCGGTGGGGTTTTTACAAGAACTCTTCACAAAGAGCATTTTCACTCAGGTAACAGACCTGCCCAGAACACATGGCCCCAGCCAGCGCCTCGGCAGCTTGGGTGCCGTGAGACCCGCGTTCGGTGCCAGCCTGCAGCTGCAGTTCTGGGGGCCTGGGCAGGGGCCTGGGCGGTGCTTTCTGACGGCGGTGGTGTGTGTGTGTGTCGCGGCTGGAGTCCCACTCAGGCTCTGGCAGGGAGGACCGAGGCAGGTGGAGTGCGGTAGTGGCTGCTGGGAAGCCGGTGCCGCACTGACTGCTGGTTGGTGAGCGACGGGCGATGGGCACGTCGGCGAGGAGAGCATAGCTGGCCCAGGTCGTGGTGGGTCGCACGCCTCCGTGCTGGCTGAGCCGGGTCCTGGCCGCACCTGTGCCTGTACTGGGAGTGAGGGCAGGGCCCGGGAGCTCGGCTCTCACAGCCCGTGGTTGCTGGGCAGAGTGAGGCCACCGCGGGTGGCAGCAGAGTGTGCTGGCACAGGTGGGAGGAGGGACGTGCGGTGCTGGCTACACCCGGGCACTGGTCAGTGCTGCGCTGTCCTGGGCCGGAGAGCTGCAGGCGTGGAGACGGCTCTGTCCGGTGGTTGACGTGGAGACCTTGCCCGCAGCGGCACTCCCTGCCCAGCGGCAGGAGAGCTGGGCTTTGACTCCGAGCGAGAAGTGACAGCTGCTGCCTGGGGTGCCAGGTGGCCTCTATGGGCCAAGCATGTGACGTGGGGGAGGGGGCTGGGGAGGGTGCGTGCGGCCACAGGGCTCCTTTACTTCCTGTGAGGATGAGGGCAGGGGCCTGTCGTCTCCAGCAGAGGAACCCCCCACCCCCCCCCACCCACCCCACCCCCCCACCCCCCCCCCCCCCGTCGGCCTGGGCGTTGGTTTGTCTTTCTGGCTTTGGTTAGTCAACGTGACACCCTTGCCAGCCTCTGTTTGCTTTGTTGTGTTTTCTTTGCCTGCAGGATGTGTCTGTCCTACCCCTGTGGGAGACCAGGAGATGGGTGTGACCCGGCCGGACGCAATGGCTGGGCCGGTTCCTCCTCGAGAGGGCAGCCCCGGGGCCCCGTCGCTCTCTGAGCAGAGCCGGCCTGTCCTCACCGGCCTGATGACCACCCTGCCTGCCCCATGGGGGCCCGGCTGGGCCTGGCCTGTGAGGGAGGGAGCCTGCAGCCCCATGAGCTTTGTCCTCTGCCGTGTCTGCCCCGGCCTGCCGCTGTCCTGGATACGCTGAGGCTGGACTGTGGGGCTGGCCTTAGCTCCCTCTGCAGCTCTGCAGTGCCTGGGCTTTGCTGCCGCAGGACGAGCGGGGAGATGATGGTAGGGCTTAACCTGAGGAGCTGCAGCCGCAGGCATGCGGGGTGTCGCAGTCACCTATGCGTCCATCCCGGAGGCCTGGCGCCCACAGCAGTTCTGCCCTTTGCTGCCCCTTCCTGGTGTTTGCCAAGTGTCCTGAGACCCACTCTGGCGGCCTTGTTTTGTCCCTGTGGGTGTAGGTTCCCACGGCTGCCAGGCAACCCGCCCCTGCCCCCACTCTTCCACTGTGTTTTCTGTGGCAGGTTGATGTGCGCCAGATGACAGAGAAGGTCCCCTTATTAGACCGTCAGGTCTGACCCGCCCTGTACCGCCGTGGCGGGGCAGGCTGTGGCTGGTCGGGGCTACCGGTGACTGCAGTCTGACCCCGGTGAGTGCCAGGCTCCTGCCCTTGGTGGGCCGAGGCAGGTGTTTCCGTAAGGGCCCTGTGTGAGAGGGGGTCTCCTCGTCTTGCAAGAGCTGCAGGAAACCAGGATCCGGGCGTGGTTCCTTCCTGCTGCTGGCGTTTTCAGGCTCAGAGCTGGCGCCCTCACTGCTTCCATTTGGTCCAGCATCTGGGGTCTCCTCTCTGCCTTACCCGCAGCCCCACACTGTGAGGAACAGCAGGTGTGTAGGTCTCATGCGGTGTTTCAGCTGATGGCTTTACCGGCGCTGTCCCTGTCCCGTGTGGCCAGGGGCGTCTGCTGCATTAGGGGAACCTCCCTTCCCCCAGGGCCCCGCGTGTCCTGCTGCCTCCAGGCTGTGCGGGTGAACTGAGCTACCAGAGAAGAAACTGGAAGGGAGGTTTCCCCTCGCCCTGACGCGAGTGCTTACTTTCCTCTGTCGACTCGGTTCCCAGCAGCGTTCGTGAGGACTGACTGCCTCTCGGGCTGTCGCGGGTCCGGCTGGAGCGGAGCTTGGCCTCTGTGTCAGTGGCTGGGCCCGCAGGGTGTGCACGCCTGCTCTCCTGTGCGCACGTCACCAGCAGGACAGTTAGGGCTCGTTCTCTGTGTTTCGCTTGAGGATTCTAGAGGCTGTTTTCTCTTCCAGGTCTCTGTGTTTTTATTTTTGGAATTTGTCAACGTTTGTGTTTCCCAAGCCAGCGCGGCGGAGCCAGGTGTATTCCCCCAAGTCTTCACCTCGTTTGCGTCCCTTCCTGCCACCCAGGTGGTCAGTCAGGCGCTCTGGGCAACCGTGACCGAGTTCTCTGGACGCCGCAGCCAGGAAGGGCCGCTCAGCGCTGCCTGTGCCTCACCCGCTTCTGTGCAGCCCTGGGCTCCTGCCCTGGCGGCGTCTGCTGGCGCGGGCGGCCCCCACGCGTGTGGCAGGCACTGCCTCGTCAGTCGCTTCCTGATCTTACCCGTGTCCTTGGTCAGAGCTGCACAATCAAGATGGACGCAAGTGTGATTTTTCTAGGCGTCTGTCTCTGGAGAAGCTTTGAGCACTGGCTGAGTTCCCTCCTCGCACAGTGGGCAGATGGGAAAGCAGGGCACAGCTGAGAGAGTTGTCAGCCGCGTGTGCTCTGAGATGCAGGGAGACTCGCCAGGGGCATTTCCTGCTTCAGGCAGCAGCACCTGGCACAGCCCCTGCAGCGTGGGGAGGCACCGTGCGTACAAAGGCCCTGAGGCCGCCTGGGGTGTGGAGAGCTGTAGCGTGGCAGCAGGTGCATCCTGTCCGTGTCCTTGCTGTGGGCGAGCAGCGACAGCCCAGCACTGGCACCGGCACTGTGCCTGCCGCGCTCCACAGGGAGGTCCTAGCGGGCAGGGCGGGCCGTGGCGACACTCCGGGGTCTGTCTTTGAGGGTTGCTTTGCCCCACCGTGCTCTCCGTGCGGGTGTTTGGATGACCCTGCCGGCCGTGGCTGCAGCTGGGGCGCACAGCTGGGCCGGGAGCAGGCCTGACCTCTCGGTTCTCTTCTCCAGACCTGCACGTCCAGGAGCCGCCGTCTCGCGAGGTCAGGGAGCCGCGCCTCAGGGTCAGGAGAGGTTTGTGTTGCTGCTGTCGCTTTGCAGGGGGCCTGTGGGGCCTGTGGTGCCGCCGCAGCAGAGGCTCAGCGCAGTTGTTTGTGCTTTCGTTACAGGAGGCCGGGTGCTGCCCGCAAAGGAATTCCCCACCGAGGAGCTGCTTCCTGGACGCGTTCCGTTCCGGCTGACGTGCAGGGGCCAGGAAGATGTGCGGACTCCGGCGAGGCTGAGGGGCTCCTGACCGGCCGGCACGCTCGCCCTCAAGCGCGGGGGACACCCTCGAAGGGAGTGTCCGGGACTTGCCCACGCGCGGAGGCCCAGGGCTCGGCCACAGGCTCCGGCGTTGGCAGCCCTGGGAATGTTGACAACTCAGGATCTCCAAGGCGGTTCTCTGGAGTGAGTTGCTGAAGTGCGCCGAGGCGGATGCCGCCGCCGCCGTAGCGCGGGGAGGGGCACTATGCAGGAAGAGGCCTTCCGGAGGAGCGCCGGCAGGGAGACGCCCAGGCTGACGGCACGCCCGCCCAGCGGAGCCAGCCCCAGATAGGCGGCCGCCATGGCCGCGTGAGAGACTGGCTGGCAGCAGTCCCGCAGCCGGCGTGTCCGGACGTGTTCTCGAACTCGCGATACCAAATAGGAAAGATGATCTACAAGTGCCCCATGTGCCGGGAGTTCTTCTCGGAGAGAGCCGAGCTCTTCATGCATCAGAAGGTCCACACGGCCGAGAAGCCCCACAAGTGCGACAAGTGCGACAAGGGTTTCTTCCACATGTCGGAGCTGCACAGCCACGGGCGAGACCACACGGGAGAGAAGGTGTACAAGTGTGACGACTGCGGCAAGGACTTCAGCTCCACCACCAAGCTCAACAGGCACAAGAAGATCCACACCGTGGAGAAGCCCTACAAGTGCTACGAGTGCGGCAAGGCCTTCAACTGGAGCTCCCACCTGCAGATCCACATGCGCGTGCACACCGGGGAGAAGCCCTATGTCTGCAGTGAGTGCGGGAGGGGCTTCAGTAACAGCTCCAACCTGTGCATGCACCAGCGGGTCCACACCGGGGAGAAGCCCTTCAAGTGCGAAGAGTGCGGCAAGGCCTTCAGGCACACGTCCAGCCTGTGCATGCACCAGCGGGTCCACACCGGGGAGAAGCCCTACAAGTGTTACGAGTGCGGCAAGGCCTTCAGCCAGAGCTCCAGCCTGTGCATCCACCAGCGGGTCCACACCGGGGAGAAGCCCTATAGATGCTGTGGCTGCGGCAAGGCCTTCAGCCAGAGCTCCAGCCTGTGCATCCACCAGAGGGTCCACACCGGGGAGAAGCCTTTCAAATGTGACGAGTGTGGCAAGGCCTTCAGCCAGAGCACGAGCCTGTGCATCCACCAGAGGGTCCACACCAAGGAGCGGAACCATCTCAAGATAGCAGTTATGTGAGGCGTGCTGAGAGTGAAAAATCTTCAAACCCATAAGTGCCACTAGGAAGGAGACCCTGTAAATACCCACACCGTCCCAAGAAATACCTGCGGCGGCCCTGGCGAGCGTCCCCCTGAGGAGGCCGTGTCGGGTTGCCTTCTGGTTCATGCCAAGTTTGTTCCTGGACTTGGCTGTGACCGTGGAGTCCCTGTGAGGGTCTGCCTATGCGGGCGCCGGGCCCTGCTCAGGGGTGCATGTGGGAGTCTAGCAGGAATCCCCCATGTGCAGATACTGTAGGCCGTGGGCGTCGCCCGGCCTCCCCAGCCCCCTTCCCTCCGAGTGGAAGGGTCCCGGGCTGTCCCCACAGCTCTCAGGCCTTTCCTCCCCTTCACTCGAGCCTCCTCGTTACTGCCATCGGGGACAGACCCCAGGGTCGTGCTCTGATCAGCCCACGCAGCTTCCACACGTCCCAGTGCTCCTGACCCCGTTGTCCGAGTGTCCTCAGAGTACCTGGAAAGACCCCTTCCTGGATGGCGTGACCTCGCGGCTAGGTTTTAGGTGACTCCCGCCCGTGACCGGCAACGGGCGCCCTGCACGCGGCTTTAGTGTCGTGGATCTGCTAATCACTGTGTCCCTGTCACTCAGACTCAGTGTTCCAGTGGCTGCATCACATTTTTAACTTGAATTTTCCAAAATGGCTGAATGTAAATAGAGAGGAAGCAAAAAAAGGGGGCATTTTCTGCATCCAGAACACCCCCCCCCCCACCCCCCCCCCCCCCGCGCCCAGCCAGGGGCGCCCTGCTGAGCCGCCCTGCTGAGCCGCCGGTGGGCGGGCGGTGGGCGGGGCTGCAGCCCCGTGAGTCCACCGTCCATTGCTTGCTTCGGTCCCTCCGCATATTTATTGAGGACCTGCTGTGTGGCGGGAACACCTCTGAGCAGACAGCTAGGGCCTGCTCCTGCCGACCTGGTGTGGCGCGGGAGAGGATAGGCGAGTACGTAGCGTAGTTTGAGGTAGTGATTAAGTGCTATGGAGAAATAAACTAGGGTGATGGTGTGGGGTGGTGGGGTGGGGCGGGGGTGGGGTGACATAGCTAGTGGTCAGGGAAGCCCCGGATGGGGTACTCGCTCCAGGACCTGCCTGAGTGTAGGGACAGGAAGAAGGCAGGTGCTGGGGTGGTGGGCCGCGGGGAGGCAGGCGCTGCTCGGTGCTGGGTTTCGCTGGGTTGACGTTGAGGAGGTTGGAGGGACTCGCGGACTGAAGACCAGAGTCCCCGACGGTGAGGACAGAAGCACCCGTGTCTGTCATGGCTTCCTTCCCGTTCTGTGCCGAGTTCCCACACGCAGTCCTTTTGCTCAGGAAGTCCTTGGGGACATGGAGGGTCTTTGCAGCTCTGAGTGGGTGACCGAGTCGCTGTTTGTGGACTGAGGCGGGGGGTGAGTACTCAAACGGTCTCAGAAGTACTGACGCAAAGCTTGATTGTCTCCATATTTGAATTAATTTCTGTTGAACTGGAAGGGGTTGTCTGTAAGACCTCGACACGCGAAGGCGATTAGGAGGAGTGGGATTGGGGGGGCCGTGGGCCACTGTCTGCGTCTTCACCCGGCTGTGCCTGCTGCCGGCCCGGGAGTCCCTCCCCAGGGCTCCCCTGCCGTGGAGGGCCGGCTTCAGGATCTGCTGGAGCCCCTCCAGGCCCGGTGGATGCGGCCACCGACCCCTTCCTGCCACGGTAGTGTGGAGCGTTCGAGAAAAGCCTAGACTTTTAGTTGACAGCCAGCTGAGAATATCACTGATAGAATTTTAGTTTTAGGAAAAAATCGGTTTGATTTCTAGCTTTACTGCTGTTAGGTACGTGAGCTTGGGCGAGTCGCTGAATCTCCGGGTCTGGGTTTCCTCATGCAGTGAGGATGGCAGGCTCCATGATTTCGAGTTTCCAGCTAGTCCTAGAGTTCTATATTTCTACATAGTTGAATTATTTTATCATGCTGTTGCGGGGGAGGATGACTAACACTTTGGAAGCTACTAATTTTATGTCGAGCTTTAAGGTCCATAATTGTTATCTTCAGAAAATATTATTTGACCTACAGTATGTCCAAATCAATTTAATAAAATCACTTTATAACAGGCTTCTGCGCTTGCCATGCAGTCGTGTGAATTCGGCCGGTGGTGTGTGTGTGTGTGTGTGTGTGTGTGTGTATGGTGGTCTCTGTGGTATGTGTGGTGGGCCGTGTGTGTGTGTGTGTGTATGGTGGTGTGTGTGTGTGTGTGGTGTGTGTGGTGGGCCGTGTGTGTGTAGGGCTGACGTGTGCGTTGTGCCCCAGATTCTTACAGAGTCCTGTCTTCACACACTGGAGATGTCCCTTCTCCCATCTCTCCTGTGCCTGCTGGCCTTTCCTTCAGCCCCGTGGCCCTGGTGGACGCAGCCTGCCCCTGGCCTGGCAGTCGGCCCCGGCTGGGCACGGTCTGACAGCCCTTGGTGTTCGCTGGCTTCCATGGGACTCTGCGTTCTGGTTCACGGTGGGGCCTGGCAACCCACACCAGCCCTTGGATCCAGCTCCCTGCTAATGTGTCTGGGAAAGCATTGGAGGATGGCCCAGGTGCTGGGGCCCCGGCACCACACGGAAGACCCAGAAGCAGCTCCTGACTCCATTTGGGCTGGTCCTGTCTTTGCAGCCATTTGGGGAGTGAACCAGCAGATGGACGATCTCACTCCGTCTCTCCCCCTCCTCACCACCACCCTCAAAGAAGAAACTCCAGAGTCAGGGCCCAACGCTGCACACCTTCCTGTGCGCCCTCACTACGCTGCACGGTGTGGACACTGCACCTGTGCACAGCACACGATGCACACGGCGCACTACAGGCTGTACAGCCCGGGGGTGAGGTGTGTGCAGTGAACTTGGCTGGGGGGGGGGGTCCAGGATGCAGGTGCACGCTAAGAGCTCCACCTCCCAGGAGAGTCCGTGACAGGAAGACAATGAGGGAGCCTGTCGAAGGTGGCGTCCGGTGGCAAGGTCTCCCGTGGGACCCTGGGTGACAGGGCCTCCCTGGAGCTGGGGGATGGGCTGCTGAGAGGGAATGGCTTTCAGATGGGCAAAGACAGTGGGTCCCGTATCCAGGCTCAAGTGGGCCAGAACTCGGCACCATGTGTGAGTGAACGTGGCGGGGTGGAGTTGTAGTCGCCTCAGGAGGACTTTGGGCACCCACAGGCCATGGAGCTGCTCCCTGAGGGGCAGGGGCCCGGAGGTGACGTTCCCAGGGTACGTGGGCAGATTTTCTGTGAAATCAGTCACTGGGTGTTATGACAGCTCCTATCCTGAAGTATTAAGATGCTCAGAACACGGAGCCCGGGAGCCCCTCCCAGAGCCTGGCCGAAGTGTTGTGGGCGGAGACTTCTCAGAGCTGGAACCTGGAGACCCGGAATCCTCACTTGCGTGCAGGGGTGTGCGCCTGTTTTTCCAGGGAGGAGGGCCTTCTTTGGCCCAGGAGATGGAGAGCCCTGCTGCGGAAGGCTGCCGACCCGGCACCGCCACTCGCTGCCTGGGGACCTCGGGCTCGGGGGCCCCTTGCGGTGGCTCAGTGCAGTGTGCTTCCATTTGTTTCCTTGGTCGGTCCACACCAAATTTTGTACAGAATGCGATAAAGATTCAAAAAGATTTCCCCAGGCCCGGTGCCATAGTGGGTAAAGCCCGCCTACAGTGCTGGCATCCCATGAGTGCCAGTTGGAGTCCCAGCTGCTCCACTTCCCATCCAGCTCTCTGCTATGTCTTGGGAAAGCAGTAGAAGATGGCCCAAGTCCTTGGGCCCCTGCACATCCATGTGGATATCCCCAAATGGCTAGTCAGCTATCCTGTCATTTTCCATGAACTTAAATTTTTTTTTTTATCTACTTGAAAGGGAGACAGATGCAGACAGAATGCATCCAGCTGGTTCACTCCGCAAATGGCCACAATGGCTAGAGCTGGGCCAGACTGAAGCCTGGAGCCCAACACTCCATCCAGATCTCCCACCTGGGTGGCAGGGACCCAAGCACTTGTGCCATCTTCTGCCTCCCCAGGCACAGTAGCAGGGAGCTGGATTGAAAGCCAGGATTCGGAGCAGCCTCCGGTGGGGTGTGGCGTCCCCGGCAGCAGCTGAGCCCGCTGCACCCCGGCTCCCCCCATAGCAGCTTTGCTTCTTGCATCTTGACCGTGGGCGGTGCCGTCACAAAGCCAGCCGCTCCTTTTCTGGATTTCTCCACTTATTCCGCAGCACCTGCCCCTCCCCCCTCAACTGCGTCGGCTTAGCCAGCACAGGGTGGTTTGTCCAGCCTCTTCCCTGCGGTGAAGACTGGGCGTTGTTTCTCATTGCTGGATGCCAAGGTGTGGAACGCACGGCGCCGATGCCGACTGGGAAGGGAAGGGCGCGGGCACGTGTGGGTGGTTTGCCAAGTTCATCACCTTTCTTTATAATTTGAGCCACGTAGCCGTGGGTGCCTCCTGTGTCGGAACGCCGCTGTTCTGGGGGCTTACTGCCCCGCGCTCCCGCAGCTGAGTGGAGGGGGGCGCCCTCGGGGGCTGTGTGGCCCACGTTTCCCTCCCCACACTGTGCAGCTCGGGCAGGTGGCTTTCCCCCGGGGACCACGCGCTGCCCGCCCCTCCCCCCGCCCCGGCCGCGCTGTGCGCTTCGAGGGAAGTTTCACCTGTGTGTGCTTCCTGACCATGTGGGCAGAAATAACGGGGTACACGGCTGAGGGCAAGCTCCTGACTCCCCCTTCCCATCTGAGCAGGGGAGACGCTGGGTTCCAGCGCCCCTGGGCCCTGCAGGCTGCCGGGGAGGCCGGGGGAGGGCCCTGGGGCTCGCCGGAGGCAATGCAGGACGCCCAGCAACCTTCGAATTTCAGACGTGTGACACATGCTTCTGTGGGAGAGCCCTGCGGGTCGCGGAGGAGGGAGTTTGCGTCTCTAATACATTCTAGGGGGGGCGGGGTGGCAATGATGCTGTGGCTTGGGGACCCCACTTTAAGAACGGCTGGTGGCCACGTGTGGTTGGGGACCAGCGGGCCCCTCAGCGTGGCTGCAGCCTGCAGCGTGTGGGCCATGAGGTCAGGGCACTGGGATGGGCCCGGGGTGCCCAGGTGCGGGCGGCCGAGACACAGCTCCAGCACTCACTCGCCACGACTCCCCGAGCAGATGCAGCGTGCCCCTGTACAGATGTGCAAACGGTGAGACAGGCTGAGGGGGCATCCGCCTCCCCAGGCCCAGTGGCCCCGGAGCCCGAGCCTGGCTGTCTCCCCACCCCCAGTCCATACGCTGCACCCCTGCAGGGCCCTCTGCAAAGGTGTCCCACGTGCTGTGCAGCTGGGGGCAGGCTGGAGAGAACGGTGGGAGGGGAGGTCCCGGGACTGGCGGATGGGACGTGGCCAGCGACATCCGGATTTGGCCTTGGGAGGTGGTACCACCTCTGCCAGGCCGGAAGCCTCAGGCCTTCCAAGTTCAGCTGTCCCCGGGCTCCCGCCGCCCCACAGTCAGCCATTTTGTTGGCCAGGCCGCACTGTCAGCCTGCAGCCACAAGGGGGCGCTTGCTGGCTTCAAATGATTGAGCGTTTTGGGCCCAGCAGTGAAAGGCTAGATGTTTTCCCAGAAAGCCCTTTAAGGTCTCCCCCAGAGTCTCCCCGTCTACTGGAGCCCAGCTGTTGGAGAAGCCTCACTGGATCCCCGCCCTGGGTGCCGGGAGGTGGCCTCTTTCCCTCCCTGGGGACTCTTCTGGGCCCCAGGGGAACGGGGAGGAGTCGTCGACATCACAGGGGTCTGTGGGGCCGGGGTCTCCCTCCTGGTGTCACCACCGTGTGCAGGTGAGGGGGCCTGGGGTCTGCTGGAGGGGCGGGAATTCCCTGTGACTGACAGGCCAGCGCCATCTGGGGGAGCGTCTGTGTCGCATCAGATCTTAACGCAAGCGTTGGCACCTGCAGCCACATATGTTTAATGTGGGAAGTTTACATGTTCGTATTTATTTATTTTTAAAGATGTATTCTTATTTTTATGAAAGGCACAGTAACAGAGGCAGAGAGAGGTCTTCCATCCCCTGGTTCACTCCCCAGATGGCTGCAATGGCCGGGGCTGGGCCAGGCGGAAGCCAGGAGCTTCTTCTGGGTCTCCCACACGGGCGCAGGGGCCCAAGGACCTGGACCATCTTCTACTGCTTTCCCAGGCCACAGCAGAGAGCTGGATGGGAAGAGGAGCAGCCGGGACTAGAACCAGTGCCCAGATGGGATGCCAGCGTCGCAGGCAATGGCTTAACCCGCTGTGCCCCAGCGCAGGCCCCGTGTTGTGGCTGTTTAAGTAGGAGCACGGGAGCAGTGAAGCGGACAAGCAAAGTTGTTTCAAGCAAGAGGAAGCCGCAGGTTAGACACAAAGCTTCTCAAAACTGTGTCAGTGGGAAAAGCTGCTGAGTCGGCAGAAGGGTGGCCGTGGTCACCCAAGCAGGCTCCTGGGGGCTAGTGGCCTGCTGGCACACGCTGCCTCCCCCTCCCCCTTCCTCAGGTTAAGATGCAAATGTCCCGCTGTGAGGTCCCCTCTCCTCACTGCGCACAGCCAGCCCCAGGGCTGTGGATTCGAGGCAGCGCCATTTCCCACTTCTGGTGTGACCTGACTCTGCTCCCCTAGAATGACAGGAGGAGCAGGTGCATGCCAGGCGCTGGCCACCGTCCCCGGCACACTCGGTGTCGCCGACACGGCCCTGCCTCGAGGGGGCTCCCGGAACGTGGAGCCCAGCCGGCGAGCTGTGCTTCGTTCATTAAACAAAATCGTCCACATTCTGTTGCCGCAGTGAGATACCGGACGTCTGGCTACTTTATGAAAGAAAGAGGTGACGGTCCTGAGGGCTCAAGGGCACGGCGAGGACCTCATGGCAGCTCGCAGCATGGTGGTGGGCACACGTGCAGGAGGAGGGGGTTCTGGTGGGGGGCTCTTTGTCAGGACCCTCGTGTGAGAACTTAGGGTCCCCGGGGCCCCCAGGGATCTCGCACTCGGTGGACCTAGAAGGTCCCCACACCTGTCACCATTAGCAGTGGGGACCACGAGCCCTCAGGGGACACAGGCAAGCCATGCCCAGGGCCCAGCAAGCTGCAGCGCGGCCTTGAGCCTGCTCCTGGGTGGCGTGGGTGAGGGTGAGTCGGCCATGCCGCTGGGACTGGGAACTCTGAACACCTGGTGTGGACGCCTCGGTGTGCAGCATTGAGCCGCGGCTTGGGTGCCCAGTCCCTGCCCCTGGCTGCGTGGCCTCCCTTCTGCTCCTGCTGATGTACCTGGAGGCAGGGTGTGTACCTGGCACCCGGCTCAGGCGCTTCGGCCCCTGCCACCCAAGTGGGAGACCTGGATGGAGCGCCTGGCTCCTGACTTCACGCTGCAGAGTTACAGGGAGGAGGGGAGTCTTCCATCTGCTGGTTCACTCCCCAAATGGCCACAACAGCCAGAGCTGGGCCAGATGGAAGCCAGGAGCCTCCTCCTGGTCTCCCACTTGCATCATCTTCCGCTGCTTTCCCAGGCCATAGCAGAGAGCTGGATCGGAAGTGGAGCAGCTGGGACTGAAATTGGTGCCCTTATGGGATGCCGGCAACTGGCACAGCAGGTGGCGGCTTTACCCGCTACAGCGCCAGCCCCCGCCCAATTTCTAAAATCTCTCAGTGCTTTGTGTGTAACCCTCAGAAGTTAGAGAGCGAGCGAGGGCGTATAAATCTGGGAAGCAGCTTCTGTCTTCAGAGCAGCAGAGGATCAGCTCCGTGGGCGGCGAGGCCCTGACTGTGGGCCATGCCGGGTGCAGCCACCTTCTCCCGTCTGGGAAACACCCGCCCACGGGACCGCTCACCAGGGGGCTGGGCCCTGGGAGAACAGGAGGGGAACAGGAATGAAACCAGCAGGGCTGGCAAGAGAGGGACGGTTCTCTGTCCCCCGGTGTCAGCCGAGCCTCGGGGGAACCGGAATGACACCAGGACGAGCGTTGCTGGGGAGCGCCCCTTCCCAGCTGGCCGCGTCCCCACGGAGCAGGAGCGGTCTTCACAATGTGCGTGGACATCGCGCGTTACAAGAGAGCGATGCACAGATTTGCCAAGTGCTTTGCA
Organism: Sylvilagus bachmani; assembly: GCA_015711505.1. Classification (NCBI taxonomy): domain Eukaryota; kingdom Metazoa; phylum Chordata; class Mammalia; order Lagomorpha; family Leporidae; genus Sylvilagus; species Sylvilagus bachmani. The sequence goes on from CM027396.1 coordinate 22,307,577, forward strand.
CCGAAGTAGGCCGGCCTCTACGTTTCCCGCAGATTTGGGCGGCTCTCTTGTCGCGCCGTGGCAGCAGCTGACCGTTTGCAAAGCCCGGGGGCCGTTTCTCCGCAGGCTCAGCCTCCGTGCTCGGGCCGCGGGCTGCAGGAGACCAGAGAGGAGCCCTGGAGGCAGATCCAGCCAGAATTCCTGCTGCCCCCTGGGAACCTGGGGGTGGGGGTGGGGATGCCCAGGCAACCTTTCCAGCCCGGCACGCCCTCCAGCGCTCTGGGGCAGCAGTGGTCCCGTGGCTGCCCCAACCGAACCCCAGACACTGGGTGTCTTAAAGCCACAGCCGGGGTGCTGGGCCCCCTTCCTCCTCCTCCTTCTCCCTGCTCCTCCCTCTGCTCCCCTCCCTGTCTCCCTCTCTCTGCCAAGATGCGGCTTTGTTGCTACTGAGAGCGTCCACCAGGGGGCAGCCAAGCGCAACACCCCAGGATCATGGGCCCCCCCCACAAGTCCTCTTCCTTTCAAATGCACCTCTGATTTTTCAGAATCAAGAAGTCTCCTGCAACACACTGTCCTATTTTAAAATGTCTTTCCCATTAGCCAGGAGTAAAGAGTGAGGGGAGAGGATGGACTGTAGAAGGAGGCAGAGGGAAGGTGCAGAAGCCAGCGGAGGGGTTCGTAGCCCGTAGAAATCTCTTACAAACTACTGGGATTATTTCGAGAGTCAGAAGTGGCCTCAGGGTGGCCCGAGAGAAGGACTTGGAAAAGAGGCCCTCAGCTTTCAGTGGCTGCCGTGGAAATCCGTGGCTCGGGCTGAGGCCAGTGGCTATGGCTGCCGTTGGCTTTGCTCGGCTCAGTAAAGACACGCCGACCGCTTGCCATCCGCCAGTGGGACAGAGCGAGGGGAGGCATCAAGGCGCATCAGGCGCAGTCTCTGTCTCCGAGAGGTTTGGTCTGATTCACACACGCCGACTTAGTCGTGAAGCGCCAATCAAGAGCCAGGGGGCAAAGCCCATCAGGGTGAGAAAGAGAGAGGAGAGATTCCACCTGGCTCACCCCCCAGATGCCCACTACAGCCAGGGCTGGGCCAGGCCAAAGCCAGGAGCTGCAGCTCAGTCACGGACCCAATGACGAGCTGCCTCCGGAGTCTGGATCGCTCGGGAGCCGGGGCGAGGAGCCAGGGCTGCGCTTCGAGCCGGGCGCTGCTCGGTGGGACGCGGGCGCCGGGACTGCCAGGGACCTCCTGTGCTCTCCTGGCTGGTACTTCAGCCTTCGGGGGCTTCCGTGGTTGCAAACATTCCGGCAGATGGGGGACCCCTGCGTGCCCGAGGGCCTGCTCGGGGACATCCCGCGTGCAATCAACGAAGACTTTGAACTCACAGTGAGAGTCTCTGGGAGTCAGGAAGATGAGGGCACTCTGGCCGGGGCACCACGCGGGAGCCACCGTGGGCATGGGCTGGACTCTCGCGGAGCCGCGTTCCTGGGCATTGACTGGAGCAGAGGAATTGCAGGGGGCCTGGCTGAGGCCCCCCAAGGTGCTGGTCGGAACCTGCCTGGGGCAGGGGCTGTGTTTCTCCAGGGTGTCTGGCCGCCCGGACGTGACTGTGCTGACGAACAGCCATGCCTCCGCAAGCCCCAGGGCCACAGCCTTTCCCTCTCCCCTTGCTGCGGGCGACAGGTTCCGGGCAAGCGTCTGTACCCACCCCCGGCTGTGCCCCCGGGGCCTGCAGCCTGCCCAGCAGAGCAAGGGCCAGCTCCCGGCGGGGGTGTCACGGTGCGCACGGGTGAGCTCTGGGAGAGGGAGGGAGGTGTCAAGGAAACAGCCGGGCCGTGGACAACCCACCCACCCAGCCACCCACCCTGGGCACGCGGAGGACGCTGCAGAGCTGGGCTCAAAGAAATGCTCATTAAAAGCAGACTCCAGGGGTCGTGCTGTGTGTCATCAAGCTTAATGCTCACAGCGGCCCCTCTGAGAGCAGGGAGGGAGGGGCAGAGCGAGGCTAAGCTGTCTGCCCCCCCCCGTTTCTGCCCCCAGGTGTGTGCAGCCCGGGCAGAGTGCACTGCGCAGAGAGAGAAGTTCACACAAGCTGCTGCCTTTCAGACGTGCGCCTGAGGAATACAAAGCACAAAAGACTGTTTAATTGAAAGGGAGAGAGAGAGAGAGAGAGAGGTCTTCCATCCCATCTGGGTCACTCCCCAGATGTCCGTAGCGGCAGGGCCTGGGCCCGGAATTCCAGCCCAGTCTCCCAGGCGCTCGGGCCACTCGCTGTCCACTGCCTCGCCAGGCGTCTTAGCAGGGAGCTGGTTCGGATCCGAGGGTACCAGGTGCCAGCACTGCAGGCGCTGGCCCTAACCGAGCCTTTCCCTGCTGGTGTCCTGTAGTCAGGCAGAGCTGTGTGACAGCACAGGTGTGCCCAGCGCGGCCGCAGGTGCACTCAGGTGAGCCAAGGTTCCCTTCGGCAGGTGCTGAGCCACCCTCCAGGACTACCTGAGCCACTTGCTGGCTGAGCCCAGGGCGGCCACGCCCGGGACTCCCTGTGTGGAGGTCAGCTGGGCTCTGTGGATGGGCACCCCCTCCCCTCCCCCACCCAGCCATGGAGCTGAGGCTTTTGGCAGGAAGGCGTCTGTACTTGTCAGAAGTCAAGGTCGACCCCCATGCCGGCTCACACGTGGTTCTATTTATGGCACCTGCCAGAGTGTGAGATTCCCCGGCTCACGACCTCTGTGCTGGGCTGAGAGCTGACATGAAGGACGCGGCCAGGGGTCAGCGGCTTTTTCTAGAATGGGCAAGGTGGTGACGGCTTCCCCTGGTTTCCCGAGCTCTGTCCTTGAGATGCCGACGTGTAGCCCTGGCAGGGGGGCCACACAGCAGAGCGCCAGGCACCCGCGGTGGGGGGAGTGACTGGATTGACCTGGGAGCAAGGGGGCAGGCTCGCTGGGGGAGCAGCCCCTGTGCCCCGCTTTGCAGATGCTCGGGGGCCGCCGGCCCTGGCGTCTTCTTGTGCGAACCTGAGCAGTGGGCTCATCTTGGCTTGGGGACACTCTGAGTCAGGCCAGGTGTCCAGATTCCGGCTTCCACTCTGGCTCCCGCAGAGCCTGGGGCCTAATCGCTGCGTCTGGGGGCCTGTGCGGCGGCTGGTTTTCCTTCTCCGTCTTCTCACTGTCTGCCACCATGATGGGACGTCTCCTCGTAGCTGCCTCTAAGGCAGGAGATCGAGTGTAGCAGGCGTGACTCTGAGGAGGGCAGGAGAGAAGCAAGGACGTCCCTGTCACCCCTGGGCACCCCGCTGCCACGTGGGAGGTGACCTACAAGCCCTGCCTTCCCCAGGCACCTCGGCCGGCTCATTTCTGGGCACTCAGTGCCACAAACCCATCCCCACGGACACCTGGTGGCCTTGACTCATCCCTCAGGTCCCCCGGCAGGCAGGACATGGGGGCAAACAAAGGCCCGGGGACACTGGGAGAGGCGTTGGGAAGTTCTGGAAAGAGAGGCCGGCAGACGAAGGTGTGGGGCTGGATCTGGCTTCCGGTGCGGGAGCTGACGCCCAGCCACGGCCTCTGCCCCAGCGCCAGCCTCTCCCTCTGCCCGCTGCCTCTGAGGGGTGGCCCTCGCGTCCCCCCGGCACAGTCTCGCTTGGACTTGGCTCCCTGCTCTCAGCGCCCGCTGCCGGACGGGTTTGTTGGCGCTGAGTGTACCAGGCTCAGCTGTGGGAGCAGGGGCCCGGCAGGGCCTGCGGGAGGCCTGGGGTCCGGGGCTCCGCTGGGCGAGGTGAAGAGGGAGAGCGCGTGGGGGCTGCAGGAGGTGAGCGCTAAGGAAAGAGGGAGCCCCGATCCTCGGGCCGAGTCCTCCGTGCCAGCGTGAGACGGCATCAGCGCAGTGGAGTCCACAACGGGGACCCTCGACCATGGAGACGACCATGCTGGTGCTGGGCACCTCACGCCCTGGCCCCTCTTCCCGGAGGCCCCAGCTCCGGGGTGGCCCCCTGCCTCCGAGTGCTAAGCTTTGCTGGTTGTCTCCAGACTTGGTGCTGTGTGGGGTGGGGAAGCCGGGGGAGCAGGCAGAGGTGCCAGGTGCTCCAAGACTCCGCCCCTGCGGGCACGCCCCTGCCCCCCGTTACTCAGCCAACGCTGTCCGCGTGGGTCGGACCGGCTCACGGGCGGCTTCTGGGTCTAGCGCTCCGAGCTGGGGGTGGTCAGAGCCCTGAGGTGACAGCCTCCAAGAAGCACTGGCTTGGAGACAGAGGGGCCGTGTGGCAGCCGCATGACTGTGGACAGGGGCCCACGCTTCGGATGACCGGGCTGTCAATCTCACCCTGAGCCCAGGGCCCAGCCGCCCTGTGCCCGGTCTGCCGAGCCACAGAGCCGGGAGCTCACCAGCGATGCCGGGCTGAGTCGTGGCACGGCACAGACAGGGCAGTCGGTGTCACGGCACTTGCTGCCGCTCGTGCTCCCTGCCAGGCGACTGCGCGGCTGCCCGTGTCCCTCTGCCGGCCGCCACGGCAGAACCACGGCCTGGGCTCCTCTCAGGCAGGTCTTCTCGTCGGCTGCAGACAGCTTCGGCGTCCAGGCTGCTATGGTCTCTGTCCCAGCCGCACACTGTGGGCCACGGACAGCCTGTCAATGCGTGGGCATGACCGTGTTCCAATAAAGCTTTATTGACACAAAACAGGCTGCAGGCCCAGCCATCCTGCAGGCTCCCATTCTGCCCCCACCCCCACCCTATGGCCGCTCCTCTCACCAGACCTCCCCTTGGCTCCCAGCGGTTGGAGAGTGGTGAGGGGAGGCCCAGGGGGGTCTCCGGGTTTCCCACTTCTTGTCAGTGGTTTTTGAACCGGGCTGCTTCTGTCCGATCCTGTGCAGGGGAGAGGCGGAGGCCCCGGGAGGGGGAGGACTCGCTGTCGGGCCGCGTGTCATGTTTGAGCTTCCTCTAAACAGACGCAGACCCGTGCAGCCGCGCCGAGGGTCACAGCTGGAAGCGTTTCCATGGGAAATTCCGAGCTGTCAAGGGCGTTTAGCCGGCATCGCGTTGTAACTGGGGATTTATGCTTTATTTACCTTGTGCATCTGATCTGAGAGCCCAGGCTGGATCCTGCAGCCTCGATCCGTTCCACGCGGTCAGGAAACTATGCGTCTCCCCGGGCTCAGCGTTCCATTAAATGGGAAACGGGGCTTGGGAATAAATTTTCAGTCGCTCACAGTGGCAGCTCCCAGTCACCGCGGCCCGCGTTCTTCTGAAGTCGGATGGAGCCGGTTCCTGCCCAGAACGCGCGCAGGTTTCACCTTGGGCCGCAGAATTTGGAAGCCGTCCCCCGGGCCAGCGAGGCTCCGGCTGGCCTTGTTTGTGACTGCAAAGCCGGGGGGGCCAGGCCGGGGGGGCCAGACTGGGCAGCTTCCCCCTTCACGCAGCCACGCGTCTGCAGCAGGGGCGCCATCCTGCCTGGCGGCGAGGCACCGCTCCTCATTTTGTTTTCTCCGAGCAAGGCAGGCCTCAGAAGGGGTTTTGTCCCCCGGGGGAGGGTCCAGAATAAGCCAATGAGAAGAAGCCTGCCCTCCCAGTGCTGCTCGGAAGAGTCCTTCATGCCCAGCGCCAGGGAGCTCACCGGAGGGGGTCTGCCCGGTGCATGCCTGCAAGGGGGCACCCCCTCCCCCTCCCCTGCCCCTAGCAGCCCTCCTCTTGGGCTCCGTCTCCCTAATCCTCCTCCTCCCTCCTCTCCCCTTCCTTCTCTCCTTCTCTGGCAACTACAAGCCCTTCACCTTAAAAAAAACCAAAAACCTTCGACCCTGCCACCATCGCAGACTCTACAGGAGGTTGCAAACTAGTGCCCTCAGCTCAGCTTCCCCTGGGGTTGCGCCTCACACAGCCCACCCGCCACCAGGTCCAGGGGATGCGCGTGGCCGCCGTGGGCCTGCCTGCTTCTCTTCCCACGCTCGCCTGTTCCTGGCTGTTTGTCCCACGTGCAGGTCCTCACCCTGCTCCGGGCACACAGGTCTTAGATTTGTCTTCCTCTGGACGGGGGCCCCGTCTTTTCTCCAAGCCCCCGTTTCGGGGCCATCTTGGGGCCTGGTGCTCCTGTGGGGAGCAGCGTTTGGAGAACAGGGTCCCTCACCCCGATGCGCCCTCACGTCCTCACGGCCATGGTCTCCGTGAGAGGAGGCGACACCTAAGCGGGCCCGGCTCGCTCCTGGGGCGAAGCTCCGAGCGATGCAGGCGAAGGCGGGGGGCTGTCCTGGCTGGCTGCACGTGTCCTCACTTGGGGCCTCCTGCGCCAGGGGTAACTGCACGCAGCTGCTTTGCAAAGAGCCCCGGGCCCTGCAGCAGCACCAGGAAGCAGACCCTAATGTCGCCGAGCCCGGGCATTTGGGCCTGCGTGGTTGGCAGCGTGGGATTGGCTGGAGAGCTGGGAGCCAGGTGGAATTCATTTTTCTGCATTCGAGGGAACAGAGGTTGAATTTCTGAGTTCCCCAGAGATGTCCCTGGAGTGGGGACACAGCTTCTGCCCCTTCGGCATCTATCGGTGGCTGTGACTTTAAAGGAGACTTGGGCAGCTGACCAGGAGGCCCAGGCCTGACCCATCCAAGGCGCTCATGGAAGGGGCGTAGGCTGCCCTCAGCTCTTGCCTTTCTTTCTTCCTTTCTTCAATCCACCCCCCATCCACCCCCCATCCATTCACCCATCCACCCCCCCACCCATCCATCCCCACAACCACCCCCCACTCCCCATCCATTCACCCCCCCAGCCATCCACCCCCCCACCCCATCATCCGTTCTCCCTCCCTCCCTCTCTGTCTTCCTCCCATGCGTCCCTCTGTCCACCCACCGCCCATCCTGGCTTCACGGAGTTTCTGAAAGAGCAGAAGAGGAGACAGACGGGCAACGCGGCTTATCCTAGGTCAAGCTTCGTGGGACTTGCAGCTGTAGAGAGGGAATCGGCTTGCAGTTTTCTGCCTTCTTCAGAGCAGGCCGTATGGACAAGGGCGGACAGCAGGCCACTGGGAGACGTGACTCAGGATCCGACCACAGGCCCAGTGTCTGCGCTGGGGCGGCAGGACGGCTGCCTGGACCAGGCTGGCCAATGTGGGAGCCCAGGCCCAGGAGGGGAGAAGCGAGGAGGAGAAAGCCTTCATGAGAGCCCAAGTGCGTCTGCGCACGTTGCCGTGGGCGTGTCGCGGTGCGGCCGAATTGTTGGACGAGTTGGTACTTCAGCTGAGCAACGCTTCGGGGAACCCCCGTTTCTTTCCCCACCCAGGGCAGGGTGGCTGCAGACAACCTGGAAATCCGGAAATCCACTTTGGAAGGTGGATGGGCACGGAGACCAGCCGGGAGTTTCTAGAAGTTGCAGAGACGTCGGGGTGAGCGGTGTCCAGGGGTGGCCGGCAGTGACTTCCCGCTGGGTCGCCTTGGGCGTGCTGCGTGACCCGTAAAGGGGTGCGGTGTGCCGGGAAACAGCTCTGCACCTGTGAGTGGGCGCCACCCGTGGGACCGAAGCTGCTAGGCAGTGGGGAGATGCTGGCTCTATCAGGCTAGGCGACACTGTTTATTAAGCCAATGTCAGCTCTTTCTTGTTCACACGTGGCCTCCTGGGGACGTTTCAACTGCACCCACGGTCACATTCAGGTTCTGTGGGTCAGAGCCAGGCCAGGCCTGACTGTCCCCGGACACAGGTGTGGTGTGGGACAAACCCTCCTTCCCCTCGGCGCCCATGTCCCCTGCCGTGCAGGCAGGTGCTCTCCAGGGCCCGTGAGAGCAGCGGGCAGCCTGGTGAGGACCGCTGCCACACGGTGGTGTGCATGAGGTCAGGGGGCGGGGAGACCGGGCTCGGGGGGTGCCCCCGCTGCCCCCGCAGACGCTCTGACCCGTGGAGGGGAAATCTGGGAGGGAGAAGCAATGGAGGGGGCTCCTTGGGGCAGCGAGAAGCCTGAAGGTCTGGGCGGGCACTGACCTTGGAGGACACGGGAGAGAAAGAACCTACACCACCAGCCCAGGCAGCCGAGCCTTCTCAGGACACAAAGGAAACAGGGTGAGGGGCCAGGAGGGGTGCAGCTCACAGCTGTGGGGGGAGCTGGGAGAGCGAGGCCCTCTGCTGCAGGGGGGAAGCTGGAGCTGGTGGGGGGAGACGCGTGCACTCGCGCCAAAGGCACCATGGCGTGAGGCCGGACACGTGTCAGCCCCGGGGCCGAGCTGTGGAAGACCTGGAAGGTCAAGGGCAAGGGCATGGCCGCCCCAGTTCCAGAGGAATGGAAACGAAAGACACAAGCGAGCGTGCTGTGCCCGCTGGCTCTGCTCTTCAGGCTGGGGTTGGAAACGAGGCCGCACCTTGCTGAGGGCCTGGGCGCCATGTCCAGTGGTGGCCGGTGGTTCTGGGGTGCCGTGTCCAGTGATGGCCAGCAGTTCCAGGGTGCCGTGTCCACTGGTGGCTGGTGGCTCCAGGGCACCATGTCCAATGGTGGCGGGGGGGCCTGGGCGCTGTGTCCAGTGGTGGCGAGGGGCCTGGGCCTGTGTCCAGTGGTGGTGAGGGGCCTGGGCGCTGTGTCCAGTGGTGGCGAGGGGCCTGGGCAGGGACATGAGAGTCCCCAGTCCTCCTGCTTCCTGGTCCTCACAACCTAAGCCCCGTCCTTCTCCTGTTGCCCAGCACCGGGGACAGTCCCTGCGCCTTCTGCTGGCCGCCGGCCTGGGACTCAGACAAGCAAGCCGTTGGGGTTTGTGGGCCAGAGGAGGGAGGCATCGTCTGGTTGCCCTGCTCTCTCCTGCCCCCTTTCATGGGAGCCCGACCCGAGGCTTTTCCTGCCGCTCCAGGTTGGATTTCAGGCCGGGCCGGCTCCGGTGTGGCTCAGTCTGTTTTGAGTCACCCTGAAACAGGAGAGCACTCGGAGCCCCGGCGTGTCAGCCGAGGCTGCTCCAGGTCCAGCCCCGGCCTCGCGTGCCCGAGTGGAAAAGTCCAGCCCCGAGAGCGCCCGCTGTGGGCGCCGCCCTTGGCTTATCTGGGGATCACAGTTGATCTTGCAAACCCTGCCGGTTCCCTGGGAGGTCACTTCTGTCCTGTGGGGGGCAGCACTCTGGCTGGAGGCTGCAAACACAGAAAGTAACAGCGGCACCGGGTTCCTGATGGGCTGGGACACACGAGGAAGCCAGGAAGCCGGGCGCGGCGTGGGGAGGGTGTGGGCAGGGGGAGCCCAGGGCCCGGGACCCCCGGGCACAGGCTCGTCCCTTGCCCCAAGCCGGGCTATGCAGACGCTCACACTGGACGCTGCCGACCTGGACCTGCACTGAGGCACAGACGCCTTCGGCCCGACCCCTCGCTCGTTCCCGCGCCGGCCATCACCCCAGGCTCCTGTCGGAGGTGGCCGCGGCCGGGGATGGCCGTTCACTGTGGCGTCCTCAGTTGCTGGCTTTGTACTAGGGTGCTTCAGAAAGCTCGTGGAACAAAAATGGAATTAAAAGATAAGCTTATTATTTTAATTTCTAAAGATTTATTTGACAATAGAGGGAGAGACAGAGAGAGGAAGATCTTCCATTCTCCAGTTCACTCCCCAAATAACCACAGCGGCTGGGCTGGGCCGAGGCTGAGGCCAGTCCAGGAGCCAGGAACTGAACTGGGGGCTACCTTTTTATTAGGGCAAACATCAAACATAATCAATTTATTTTTCACTTATTTAAAAAAATTATTAGGAGGCAGGGAGAGAGACACAGAGCCCTCCGTCTTCTGGTTCGCTCCCTAAATGCCTGCAACAGCTGGGACTGAAGTCAGGAGCTAGGAACTCCTCCTGGTCTCCCACATAGGACCGGCACCCACGGGCTTGAGCCCTCGCTTGGCTGCTCTCCGACTTAGCAGGAAGCTAGAACTGGGCACGGAGCTGGGATCGAGCCCAGGCACTCTGGGGCGGGATGTGGGCGTCCCCAGCAGCGTCATAACTGCCACGCAACGCCCGGCCCTGGGTAACTGCTTTAGAGGGGCGTCCACAGTCACAGCCCTGCACAGCCCCGCCTCCGTCCGTTCCCATCACCCCAGCGTCAGCCCCTAATGTTAGCTCCGGGTGCGTTTCCTTCTAGTCTTTTTGTTTCCTGCTTTAACGTAGCTACTATTGTATTCCAAGACTGCATGGTCGTTTTGTGACTTAGCTTCTAAAAGGTTTACTTGATTCCAACATGGTGGTATAATTGACATACGTGGGAACTTCAGGGGCTCCATGGAATTCGGAGATGTGTCGACTTTGTTGCGCAAATTTTTCTGCGATCTTTCTGTGACACACGATTTCCGTGAACTTTTTGAAGAACCTCGCGTGCGTGGGTTGCAGCAGGCTTCCCTCAGTTCCCAGAGCCCAGAGCCCTGGAGTCTCAGTTGCTCCATAAATCATCAGAAGCCGCCAGTGACATGAGGCAGGCGTGGAAGGTGTGGGTGAGGCCACTGAAAACATGGGCAAGGTTTGGAAAACAAACAAGTTTTTTTTTTTAAGGATTTATTTATTTAAAAGCAGCGTTACAGAGAGGCAGAGAGAGAGACAGAGAGGTCTTCTATCCACTGGTTCACTCCCCAACTGGCCACAATGGCCAGAACTGTGCTGATCCAAAGCCAGGAGCCAGGAGCTTCTTCCAGGTCTCCCACATGGGTGCAGGGGACCAAACACTTGGGCCATCTTCTACTGCTTTCCGAGGACATAGCAGAGAGCTGGATCAGAAGTGGAGCAGCCAGGACTTGAACCGGTGCCCATATGGGATGCTGGCACTGCAGGCGGCGGCTTTGCCCTCTACACATCGCCGGCCCCAAGAGCCACTTCTAGCGGGAGCGTCTGTCTGTCTTTTGATTTGGTCAGAGCCTGAGCAGTGGCCTTGTGATTCCTGGAGCCCCCTTCCCTCTTGAGAGGGGGTCAGATTCACCTTGTTTCTTCCAGAAAATCGCTTAATGAATCCCTGCAATTGAGCTCACGTTCCCCATCCACCGGGCACACACTGACCCACATCCTTCTCCTGTGGTTTAGTAAAAGCTTTTCCCTGCACATTAAAAATGCAGAATATCTACCCAAGAGCAAGTTCCAGAAAGACGCCCACAGGAGCAGGGCTGGTTTCTGAAGGTTTTCTCATGACAGCTGCCCGGGGCCATGAATATGCAAATCCGCTTGGCTGGGAAGGTCGCCTTGGGTCACATATGAGCTCTTTCCTCCCCACAATCTCTGTAGCTGCCTAGACAATGGAAAAATTAGCACCGCGGAACAGAATGGTTTAAAAACCCATGGAGCCAAGTCCTCCGCAAAAAAATTCCACAGTGAGAGAAGTGAGATGCCAGGGATCCCTGTGGAGAACCGGCTTGGAACAGCTAGAGGCACTCCCGGAGCAGCTTCCGGGTTAGTGCTTCCGGGTGCCGACAGCGTACCGTGACTGTTCTTCTGGGACCTTGTTCCCTGGCTCACAAGACCCCCGAGACATGCCCCTAGCGCTGCCATCCCAATCAATGTCTTCTGAGAAAATGGGTCCTTCAGCGTCCTAGTTCAAAAAAAATCTTTTCCAAATTTCTGTTTTAACTCTTAACAGCCTTCACTGGTTGTCCATTGCTTTGGGAATCAAAACCCCAGAATGTAAAAAAAAAAAAAAATTACTTATTTTATTTGAAGGGCAGGGAGACAGAGGTCTTCCATCTTCTGGTTCATCCCCCAAATGCCTGCCACAGCCAGAGGTTGGCCAGACCTAAGCCAGGAGTCAGGAATCCAACCCAGGTCTCCACGTGGTGGCTGGAACCCGTGCCTCCCAGGATGCACGTTAGCAGGAAGCTGGAATCGGGAGCGGAGCTGGGACCGGGACTCAGGCGACCCCAACAGTGTCCCAACCCCGGTGCCCAGTGCCCCTCCTGGGAGCCCCAGAAGGTTCGACACGGTGGCCAGGGCCCCCCTGGGCGTGACCCCAGTCTCATTTCTTCCTGGTTCCCCTTGGCCCTCGCCCCTCTGTCCAAGCCTGACTCTGTATAATGTTTTTTGCTGTATTCTTCAGAGATCAGCGTCCCCTCCCTCTGTTTATTTTAAATAAAGCTTTATCCGCTCACAGCCTGTGCATTTGTTTCTGCGCTGCCTGTGCGCGGCTCAGGGAGGCTCTCTGCAGTGCCAGAGCCTGGTCCCAGCCCCCCCCCCCCCCAGGTGAAACGCCTGCGGCCGGCGTCTTCCTTCGGCCCAGGATCCCAGTGATTCCCAGCCGGTCAGGCCGACTCCCCAGGCTGGAAGAGCCCCAGGGTGCACTGAGCTGTTGTCAAACAAGCAGAAAGATGGGTGGAAAAAAAGAATGAGTGAAAGAAAGGGCAAGGAATGGGGCAGGACCCGCGGGCGTGCGCAGCTTTCGGATGCGCTGTCTGATTTCCTTCTGAGCTGACCCAAACCGTCCTCAGGACGGGCTGAGGCCAGAGTGGGGGTTAAGCTCAGCAGATGGGCCCTGCCCTGGACGCTGGACAACCACTGCTGTCCGGGGTGGGTTTATTCTCGAGAACTAACCTGCCCACCAGAGCTTTTCCGGGAAGTCCTCCCACCATGTCCTTCTTCCGCCTGGGTCGGTAGAAGATGATTCAAAACGGCAGTGCGCGTGCTGTCCATCCCTCCTTCCAGGGAGACCAGGGCCACCTCTGCAGAACCACAGTCCACTCGGGCCAACAGAACGTGGTCAGCACCTTGCAGTAGCTTTAGATGCACAGATTCTTCTACCCTCCCGCTGTTGAGAGCTGAGTCTTTGTCCTCATCCCCAAACCCCGGGTGGTGGTGACGCCACGTGGCTACAAAAGCCCTGGGGCATCCGCTTGTGCGTGGAGCCCTGCACTGCCACGTAGGAAAATGGCTATCCCAAGCCTGCCACGTGTGGCGGTGGCCACGTGTGACCCTCGCATGGATAAGCCACCTGGGACCAGCCTTCCAACCATCCCCTCAGATGCCAGGCAGACAAATGCACCCATCCTGGGGTTCCCGGGCCAGCCCGTCTGTTGGCAGGGCACCACAGAGCCATCTCTGTGGATACCACATGGAGCAGAAGAGCCACCCAGCCCAGCCCTGAACTCCTGACGCCCAGGACTGTGGAATGCGAGGACACAACGAGATGGCTCTAGCTTCCAGGCTTCAGGTTCTGCGCACGCTTGCTGTGTAGCAACGGCTCACAGCGACCACACTGTGGCTGGGTGGTCGCAGGGAGGTAGCCTGCCAAGGTTAGCAATACATTGGGAGCTACTGAAATGTCCTCTTCGCAGTCCGGCCGCTTTTCACGTGTACCTCATTTTGTCATCACTTTAACTAACGTGGTGAGGGGCGCAAGGGGCAGAAACCCCAGCTGGTGGAGAGACGTTGTGCGTTTGGAGGGCAGAGGGGTTGAGTCTTGCTCCATAGCCCTCCGCCTCTCTCTTCCTCTCTCTCCCTCCCTCTCCCTCTCCCTTCCTCCCTCCAGACCAGGGAGCCCATGGCCTTCCACGATTTCAGTAGCACTCTGAGAACATTTGACAGGCAGTCTGCCATGGACGGGACTATGCCCTGGGAGGGGGCTGCCGGGCGTCCCTGGGTGGACAAAGGTGAGCTTGACCAAGACCAAGACACTGCCCGAGGCTCCGAGGTCTTCTCCAGAAAGTAGCCCTGGTTAGAGTGCGGGTTCCACCCACACTGTCCCCGGCCCGTAGAGACCCTCTTCCCGTGTTATATTCGTACGTAGTGGGGGAACGACTGGGTTCCAGAGATTGTCAGGCGGGAAATGAGGCTTCTATCTGGGGATGACCTCAGGTTCCTGGGACGGCAGATCACACCAATCCGATGTGACGGCCAGGGCTGGGCCAGGCTGAAGCCGGGAGTCAGGAGCCGGGTCCAGGTCTTCCACGCGGCTGGCAGGAAACCGTCCACTTGAACCATCAGTGCCGCTTCCCAGGGTGTGCACCCAGGTACCCCGATGTGGACCACAGACGTCCTAACCACCAGGCTAGCCACCTGCCCCTTAGGAGTAATTGTTTTGAACGATTTATTTTATTTCTTTGAAAGGCGGAGTTACAGAGAGAGAGAGAGGGAGAGAGAGAAAGAGGTCTTCCATTCACTGGCTCACTCCCCAAATGGCTGCAACGCCAGGGCTGGGTGGACCCCAGAAGCCAGGAGCTTCCCCCGGGTCTCCCATGTGGGTACACTTCGGCCGCCTTCCACTGCTCTCCCAGGCGCAGTAGCAGGCAGCTGAATTGGAAGTGGAGCAGCTGGGACTCGACCCAGCACCCACACGGGATGCCGGTGTCACAGGGGACAGCTTTGTCGGCTACACCACAGCGCCGGCCCCAGGAATAACAGCTTCACTCAGGCCTTGTTAATTTTCTTGACAAACCAGTTTATGAGTGGCAGAAACCTCCAGTGGAATAATCCCTGCGGAATCTGTCGTCTTGTTTGCCGGACGTTGCAGGCTTTGGGCACTGTTGGTGGGGGGGGGCAACAGTGTCATCAGGGTGTTTCGGGCCCTCTTTGTCTAATTCTCTGCCCCGTCTTCTTCATGTGGAATCTGCCTGGGGCTTTTCCACGTGCACCCCGAGGGTCACGGGATGGGGGTACCCCCTGCAGCGATGTGATGAGAAGAGCCAGCCGTGCTGGCCACCACCGTGCCGTCTGCAGTCCCCGCTCTGCAGGGGCTCCCGGAGTCCCCTGCCCATCCCTGACCCGACCAGAGGCCCTGGCTCCCTGCAGCCAGGATGCGGACCTGCGTCCCCAGGGGGATTGGGGCAGGAGCCAGCAAACTCCATGGTGAGGCAGGAGGGCTGATCAGGCTTCCAAATCCTCCTGACCCCGCGGCCACCCCAGGTCCTGATCAGCACCCTGGTTTCAGGGTTCATGGTCTATCTACCCCGTGTCTCCACGTCCTTTGAAACTCACAGACGCTTTTCACAGCCAGGACAGGAGGGAGGGTAAAAGCACTCTTGTTTAATTAGATCTGGGACTGAGCGGCCGCCCTAAAGCCTTGTTGAACCACACAGCACAGACGTCCATGGGTGTCCATGCAGGGCGCGAGGCTGAAGAGGACCCGGCTTTTGTGTGAATCAAAACGATGCGCAATTCCTTAGCAATCCCAGCAGAAAAAAAAAACCCACCCCTCTTAGTTCCAAATCATTACCAGTGGAATTTTAAAAATTATTCCCGCACTTAGCTGGGAGTCCCGTGGTACCTGGCGGGTTTGGCAGGGCGGCCTGCGGCGCTAATTGGAAGCAGAGGCGGCTGTGCGTGGGAGGCACTGCCTCGCTCCTGCACTGTGGATGTTCTGTGAGCTCTACGAGGAGGAGCCTTCGGGCGGCCGGGCCTCGCACAGTGATGCGCTGGGACGCCAGGTGTCCCTCGGCCCAGGTCCGTGGTCTCTGGGGTTAGGTGGAACCTGTGCAGGGAGTGTGCGCTGGTCACTGTCTCCCGAGGCTGCACACTACAGTTCGCTTCTCAACACCAGGAGGACTCTGTCCCCTGCCCGCCGATGTGCCCGGTTCCAGGGTGACCAAGAGCGGGTTGCCGGGTGGGGGTGGGGCAGCAGGGGAGGGGCTGCCATTGAATGGTTGGGGGTACGAAGACCCTTCAAAAAGTTCATGGAAAAGTGGAAACGAAAGGTTCCTTCTGGTGTAAAAAAAAAAAAAAAGTCGTAATGCAGGTAGCAAGAGGTCTTCAAAAAGTTCATGGAAAGCGTGTATTAGAGTTACCATTGAGAAGCCTTTGGAAGGGCTCTGTGGGTGGGTGGGAGGGCGCCCTGGTCTCTCCTGGCTTCAGGAGTGTGGGGGGGGGGCGCCCTGGTCTCTCCTGGCTTCAGGAGTGGGGGGGGCGCCCTGGTCTCTCCTAGCTTCAGGAGTGGGGGGGCGCCCTGGTCCCTCCTGGCTTCAGGAGTGTTCCCGAGGCTGCCAGGGTCCTGCCCATCACGCCTTCCCCGCGGGGCCTCGGGTTGCTACAATGGCCCCCTTGGTCCTCGCCTGGCGGCTGCGGGCAGTAAGTGCCAAACACCCCAGCACCCAGGCTCCCCACACGGCCTACTTCTCCTTGCCAAAGCAGCTTTGATTTTGAAATAGTTTAAGATTTGCAAAAAAAAAAATAGCTGAGAGTTTCCATGTGTCTGTCCCCCCCCCCCCCCCCGCCGCCCCGTGTTGAAATTCTGCACAAGCCAGAGCAAGGCTCGGCTAGGAAACGGCGCGGCTGTGACGCCCGAGCTGGCTGCAGGGCTCCTGTGGGCATCCGGGGACCCCGGTGGCGCTCCTGCCCCGTCCGCGGCCCCCACCCAGCCCCCCGAGCCTTTGGTGGCCGCCAGCGTCAGTGTCCTGCAGGCCGGGATGGCTTCTCAGCCTTGAGAGCGCGCCGGACTGCACGGATGCAGGCTTCCCCGAGACTCCGGGAAGGTCCGCTGGGGAGAGAGAGCCCTGTCCTCACGGCGGAGACAGGGTCAGGGTTCGAGTCTGCGGCCTGGAGCCTCTGTATTATCCGGACGGCCGTGTGCGTCTCTCTACCTGGGTCTGGGAGCTCGGACACGGCGCCCGCACTGGGGGAGACCCTGTCGCCTGCCCCTGGTGCCCTCCTCCCGCCCCTGCCTAGGAGCGCAGGGCCCTGGCGCAGAGGGCACGTGAGACCCAGCACCTCCTCTTCCCTTTCCTGTTTAAGAAAGCCTGCCTCACTCCAGGATGGTTAGAAAACCAAGACCCACCTCCTTTATTCTCTTTATTTTATGTATTCGATGTGTGTGCACACACATGCTTTCCTGGGTATTTTTTTGCTCTTCTATTTATGTGTCTAATCTGTATTTAAAACAGTGGGTAGTTTGGGTTATAAACAATGTGAAAGTCCACTTCAATGCATTTACCCGTGAGACAAACCTGAGACTGCAGGGCCAGTGCTGGCCGAGGCAGCCCCCCGCCTCGGCTGACCACTCACCTCTGCATCCTGGGCTCTGCCTCTTTTGTGTTGGCGCCGTCTTGGTCTGAAGCCAGGAGCTCCAAGGATGCCTGGTGCCTTGGCACATCCAGCAGGAGACAGAGGGGACTGGAAGAGGAGCAGCCGGGACTAGAACCGGCGCCTGTATGGGATGCCGGCGCCGCAGGCGGAAGATTAACCTACTGCGCCGCGGTGCTGGCCCCTCATTATTGTTCTTTTACACAATGTCATGGCTTTTCGTTTTAGATGAACTTTAGAATCGGCTTTCCAAGTTCTGCTGCAAATCCTCTGAGGGGTTTTCTTGGAATTGCAACGAAGTCCTGGATCAGCGTGAGTGTGAACTCCGCCCCTGTGCAGGTCGGACTTGCCTCCCACTTGCGCAGATCTACGCCAGTTCTCCAGCACGGTTCTGTCGTCGTCCTGACACAAGTCCTAGTTTCCTGCCCCAGCGTTCTCTGTGGCCCTGCCCACGGCTGCGCATTTAGCATTTACCCTGTATCGGCCTCCCTCTGGAGCCTGCCCATCAGCTGCAGTAGTTTTATTTATTTACTTACTTACTTACTTGAGCGGCAGAGTTACAGAGCAGGAGAGGTCGTCCATCCCTCTTCTTCCAACTCCAAGAAGGGTTCCCCTGGCATTGCTTTCAGAAACAGGGCACCAGCGTTTCCCCCGATTCATCAGATTTTTACAGAACAAACCAGGCATCAGTTACTCTGCAGGAGGTGAGGAGGTAGCATGGAAGCGGCTTGCTCGTAGCAGCAGATCTGGTGACGTGGAAACGTAGCAAACGGTTCCTCATCTCCCCCGCGTCTGCGCCACCCTGAGTCCCTCTGTGTCCACACAGACGGACCTGTTGCCAGGCTGCGGTTTCTATAAAATAAATGAGAGTTGTACAGGACACACAGCAGGTGCACAGCGTCACGCCGAGGCGGGCATGTGTGCGGGCTCTGCGCTGCGGCCTGCCCGCGACCCTTCCTGGCCGGCTGGTTTCAGGCAGCCTCATGGTTTTGGGGTGCAGCCACGTTGGAGCAGGTGTCGGGGCATCACGCCTTGTGACAGTGGGTTGTGTTTCATTGTGTGGCCCACACTCGGCTGTGTTGTCAGTGGGCGAGCATTTGTGCTGCCTCTGGGCACCTGTGGACCTTTGTGTGCCTGTGTTTGTGTGAGCAGCGGGTGTTTCTCCTATTTCTTAATATGAAGAATTTAATTTTAACGCTTTCAAGTATCCACAATACATTTTGGTGAATGGTGTGTATTTTTTAAAAAGGATTTATTTATTTGAAAGGCAGAGTCACCGAGAGAGAAGGAGAGGCAGAGAGAGGTCTTCCACCCACTGGTTCACTCCCCCAAATGGCCACAATGGCCAGGGCTGGGCCAGGCCAAACCAGGATCCTGAAACTCTGTCCAGGTCTCCCACGTGGGTGTAGGGGCCCAAGGATGTGGGCCTTCTGCTGCTGCTTTCCCAGACCATAGCAGAGCTGGGTCAGAAGTGGGGCAGCCGGGAATTGAACTGGCATCCATATGGGATCTCAGAGTTGCAGGTGGCAACATAACCCAGTGTGCCACAACGCTGGCCCCTAGCATGGTTCTTGAGACCATGGGGGCCAAGAGGACCCCCAAGGAGAGGTTCCTGTGCGCCATTCCTGCCTGGGTCTTCACACCCTATGCCACTTCCCTGCGGAGCTATGCCCTGAACGATGGTGGTGGTGGTGATGGTGGTGGTGGTGATGATAGTGGTGGTGATGGTAGTGGTAATGATAATGATGGTGATGATGGTGGTGGTGGTGATGGTGATGGTGATGGTGGTGGTGATGATGGTGATGGTGGTGGTGGTGATGATGGTGATGATGGTGGTAGTGGTGGTGGTGATGGTAATGATGATGATGGTGATGGTGGTGAAGGTGATGGTGGTAATGATGATGGTGGTGATGGTGGTGAGGTGATGATGATGGTAGTGGTGGTGGTGGTGGTGATGATGGTGGTGGTGGTGGTGATGGTGGTGGTGATGATAGTGGTGGTGATGGTGGTGGTGATGGTGATGGTGGTGGTGGTGGTGGTGATGGTGGTGGTGGTGGTGGTGATGGTGGTGGTGGTGATTATAGTGGTGGTGATGGTGGTGGTGATGGTGGTGGTGGTGATGGTGATGATGGTGGTGGTGGTGATGGTAATGATGATGATGGCGATGATGGTGGTGGTGGTGGTGGTGGTGGTGGTGATGGTGATGATGGTGGTGGTGGTGATGGTAATGATGATGATGGCGATGATGGTGGTGGTGGTGATGGTGATGGTGGTGAAGGTGATGGTGGTAATGATGATGGTGGTGATGGTGGTGAGGTGATGATGATGGTAGTGGTGGTGGTGGTGGTGGTGGTGGTGGTGATGGTGATGATGTTAGCAGCACTGTCACCCAGCCTCTCCTGGGATCGTGCTCCCCGCCACCTCCTTCCTGCACGGCTGGAAATCAAGTGCCCAGCTGCTATTACACTGGCTCTGCCACTGGCTGGTCACTGACGGGCACTGCCAGTCACGGCCCCACAGGGTAAGAAACAGGAGCCCCAGGAGCACGCCCGCCCACGTGTGGTGGCCGCTCTGCCCGAGGGCTAGTGAGGGCAGGCTTGGTGCTGGATCTGCGCTCGCACCTGAGGCTGGCGTGGGACTCTGCCGAGGGGGGCTTGTGGCCTGCGTCGCGGGCTGACCCGGGTGGTCCCGGTCGCATATGCAGGATTCTGTGAGCCCACTGTGTCTTGCGTGCAAGGGTCCTTGGGGCAGTGTTTGCACATCACTGTGTGGGAAGCTAACCGCTGTGAGGGCTCCCGTGTGCCTCCACCTCTCTCTCCCTCTCTGTCCCTCCCTCTCTCTCAGCCACTTCTGCACCAGCTGGACTTTGTGTGACCCCTCACTGTGATAGGCAACACGGATCCTCCGAACACAGGCGGAGCTCAGAATCCGTCGCAGAAGCCCGGGAGGCCGCGCCTGCTTTTGTTTCCAGCTCCACTTGCTGGCGCTGGGTGAGGCGTGGCCTGGCGAGGCCTCGTGTTTGTCAAGGCCGAAGACCAAAGAAATCGGAAAAAAACGAGGTTCAGGTTTCAGTTTAGAGCGAGTGGTTTCGGGGCCTGTGAAGAACCTGGCCGTGAACTTGCAGTGTGGGGTGGGGGTTGGGGTGGGGGCATAGGAACGCGTCACTAGGGAGGGTGCCTGCCCTCTGCCATGGTTGCTCCGCCCCTCCAGACATGGCCAGATTCTGATTGGTTGAAGCAAACAGGTGGCCCCTCCCCTTTGGGTGCTTTATGGCTTCGGCAGCCTCGTGTGGCCCAGTTCTGGCCAGTGAACAGTGAGGAGAAGCCTGCTGGGGGCTTCTGGGAAACAATTCTCAGCCCCCAGAAAGAGGCACGAGGAAGACAGGGCTCTCTTTTCACCCCTGGATGCTGTGTGTACCTGGAGCCATGGCAGCCACCTCAACACCCCGAGGAGAGAGACGGCAGCGAAGACAGATGGGACCGGAGCGGCAGGTGGCATCGGCCGAGCTCTGGAGGCATCGGGAGACAGCAGAGGGCCCCCCGCGGAAGCTGTGTTTTCCGTCATTGGCTACCAGGTGCGTTCCAGCTGACCCGTGGCTGGGCATGCCATGGGTACGCCAACTGGGTAAGTCCAGGCAGAACCCGCTGCTTCCTAACCCATGGCCTGGGCCCCCCCGCGAGAGCTGCCCCTGCTCTTCCTCGCCGCAGTGGGGACGGCACGTGCCTCTGTGGACGAGCCCCAGCTGCTCCACTTCCGCTCCAGCTCCCTGCTGATGCGTCTGGGCAAGCAGCAGAGGACGCCCGAGTGCTTGGGCCCCTGCACCGCCTGGGAGACCTGGAGGAAGTGCCCGGCTTTGTCCTGGCCCAGCACGAGTTGTTGCGGCCACCTGGGAAGTGAACCAGCAGATGAAAGGTGCCTCTGTGTCTGCCCCGTCCCTCCCTGTGACTCTTTTCAAACTTCACTACTCTTTCTGCAAGTGCGTGTACCCCGTGCCCTCCTCGCTCACGGTCCCCCGGCCGCGGCTTCCTGCTCGCGCCCCCAATGCGGCTATGCATCGCTTGCTCTCCTGTCCAGGAGGCCCGAGTCGAGCAGCGCCTCCTTACCCACGGCGAACGTGTTCTGAAACCTCTGTGGGTGTCTGCCAGCCTTGGCGGTAGCCTTCTCACGGCCACGTCCCCTGGCCGTGGCTTTATGAGCACACCGGGGACCCAGGAGTCACCATATCCAGTGGGCGTCCCCACGCAGGGCTGGTGGTCTTGCCCCGGCCAGCGCCCCCCAGGCTGCCCCCGCAGGGCTCCTGTACGGCTGATGCCCCCCCACACCCAGCTCCGACACCTCCAGTCTCGTCTCCTCTGGGACTCCCGGGGCCTGGGCCGCGGAGGGGTTTCTGAGGGTGGGCTGGGGAGGTGGCATCTGCGTTGCCAGCCGGGGGAGCCCAGGAGAAGCCGTGTGTGGAGGCAGGTGGCAGAATCTGGGCCGGCTCAAAGGCTGGGGCTCCAGGAGCCAGTGGGCTGGGCTGTGGGGGGCAGGAATGGTGCAAGGCAGGTGGAGTGGGTTTAGCCAGGGCTGCGGTCACCCCACGGTGGAGAAGGGGTCCCCTGCCCTATGCGGGACACCACCCGGCACCCGACACAGGAGCCCAGCGGCCACTGTTGGCCACCTCCACCAGTGACCCAGGAGCGGAGGACCCCATGTGCTGCTCAGAACTGTGCTTGGTGGGGAACCCCAGGGGCCGGGGACCCAGCTTTGCAGTAAGGAGCAGGTGGGTGACCCTGGCAGGGTCCTAGTCTGGGTCACGTGGGGACGGGGTGCGAGTTTGCTGGTTCACCCCCAGATGGGTGCTATGGCCGGGGCCAGGTCCAAGCCGGGAGCCTGGAACCCCGTCAGGGTGTGGCACGTGCCAGCCTCCACTGCCTTCCCGGCACATCAGCAGGAAGCTGGGTAGCTCTGTCCCTGGCTGCCTCTGCTGGCCCCTGCCCCTGGCCTGGGCACACGTGTCTCTCCCCGCCTGCTCCACTCCTTGTTCCCATTGCGATGTGTCGCTCGCTGGAATTTAACACCATTGATTTACTGGGTGGTGGCTTAGCTCCCTGTTCCCAGGTTCAGTGGGTTCCATGAGAACGGGACGGGGGTGGGTGTTGTCTGGTTTCGTTCTGCCGTAGATCCCAAAGCCTGCACCCGGGCAGCGCTCGGCAAGCCTGGGGTGGGCGCACGAAGGCGTGGCTCCCCGGGGCCTCAGCCCAGCTGTCGGGGGCCCTGAGCGGGACTGTGGCCATCACCGACAGCCGCCGTGCACGCCAGTCCCCTACCGTCCCGTCCCCTTCCATTAAGGACTTGCTGGGGGACACTGGCGACCGCCTGGGCATCGTTTGCTGGAACCCAAGCAGCACAAGACCAGGGAGCGCCGCTCCTTGTCCGACACCAAGTCTCTAAAACGGCAGAGCCCAGCACGCAGCAGATATTTTCTGGAAGTTTCCACGGGGCGCCTTGCACTATCAGCCTGCCTCCCAATGAAAGCGGGCGCTGTGGTCTCAGCCACACCTCATAAAGGAGCTGTGTGCGCGGCCCTCCGTCAATATTTGCTGAATCCCTGGCATTTCCCGTCGCCTGCCTCCAGATAGGGCGCTGGCTGGGAGGCTCCCGCAAACCCTCCGCTCCGCGCCGCCCGCAGATCAAAGGGGCTGGGCGCCTGGGCCCCTCCCGCACTGCCGCCTGCACGGCTGCCTTCCTGCGTCGGGCCCACAGTCGGGCCTTGTTCCCTGCAGCCTCCATGTGAACCCGGCCAGCAGCTACAGCCTCCCCGGGGCCTGGCGGATGTGTGCCGTGGGGGTTCAATGGCCCGGCCACGCCCTCTGCCCAGGCCTGCAGGCCCCGCCAGGTGCCCTGAAGTCTGCCCCATCCCCCCTTCCATTCCCGGGGGTCTCAGGGCATCAGAGGAGCCTGGGGTCTGCAGCTCCCCCCATTCTGAGTCCTGCTCCCTGCCTGCCGCCCCCCAGGGCTCCCTCCACCCCTCACAGAACACGACCAGACTTGGCGGGAGGGCCCAGTGAGCGTGGCTACTCTCTGCCCTACAGTGTCTGGGCGGCAGCCCAGAAGACCGGTGAGCACTCCGGCCAAAAGTAACAGGAGGCGCCCTTGCCCCCACGTCTGAGTCGGAGCCGCGATGGGCTGGGAGCTCGGCGGGGCTGGACTTGCGCTGGGCCTGTCCCCTGGGCGTCTGCACAGCGCAGCACCTGGTGGTCAAGGACGGTCTCCAAGAGGAGCCAGGTGCGAGCCAGCTTCAGAGGGGCTGCTGGCTCCCTGGTGGGACGCCGCCCTTCCCCACAGCCTTGCAGTGGGCGTGCCGAGTGCTTCAGGCCTGGCCACCGGGAGCCAGGCGGAATTCCCGCAGCTTTCGATGGTGTCTTTACGGGAACAGGTCACTCTGCTCTTTGTCCATCCTTCTTGCTGGCTGGAATGAAGGTTCCATGGCTGGAGCTTAGGCAGTCATTTGGATCTTGAGGAAGAAGCCCAGCGCAGAGTGGCAGAGCCTCGGCCGCTGGCATCCAGGGTACCGTGCAATCCCGGATTTCCTGGCTGCGGGAGAGAAGTGAACACTCAGCCATTGGAGCCCCGTTCCCTGCACTTCTGTGCCGTGATGCGATCCAGCGCACCAGGGCCAACTGGGCTACAGAAAGCCCAGCGTCCGTGCTCAGTGACGCCACTGCGCTGAGACCAATAGTGCCCCCTGGGTGTCCAGCGTCTGGGGAGCCCTCCCGGCAGAGTATGGGGCCCTGGTCTCAGGCTGGAGGCGGGAGCCCAAGTCCCCTGGGGCTGTGCCCAACTTGCTTGAGTGGCAGCGTCTGCCCTATAGATCACGGCAAGTCCCCGGCTGTGAGATGGCCAAGACCCAGCATGCACACTGCCCAGCCGAGCCCCTCTCCACGCCGGCCAGGGCTGTCCCCAGCCAGTCCAATGCACACATGTGACAATACACACACATGATGGAGCACACGTGTGATGATACATATATGGTGATACACATGACACACATGTGCGATGATACAGGGGTGTGATATGCACACACGACGATGCATGTGATTCACATGAGATGGCACACATGATGTGCATGTGATGGCATGCATGACACAGTGTGTAATGGTATGAATGTGATGACATGCATGACAATGCACCTGTGATGGTGCACACTGATGGTACACATGTGGTGACACACATGGTGCACATGTGGGATGACAGGTGTGATATGATGACACACGTGATGCACATGCGATGGCACACATGGTGATGGCGCACATGATGCACATGTTTGGTGATGCACATGTGATGATACATATGACAGTGCACATGTGATGGCATGCATGACACACACATGTGGTGACACACACGTGAGAACGCAGTGGGGCCCACATCCTCGTCCCCAGCCAGACCTGACACGTGGGCTCAGAAATCCTCCTGCAAGAATCCCAAGACAGCCCGGCCCAGCGGCCCAGCAGCAGGCACCCATGAGAAACAGCAGAGAAAACCCATCACGGCCTCATCGTGTGCTGGTCGGGGCGACGAGCGGGGTGGCAGAAGGCGGCATCCCAGCACGGGCGCGAACGTCCCGCTCACCCTGTTCTTTGTGGAGTTGGGCCGCCCTGGCCATGCAGTCGTGGTGACGTCAGAGAAGACGGGAGCATGAGTTCTGTGGGTCCGGAACCCCCGCGCCCAGGCAGGGAGGGTGCTGTGGCCAGGGGGCGTGGCCTCCTGCTCTGGGAGGAGTCAGGGAGGCAGACGCCCTCCTGGCCCCCTGCTGCCCCCCCACTCCCCGCCCTCACTGCGCCACCGTCCAGGCACCTCTGCCCGAAACAGCCAAAGTCACCTTGCACAGACATCAGTCTGTCCCCAGCTGGCTCCGGGCCTGTGACAGTTCCCCGTCCCCTTTACCATCAAACCCGGAGCTTCAGCCACAGCTGGAGGCCTGGCTGGCTCCCTCGGGCCCTTCTGAACTCTGACCTCTGCTGACACCGGCTGCTGGGGCTGCTCTGCCGTCGGCCCGGAGCGCCCCTTCCCATCTCTGCTCGGAGGTCCCTGGAGCTGCCGTGCGGGGAGCAGCAGCTCCAGCCTGCTCACCAGGTTCCGAGAGTGAGGCCCGGCGCTCACTGGCCGGCCTCCATCGCGTGGCTTCTCTCTGCACCTGCGCGCGGCCTCCCCCCACCCCTCCAGGCGTGCTCCCGACTCTGCGTCTTGTCTCTTCTCATGAGGACTGCGGCCACCCAGGGACCTGCTCTCAGCCTCGCCCCGTCCCGTGTCCCTTCCTCCATAGCACGCCCCGGCTCCGCCCCCATCAGCCGTGTCCTTCCTGCTCGAGTCACGTGTGCTCTGTGGGTCACAGGCGGAGGTTGAACACACGGCCACCCAGTCCGGGCCTTCTTCCCCTCGGCCCCCTCCCCCATTCCCAGCCCTGGAAACACCCAGCGACTCCTGTAGTAGCGGGCAGGAGCTATGCTGCCATTCGCAGGAGTCCGGTCGCCCTCAGGGAGGTGTGGGGCCGTCGGAGGCGTGGGGCCCCGTGTGGCCTCTGTCCCCGCCGCATCTCAGCAGGCTCACATCCCCGTCGCCACCCTGGAGGCGGCATCAGGAATAACGTGGGCTTGTCTGGGCCACGAGCAGCACAGATGTCGGGCAGGGAGGCGGACGGCTGTTCCAGGAGACGTGTGTGTTTTCCTTTCTGACCAGAGCTCGCTGTGAGAACTCAGAGTCGTGTTTGTTTTCCCTGGGCGATGTTTGCGTTTGTAGTCCTGGGCCTCGGGGAACTGGGTCAGCCCGACGCACACAGCTCACACCTGCCATGAAGACTGCGTTCATCCGCCTGCCCTCTCCTCTCCTCTCCTCTCCTCTCCTCTCCTCTCCTCTCCTCTCCTCTCCTCTCCTCTCCTCTCCTCTCCTCTCCTCTCCTCTCCTCTCCTCTCCAACACAAAACTGTTTTTTGGAGACAGCTTACAACAAGAGTGTCTTTACATGATACAATTAAAAAGGATTCGTGCCCCAGAAACAGCAGCTCCGGTGCAACCGTGACAGTGAGCGGTGTCCACCATGGAGCATCTGATTCGGCCCTGAGCTTCCGAGTAGCCAGGCCATAAAGGGAACCCCGCGAGTGCCATCTCCCTCGCGACAGGAAGTGGGAAACAGCCGCCCTCAGTTCATCCTGAGCCCATGTTTAAAGCAAACTCCTTACGCTGCGTTTTCATAAAGCAGTGGATTCCAACGTGCTACAGTCTGGCCCTCCCACGACAGGCTCTTTTTTTGAAGATGTATTTTTATTTATTTTAAAGACAGAGTTACAGAGAGAAGTAGAGACAGAGAGGGCTTCCATCTGATGGTTCACTCCCCAGATGGCTGCAACAGCTGGAGCTGCGCCAGGAGCCAGGAGCTTCTTCCGGGTCTCCCACATGGGTGCAGGGGCCTTCTACTGCTTTCCGAGGCCACAGCAGAGAGCTGGATCGGAAGAGGAGCAGCCGGGACTAGAACTGGTGCCATATGGGATGCCAGCGCTTCAGACCAGGGCCTTAACCCACTGCGCCACAGCGCTGGCCCCTCACGTCAGGCTCTTGAAATCAGCATGGGTAAAAGAGAATCCAGGGTGATGGCACCGGCATCCCACATGGGCGCCGGTTCGAGTCCTGGCTGCTCCACTTCTGATCCAGCTCTCTGCTGTGGCCTGGGGAAGCAGTGGAAGATGGGGCAGGTGGCAGTGTGACCAGGGCCTGGAGGGCACAGCGCCCTCTCTCCACGTGGCATCAGCCAGGGCAGCGCCGGCTCAGGCCACGTGGACAGACACTGCCGGGGAGTGGCGGAAGCCGAGGGACGATGCCTGCGGGCCTAACGCCGGCCCTGCCCTCTTCCCCAACGGCCACAGCAAGGCACGTGGCCAGGACAGATGCTGCCCACAGGTGCTGTCCAGCGGAGAGCGCGTCAGCAATGATGATCTCGGCCGAAGCAGGTTTGGGAGAGACTGAAAGCCCGGGAGTCCGTGCCCGTCTCTCCGAACGCCTCGCGGGGCCGCCGTGCCGGCCGGGCGCTCATCCGCGGGGCCTGGCCCTGGCCCTTGCAGAAGCGGCGGCAGCTTCTGCTGGAAATGGGGCGCGGTCGGCACTCTGGCCCGTGGGGTCCCCTGGGCTCTCCAGGGGCGGCGGGCAGGGCAGGGCTGCACATAAAGAGACCTGTGTCCGCCCAGGCGCCTCCCGCCACACTGGGCAAAGCGAGAGGCAGAGTCCCGAGGCCGGGGCCCAGGCCAGCGCCCTGAGATCCTCAGACTCTTGTTCAAACACCGGGGGGTTGGGCAGCATCCAAAGTCAGTTTTTCCAAGTTCTGCTTTTTTTTCCCCTCGATTTAACCCAACGTGTAGCTCTGTGGAAATGGAATCTTGGTGCAGGCCTGGATGTCTGTGTGTGCATGTGTGCTTGTGTGTGTGCACGTGTGTGCATACTGGAGTGTGCATGCATGTGCCATGTGTTTATCATGTGTGCAGTGTGCACGCATGTGTGCTCTGTGTTGTGTGTGCATGTGTGTGGTCTGTTCATTGTGCGTGAATGCGTGTGTGCATGCGTGATTGTGTGTGCACCTGTGCTTGTGTGTGCATGTACGCGCTCTGTGATTACTCTGTGTGCATGTGTGTACATATGCTTGTGCACGTGCATGTGTGTGCTCTGTGTTTACTGTGTGTGCATATGTGCAGTGTGTGTATGTGTGTGCTCTGTGTTGTGTGCGTGTGCACATGTGTGCTCTGTTTATTGTGTGTGCACATGTACAGTGTGTGCATGTGTGTATTGTGTGTGCAGTGTGCATGTGTGTGCTCTGTGTTGATTGTGTGTTCACACAGTGTGCATTTGTGTGTGTTTGCACACGCACCATAGGGAACATCACAGAGGATGAGAACTGGGGCCTGGGTGCCTGTACTGAAGAATGAACTCATCGCAATCTCTGTGGCCGCTGGGAGCCAGCAGGGAGCAGCCGGGAGGGTTTTCAAGTTGAAACTGTGCATTCTGTAGGGAAGGGTGGGGGCCACGTGTGCCTTCTCCCCCCTCATCATACGTTGTTCCTATGTTGTTGCTGTGTTGAAGTCTAAACCCCGACACTCTAGCCTGTGACCCCAACTAGAAACATTTCGTTGCAGATAAGACCCGAGGGGAGTAGGGAAGCCCCCAGCCCAACATGATCAATGTCATGGTGAAAGGGAGAAACTGGAATAGGCAACCATACACAGACGCCTAAACACATGCACACATGTGCACATGCATACACACAATGCACACTCATACACACATGTTCACATGCGCACCAACACATGCACATATATTACAACATGCACACTCATGTGCACACAGGCAAAACACATGCACGTGGACATGCATGTATGTACACATGCACGCTAGTGTGCACACATTTACATGCACATACATGTGCAGACACATACACATACATGCATTTCAGTATAAAATGTAGAGAGTGGATTGGCAATATCTCTCTAGCTATAAAAAGCACCAACCACAATTCCACTTCTCAGAATTTGTCCTGGGTTTACCAGAGCAGGAGTGAGATATATACAGGAGTCTTTACTGTTCCACCGTTTGTAACAAAAACCTGCAAACAACCTGAATGTACATCAAATCCGGAAGCGTGCGCTCTCCCTCTCCCTCTCTTTCTCACTCTGCCTTTCAAATAAAAAAAAAATCTTAAAAAAATAAAAAGCAAGACTTACCCTGGGGGGCAGGTCCCAGTGCTCCCAGCTCCCGCGCCTCTGCCTGGTCTGTAATTATTCCCTGGCTCTGGCTTCCTGCATGGCGGGATCCCTCCTCGTCCAGTCACCAGGACTGGAACTGTGAGCCACGCTCGGCCACTCAGCATGTTCCTAGCCCATGGCCAGGTCACCACACGGGAGTGTGACTGAAGCCAAGGGCGCGAGAGTCCTCGACGGGACTCTGGTTACCAGTTTGGGCAAAGCATGTGGACTGCTGGCCCCCGAGGGAGCGCAGACCAAGCCGGGGACATCTGGCCATCCGGGAAGGACGCCAGTGTGGGCACCCAGAGGCGGAGTAGGGTCAGTCCTGGGAGCGCGGGGGGCCTATAGCCGCCTACTCGCACTGCCCCCATTGCGTAGGCAGCAGCATCCTCTGCTTCGCTCGGTTTGGGCTGGATTTCTGTCACTTAGGCTTGAAGGGTCCATGCCCAAGGCGTCCCCAGAGCCCCAGGCACATCCGCTCATCTACAGCGATGACCAGAGGTGCGAGGGTGGGAGACTGTTTTCGTTCATATCTGTGTCCTTTTCAAGATTTATTTTGTGTATTTGAAAGGCAAAGCTCTCCGAGGGCCAGATTTACCCCTCACACATCGAAGCTGCGTAGAATAATTGATTGATCGATTGAAACGCACTCCCTACAGAAGCTCCCGATACCCGGACCTTGATGGGACCCCCACCCCGTCCTGCCCCAGGGCCCCCCCCAGGAAGCAGGCTCTTGATTTTCAATCCTCTGTGATTCTCCATAAAATCTGTCGCTCACCCCACCCCGCCCTGCTCACTGTGGGCGCCATAACTCTCATTGCCGTGGGGCAATCCTGGGACGAAACCGCTGGAAGAGCCTTTGGCAGCAACCAGAAAGCTCACACCGAGTACCTGGAGCCCCAGGATGCATTTCCTGGGGGCGTGTTGCTCAGACGTCCCAGGTCATGACCCACGGTGAGGAGCCACCGGCACCTCGCGGCGTCAGCACCCACGACTCAGGAGCAGACCTGGCTCCAGCCGTAGGAACCGTGTGACGCACTCTGCGGCTCTCCACGACATATGCTTCAGTGCCTGGGGGCGGTCAGGACCTTAGAGGAACGAGGGGACGGGGACAACGGCACCGATTCCCGCAGCACTGGACGCACCGCCCGCACCCACCAAGGGGAGCTCCAGCTGCTAACCGAAGGGCCTCCGTGCCGGGGACAGAATGCACGCAGCAAGCACAGGTGGCCCCATGTCACCGGCATCAGTGTGATGGGCTTGGGGAGGGTGGCACTGGGTGAAGAGCAGGCACAGGACCATACGACGGGAATGCAGCTTAAAAAGACAGCGCGTGGAGCTGGCACGGTGGGTCATGGGCTAAGCCTCCGCCTGTGGTGCTGGCATCCCCTGTGGACGCCGGTTCCAGTCCCAGCTGCTCCTCTTCCCACCCAGCTCTCTGCTAATGCACCTGGGAAAGCAGTGGAAGATGGCCCAAGTCCTTGGGCTCCTGCACCCATGTGGGAGACCCAGAAGAAGCTCCTGGCTCCTGGCTTCCGATTGGCCCAGCTCTGGTTGTTTTGGCCATTTAGGGAGTGAACCAAATGGAAAACCTACCCCCCGGTAACTCAGCCTCTCAAATAAATAAATAAACACGGCACATGGCGTGGATGGAAATTCTCACACGCGTGTAGATGTGTGGGATTGTTCATACCAAATGCAAGGTACCGGCCACGCTGGTGGGACCCAGGCTCCCCTGTGGCCTGGGGACGTGGTCTTCCCTCCCTAGCAGAGGGTGGGGGGCTCGCCATTGCATTCCTCTCGAAATCCCTCTGATGCGTGCGGATGCTTAATTTAAAAAGAAATTCCACTGAAAGCGGACAGGATGGACGAGAAGCCACACCTGCTCCGCCTTCCGGGGCTCCGCCGCCCAAGTGCCCTTTGCTTGTGGTTTCAGTTGCTCCTGCACACTCCAGCGCTGTTCACCGAGCATCTGCACCAGCCCTTGAGACAATCTTGACTCCCCTGCCCGCCTCCCGCTGCGTGTCTCCGCACGTCCAGTTACGAGGAAGGTCTGGCTCCTTAGTGCAGTCCTCTCCCATGGCCCCGCCCCCTGCCTTTCCCTCAGCCGTCATCTCAGCTCTCAGAAGGTTCGGGATGAATACAGACCCCAGCGCAGGTGGGCCCTGCAGGGCAGTGAGGCTGTGGGTGAGTGACTGCCTGGGGAGGGGACGCACGTGGCTGTGACGGGGGTTGCTGAGAGCCAGTCCTGTCCCCTGAGCTGGGGACGCCACCCAGAGGCTTCCCTAGGACAGAAGCTGAGGCCCCCCACCCCCGGCCCGGAGGTGCACACCCCGGACAGAGCAGGGTGTAGGCATGGGGGGGGGAGGGTGGAGGTGGGACGCTCTGCACCTGCCCCTCTCACCTGACCTCTGCCTGGCTTCCTGGGGGCCGGCGGCAGTGCCAGCAGGAGAGCCAATTCCCCCCAAGTTGTCAGGACAACTGCCCGTCGGGGTTCCCGATCTGAGGGAAGGGGTGCAGCACCCGGGCCGCGTGGAAAATCCGCACTTGCAAGCTGGTCTTCCGGTGCGAGGTCCTCAGAAGTCCCCGCTTTTTTTTAAGCTTTATTTATTTATTTATTTGAAAGAGAGAGAGAGAGAGAGAGAGAGTCTTCCATCCACTGGGTCATTCCCCAAATGTCCACAACAGCCGGGACTGAGCCAGGCCAAAGCCAGGAGCCAGGAGCCAGGGACTCTGGGTCTCCCACGTGGCGCAGGCGCCTGAGAACTCAGGCCATCCTCTGCTGCCTCCCCAGGCCATTAGCAGGGAGCTGGATTGGAAGCGGAGCAGCCAGGACCCGAACCAGAGCCCATGTGGGATGCTGGTGTAGCTGGCAGTGGCTTAACCCAGGGCGCCGGCCCTGGGGTCTCCACTCTTGAGGGCCCCGTCCTCACTGGCACAGGAGCCAAGCAACCAGGCTCTCGGGAGCAGCACAAACTTCCCAGCAGGCCGGGATTGGCACGTGGCGGGCCCCGCGGTGCTGGGGTGGACAGAATCCTCCCGGTCAGACCTGTGGCCCGTCCAGCCTGGAGGTGCGCCCAGGGTGGCCTCAGGGTCCCTGGAGCCATTGCTGAGGCCAGGGTGGCACTTCTCCATGCGCGTGGGAGACCCAGGCTCAGCCGGGTCAATGGCCCCTGTGTCCAGTGCGCCTCACAACGCTATGGACCCTGCGCCCATGTGGAGGGGCCCTGGGGACGTCGCATCGGGTGGCAGGCCCCCGGCATGCAAGGCCACATACCGTGTGGAAGACCCAGCACGGAGAAAGCCAGAGAAACAAAATGGACGGCCGAGGGCTGAGGGCACGGGCGGAGGAAGCAGCAGCGCCAGGTCACCGAGGGGTGGCCCTGCCCGGCACGGAGCGGGGGAGGGTGCCGAGTGCCACTGCATTGTGCACACAAATGCTTGGTTTTGCGTTACATGGATTCCGCCTCCATGTTTGAGAAGAACACGTGGACAATCAGGCGGGGAGGGAGCTCACCCCGGCCTTTGCTCCCACCCCCGGAGCTGGGACAAGCGGATTCTGGGGACCCTGTCGCACACGTGGGCCCTGGGATGGATCTCCCCCTCCCTCCTTCCTCCTGCCGAGCACAGGGTGGAATCCAGAGTCCACGGAGGGTGAGGCCCATGGGGTGAAAAAGGGGGCCCACCTGCAGCCCAGCGTCCCTGGGGCTCTGGGATGGGGCCCAGCCTCCGAGCTCAGGTGGGCACAGGGGACGCAGGTGGGAGCTGGGACCGGGCGGGGGGGGGGGGGACAGGCAGCTGGCCACAGTCCGGTCTCCCAGGCGGGTCTCCCAGTGAGAAAACCATGGTGAACATGCTCTGTGATGCTGTTGAGTCTGGCTGAGCACGGGCGGCCCGGCCGATGGTGAGCTCCGCCACCTGGCGCCTGCTCAGCCTGCCTGACCCCCATGGGGAGGGGAAGGCACCCCTCGCAATCACAGTGCGGAGGCGGGAGACGGGGGGAGGAGCCAAACGCCTCTCAGCATCTAGAGCCACAGTGGGGACCACGCGCTCACCATGGGAGTAAGCCACACAAGGAGGGGCTTGCCCGGAACCCGGGGCTGCCACGGCCGCTCAGAGCAGGGTGAGCGTTCGCGCAGGCGCAGGCACAGAGCAGGCGGAGGGCGGGGAGCGGCGGACACCCGGGCGTGTATCTCAGTAACCGCAGAAGACACAGCTGCCAACGAAAACAACGCCAGACGCTACCATTGCGAGAGCATCCGGATGGGGTAAAAATAGAAATGATGTCCTAAAAATCCCGGCGCACCCACGCGCAGGGCTGGGAACGGCAGCTGAGGCGGGGAGGCGGCTGTGTCCCCGGCCTGGCTGGTGACGGAGACGTGAATGCGTCTCCCCCGAAGGCTCGCGTCAGTGCCACCAAAACCACTGGGCGGCACGCGTGTCCCCAGCAGACGCAGACACAGCGGCCACCTGGGCTGAACACCGCCCCCCGCCGGGCCGGGAGAGCTGCAGCCCCGCGCGATGGGGACCCGGCACAGACTACAGCACTGACTCGGAGACGCCCCGAGGACCCGCCCTGTGGGAGGGACACGCCTGGGGCTGGAGCTTGGGGCGGCCTTGAAGATGCTGCCTCGGCCGCTTGTACCCGGCATCCGGTTCCCGTCCTGGCTCCACTCTGCATCCCAGCTTCCTGCTGGTGCGCACCTGGGAGGCAGCAGTGAGGCTGCAGTGCGTGGGCCCCCGCAGGAGACCCGGATGGAGATCCCAGCTCCTGGCTTCAGCCTGGCCCAGCCTCAGCCATTGTGGGCCTGGGCGGGGGGAGGTGAACGAGTGGATGGAACAGCTCTCTCTCTCCCTCTCAGCCTCTCTCTCCATTTCAAATCAATAAAATAATCCACCAGACAGAAAGAAGGGCCGCACAGAGGGGCAGAGCTGCAGGTCCAACAGACGCAGCAGGGGCAGCAGGGTGAGCCCGTGGTGCCCGGCGCGGCGGGGTCGCGGGGTTCCTGGGAGGCCGCGTGCTCCCTGCACCCCCAGCACCAGGAGCGCAGCCGGGGCGCGGTCTCCCGCCCCCACCCCCGACTCGGGGCCCAGTGCGTGGCTCTCACCATGAGCTTCCTGTGTCCCAGGTCTTCAGCAGAAACCCTCCCAGGCACTGGGGGTGCAGAGCAGACCCCCCCGGGGCAGCGCCGGCCCCACACTCACCTGCATGCTCAGTGGTGCCCTGGGACGGGGAATGCTCAGTGGACAGGATTCGGTCGCAGCAGTGGCCTCCTGTCCCGGAGCCAAGATGGAAATGACTGGCGTGGCCCCTGGGGCAGGAACAGGTAAGCGAGGTGCCCTCTCCCTCCCGTGGGCCCTGGCTCAGCCATGGGTGGAGCCACCGAGCCAGACGTGGGACACACGGTGCACGGCTGAACGTAGGAGAGGCACCAGACAGGTAAACCCTGGGGGACAGAGGTAATGGAGGCCCCCGGGGCGGAGGGGAGCAGGCGCGCTGCCCAGTGGGCACAGAGCTCCTGATGAGGTGATGAGTGCTGGTGGCTGCAAAACACGGTGGATGCTGCCCATGCCGTGTCACCGCGGCCACGGAGCGACATCCTACGCTGTGTGTATTTGCTGCATGCTTGTTCTAAACGGAGTGGAAGAAGGAAGGTGGCCTTTTTTTTTTTTAAGATTTTTATTTATTTATTTGAGAGGTAGAGTCACAGACAGAGGTGAGAGAGAGAGAGAGAGAGAGAGATCTTCCATCCACTGGTTCACTCCCCAGTTGGCCACAAGAGCTGGAGCTGTGCTGATCCGAAGCCAGGAGCCAAGAGTCTCTTCTGGGTCTCCCACACGGGTGCAGGGACCCAAGGACTTGGGCCATCTTCCACTGCTTTCCCGGGCCACAGCAGAGAGCTGGATTGGAAGAGAAGCAGCAGACACTAGAACTGGAGCTCATATGGGATGCCAGCGCCGCAGGCAGGCAGAGGATTAAGCCACTGCGCCACGGGGCCGGCCCCAGAAGGTGGCCTTCTACTCACAGCACAAGGAGGCCCCGCTCCAGGGCCAGCACTGGGACTGCATCAGGGTCATGAGCCTGCTGG
Source organism: Sylvilagus bachmani (assembly GCA_015711505.1). NCBI lineage: Eukaryota > Metazoa > Chordata > Mammalia > Lagomorpha > Leporidae > Sylvilagus > Sylvilagus bachmani. The sequence goes on from CM027396.1 coordinate 22,342,289, forward strand.
GGTCCAGTGAGCTGACCTCAGCTTTTTGGTAGAGTTTGGTGACACCGGTCCTCCATGGGGACCTCTGGCTTCAGACTCCAGGGCCACCTGCCTGGCTTGAAGCACACCGTGGCCTCCTATCTGCGTGGATTCACGCCATGGCTGCCCGTCCACGTGCATGGACACTGAGGCTACCTGTCCACACAGACACACAGTGAGGACGCTCATCTGCGTGGACAGAGAGGCCACCTGTCCACAGCCACCTGTCCACATAGACGCATACCACGGCCACCTGTTCACATAGATGCACACCATGGCTGCCTGTCCATGTGCATGGATACTGAGGCTACTTGTCCACACAGACGCACAGTGAGGCCGCCCATCTGTGTGGATGCACACCTCGGCCGCCCGTCCATGTGGACACACACCACGACCGCCCGTCACGTGGATGCACACCACAGCTGCCCATCAGATGGATGCACACCACGGCCACCTGTCACGTGGACGGCCGTTTATCGGGAGGGCCCCCGACGCATCGTTTCCCTGAGGCTGCTGTAGCCCGTCCTGCCCATCGGGTTCTTACAGCACCAGCAGCTTCTGCCCCACGGCCCTGGACGCCGGTGCGGGCAGCTCCGAGCCGACGCGCCCCAGTTCTTGGTGGCCCTCTCTCCTCGTCGCCCCCACTTCCCAAGCAAAAGTCACCGGCTTGTGGTCCACCCTCACGGCCGCCTCTTGTCCACACCTGCACAGCCCTGGGCAGGTGAGGCGGGGGCATGGCCGCGGGCTGGGGATGTGGCCGTGTCTCTGGGGGACAGGGGCCGGCCCGTGACACCCGCCTGCTGGGAGTGCGTGGCTCCTGCTCGGCTTACACGGGGCTGTCCCTCCACAACCCTCGTCCTCAGCGGCAAACGCCAGCATTCGCGGGTTGCTGTCCCTGGATCCTCCAGGAGCTGAGCCGGCCCAGGCGTTTCCCTCCCCGTCTCTGACCCCCTCCACTTCCCCATCCCCCCAGGAGGGGCCCATGCTGGCCACGCAGGCTCCTCAGCCCTGGGTGAAGCCGTGGGGACTGCCCGTGGCAGGCCCAGATCTTGCCTCCAAGGCCTTGTCTGCTCCCTACACTGTCTACCACATGGACGTGGTCCTTCCAGAACCTTCTTTCTCTTGGCTTTTGTGGCTCATGTCCCCCTCCTCTGCCCTCTCCTCACAATTTCTGCTGTTTCCAGGACTGGCCACGCCGCGGGAGTCCGGATGGAAAAGTCACAACAGTGAAGCCCTTCCTGCTAGAAACTGCCTTCCCCCTCCCAGCAGTCCCTGGTCAAACCAGGCAGAGGCTCCCACGTGTGACTGAGCACCAGATCCTGCAGTGCCGCCAGGGCCTGGCGGGCCTGGGAACCTGCATTTGAGACTTCGGTGGGGGTGGGCGGATGCCGATGCCGCTGCTCGGGGAAGCAGTCTTGAGAAGCGTGGCCCAGAGCCAGTCCCCTCGGTCCTCCGTGTCCGTGACACCAAGCTTGGCCCCATTGAGTATCACTGCCGTCCCGGCCGCCCCCAGACCCCAGGCTCCATCCCTGGAGGTGCTAACTCTGCCGGCCTTGCGGGGGGAGGGCCTGGGCTTTTACCTGCACTTGGGCAACTCCTGGCGTCGGGCAAGTCGTAACACGGCCCAGTTTGGTCACCGGGTGCCGTGTGGGCCCCTCCTCCTCCTGGAAGGCTTCCAGTCCTTAGGCTTGGGGCTTCCGCAGCAAACTCGCGCTTTTGTTTCTCGAAGACTTGCTCACTCCTCTGCCTGTGCCCGCCCTGCATTCGCCCGTTCCAGGCTGCGAAGCTCCCCTCCCCTCCGTCCATGCTGGCACCTGCTGCCTGGTTCCTCCCGCGGCCCGCTCTCCCACCTTGGTGCAGGCCTGGCTACGGCGGGGACCGGCGTCCCCGCCTCCGTCCTAACAGATTCTCCCTGTCTCAGGGGTCAGCCACTTCCTCCACCAGAACCCAGGGTGCAGCCGTGCGGGCCCCACCCCACCCCACCCAAGTCCCAGAGCTTTCTGGAACTTTCTGAAGGATGAGGAGGGACGGGGTGGCCCTCTGCTGCAGAGCCCTCTCACTCTCTGAAGTTCCCATGCCCACAAGTGCAGGGCGGCCCTGGGTGTGTGCGTGTGTGCGCACGCGCTGTGTGTGTGGTACCCTGGGGGAAGAACAGGGCGAGGGGTCTCAGGAGTCACTGGTGATCCAGCTGCTGTTCTTTCCAGCAAAGGCCAGTGTTCTGGCGGCCTCGGGGCTGCCCAGGTGCAGGGCTGCCCTGACTCCAAGCCTTACTGTGTCCACCCCGCCTCTCAGGCCCGCCGGAGACACAGGTAAGCTGGGGCCGGGGCCAGCGTGCGGCACAGCAGTTATGACGTCTGCTGGACATGTACATCCCATATCTGAGTGCCCGAGTTCGAGTCCCAGCTCTGCTCTTGATTCTAGATTCCTGCTAATGCAGCATTGATGGCTCAGCACTTGGGTCCCTGTCACCCACGTGGGAGAGCCGGATGGGCTTCCCGGCTCCTGGTTCTGACCTGGCCCAGCCCTGGCTGTTGAGGGCCTTTGGGAGGTGAACCAGCATTGGATGATCGCTGTCTCTGTCTATCTCTCTGCCTTTCAAATGAGATGAAAAGGGGTCAGCGCTGTGGCGTAACGGGTAAGGCTGCCTCTGCAATGCTGACATCCCATATGGGCGCTGGTTCGAGTCCCAGCTGCTCCACTTCCGATCCAGCTCTGCTATGGCCTGGGACAGCAGTGGAAGATGGCTCAAATGCTTGGACCCTTGCACCCTCGTGGGAGACCCGGAAGAAGCTCCTGGCTTCAGATCAGTGCACCCACTGATCTGGCGGTTGTGGCCAGTTGGGGAGTGAACCAGCAGATGGAAGATCTCTCTCTCTCTCTCTCTCTCTCTCTCTCTGCCTCTCTGTTTTTTGCCCACCCACATACGATCGTCCCCCTCCCACAGCGCATGGGTGGTGGTGATGTCACAAACCCTTGATCCAGGCCTTGCTCACAGAGGCCAGGAGCCCAGAGCCTAGAGCCCAGAGCCCAGAGCCCTGAGCCTAGAGCCCAGAGCCCAAAGCCCAGAGCCTAGAGCCCAGAGCCCAGAGCCCAGAGCCCAGAGCCCAGAGCTGGGGGCCCAGAGCCCACCTTCCCAAGGCCCAGAGCCACGCACACGTGGCCTGCGCTCCCTTCCTTCCTAAGGACCACTGAGCCACATGCCGGGGGTCCCTGGTCTCTCAGCCGCTCCAGGGGTCTCCTCTAACCCACCAGCTGCCACAGGAGTGGATTCGGGCGTGGGATGGTGGTCAGGATCAGTGCTGGTGTCACAGGGCTGTCTCTGGAGGCGAGGGAGGGGCCTGGGAGCCGGGGCGGGGGAACGGTGGCCGGAGCTGCAGCACAGCCTGCGGAGCTGGGGTGGGTTTCCCGGGGCTGCTCCCACTGGAGGCACGGACCCCTCATGTACAAGCCCGGGACCAGGGCCGACTGTAGACGTAGGCAACCGGTGCTTGGGTCCAAGGCAGATTTAAGGGCGACAACTCTGATGTCCATCGGCCTAAGACCGCGTGAGCAAACCGCGGCGCGTGTGGTGGCCCGGAACACTCGACGACAGAGGACGGGCTGCAGGCGCCCCGAGAGCGAGACGAGTGGGAGAAGCCGGCACAGCCGCTCCCAGCGGGGCGCCCCTCGTCCTCATCAGAGGTGTCTTGACGCAGGGGCTGGCTGGCGCCTGCTCTGGGGTCCCTGGGGGCGGTCGCTGTGTCCTGCCTTGTGACGTGGGCTCCTCTCACCCGCGTCCCCTCCTGCTCCTCCTCACCCTGTCCCCACCTGCTGCTTCTGCTGGGTGCTGTCCTCGGGGTCCCTAGCACATCTGTCCCTCCAGCCAGGACCGCTGAGCAGAGCGGTGAGCCACAGAGGCTGCCATGGCGCGAGGCCGTGGTGACGCCACGGTGGGCGACTCCTGGAGTCCAGGGCAGCTGTGCCTGCCTGGGCCTGCCCTTGCCCGTTCATCCATCGCCTCGTGGGCTTTGCTTGAACCAGGTGGGCATGGGAGGGCGTGGCCAGCTTGGCGCGGCTCTCTGGGCTCAGGCCAGAGCAGGTTCATAAGAACTCTCTGGAAGGCACGCCCAGCGTCTCCCTCCACCCACCCTGGAGCCAGGCACCAAGAGCGACGCTGCCAGCGTGCAGCTGTTGGGCCGACTTTGAAGTGGAGCTGTCTAGAAATCTGGCTCCTGGGTTCCCAGTGCAGCCTCAGGGTGTGGAATGTGTCACCGAGGCCGCCAGGTCTCCCGCACAATGCGGCCTTGCAGAGCGAGTGCCTGAGTGTGCACACGCGTGCACACACCTGGGGACAGCGTGTTTGCAGACTGTGCCAGCGGGCGGGCTCCGTACATCTGGAAAGTGTCAGGTTTACTGCCCAAAGCCACGGGCCCCGGGCAGCTCTCAGCCCACGTCTGCTCCCCGCGCAGCTGCGAACCCCGCTGCCCGGCCTCGCTGGGCTCGGTCAAGTTCCCTGAAGCACACTGGCCCCTTTGTCCGACTCCATTCCGATCCCCCGGTTCAAAGTCGCTGGCCTGCCACAGGGCCGCCACAAACAGCTGCGGGGCAGCATCTGTCTGAGGCTGCATTCATCCAGCCTGCAGAAGGAAAACACGCACTGCAGGGCGGCCACAGCCCCCCACGCGCCCCTGCCCCTGCTCAGGCCCGGATCCGCCAACTCTGCACCCCCAGCCCCACAATGCGCCCCCACCCTGCTCAGGCCTGGCTCGGCCAAATACGCACTGTGGGGCAGCCACAGCCCCCCAATGCGCCCCCACCCTGCACCCCCAGCCCCACAATGCGCCCCCACCCTGCTCAGGCCCGGCTCTGCTGACTCTGCACCCCCAGCCCCCGGCCAGGGGGCATTGCGGCCCGTGTGCCCTCCTCGGGAGCTTCAGCACGCTGCTCACTGGCGAGTCCTTTCCCTGTGGACGCGGTCTGGTTTGTGTTCAGAGGCAGACTGGGACACAAGCGTGTGTGCATGTGCGTGTGTGTGCAGGAGTGTGTGCACACGGAGATGGGTGCAGCTTGGGCATCAGTGGGAGGAAGCCAGAGCCAGCCTGGGCGTCCCCCAAAAGCAGAGCTTGAGATGAAGGCCTGGAGGCCGGCTCTGTGCTGGGGGTGTGGCCCCAGGAGCCGCAGTGAGGGACCGGGAGGGAGGGGCTTCTGAGGATCCTGGAGCCCACCCTGGAAGCAGGAACGCTGGCACCCGACCCCCACTGGCTCCAGTGGCCTGTGGAGGCCAACTTCACACGTCTGAGGTCCCATGCCCAGTCCCAGCAGGGCCTGCAGCTGGACACACCCCGCAGCCTTGGGGAGGCCCTCCCGGAGCGGGGGAGGTCTGAGGTGTGCACCGGGGAAGGAGCCGCCCCAATGCACCTGCCTGGAGCCGTGCACACGTGGCAGCGGCTAGAAGAACACGTGGGTGGACAGGCGTCCTTGTGGCCCCGAAAGCCGGTGCCGGGCCTGAGCCCGCCTGTCCCACTCCATCCTGGGACTTCGCTGCTTCCACCGGGCAGCCCCACAGAGCAGCCTGGGAAGGGGCCGGGCACTGGTCCCTCCTCATCCCTGGGGCTCTGGAACTTTGCAGGAAGAGTCCTGCACCCCGAAACTGAAGGCCTGAAGACGCTACGCAGGGACGGTCCCCCCGGGTCCCCCGCAGCACGGCAAGGGGCTCGGTGCCATCCATGCAGCTGCCCGGGCGGTCACTCTCGGGTGTTGCGGCTTAAAACTGCACAGGGGTGCGCGGTGGCTTCCTGCACTGCCCAGGTCACAAACCCCTGTGACGATAGCCACGAAGGCAGCAGCTAACACTTCAATGGCTCTCGCTGTGGAAGCTTCCAGAATGTGGGACCACCTCCGAAACCCGCTCCCCAGTGCAGCTGCATTGAGAGGCGGGGCTTTGGGAGGCCATAGGCCACAAGGGCTCCACCCCAGGAGTGCACAAATGCATGCTGGGAGGGGTGGGTTTTGGGCAGCCGGGGGCGTGGCCTCTCCAGCACACCTGGTCTCCCGCCACGGCCTCCCAGGACCGGGAGGGGGTGAGCGTCCCTTGGTTACTAGTTGTCCTGCCCGCTCAGGCCGCGGAGAAGCCGCAGCCGCCCAGCTCGGCTTCCTTCACTCGGACACTTCCCCCACGGCTGTCCCGGGTTCCTGGCGGGAGGGCGTTTCTGTAAAGGCCGGGTCAGAGCAGGGCAGGGCCTGGGCAGCGGGAGGGGGAGGCGCAGGGGTGGCCGGGCTGGGGTTTGGTGGTGGCTCCTGCCTCCTGGCACTTCCTGTGTGCCCAGCCCAAGCTCACAGCAAACTACAGGAATGGACTAAGGGCATCAGGATTTTACACACGAGGGCCAGAGGCCCTGAGAGGCAGGGACCTGTGGACTGTGGGTGGAGCCCAGCCCTGGACTCCTGGGAGCTGCCTGGGCAGGCCCGCCCAGGGCCAGCACGTTACACTGTCCGCCAAGGAGTCGGAGCATGGCCTGCGGGTCAGGACTGCAAATGGAGAGTCTGAAACAAAGCCAGGGTGGCTTTGTGCTGGAGGGTCAGAGACCCCTCAGCGGTGGGTAGAGCTCGGGGTAGAGGTGGATCAGGGGTGAGCGACAGCCCTGGTGGGCAGTCGAGGCGGGGCTGAGGGGTGAGACCGGGGTCTGTGGGCCAGCACCAGGCTGAGACGTGGCGTGGCATCCACCTGTGGTGAACACCAGCCAGCCAGCCCCAGGCGCACCAGCAGGTGACTCGCCCTTAATCGCCCAGATTCTCTCCCAGAGTTCCCAGGCGCCGGGGAGGGCTGACCACACAGGGCCAAGGCCAGCCGAGGGGCCTCTGGAGGTGTGACACGGGGCTGCTCCTGCCCCGCGCAGGGGAACGTTGTTCTCAGCGAGCTCGCTGCAGGCTTGCAAAGGCGTAGTGATCGCAGGAAAAGGTCCCCAGGATTCAGAACAAGTGAAGAGGGACGGGCATGTGGTCCGGGGTGAGGACGCCGAGCAGGCCGTCCACGCCGCACGCTAGAGCTCTGGCTCCGCTCCGGCTTTGGCTCCTGACTCGGGTTCCTGCTAGTGCAGACCTGGCAGGCACTGGTGACCGCTCACGGGGCTGGACTCTCACCATCTGCTGGGGTTGGGGGACCCGGATTGAGTGCCAGCTCCAGCCGTTGCAGGCATCTGGGGAGCGAACCGGTGGACAGGAAATCACTCTCCCCCCTCGCATCACAGCAGTCTGGGGACGGCTGGCATGTTTGGGCCGAGCAAGAGGAAGTGTGACGGACGCCAAGCAGCATCGGAGGACCCAGAGGGACCCAGTGGAAGGTGCGGATCGCTAGTGGCCTGCGGGAAGCACAGGCCCAGACACCGTGACCCAGCGGTGCCAGGATGCACGGAGCGCTCGGCACGCACTAGACCGCAGCTCGGCAGCTCGGCGCTTCGCACAATCGCCTCTGTGTGCTCCTGGCGGTGACCTTGGCCGCTGCACGCCGAGGAATCTCCTGCAGGAAAGCCCAGCTCACGAGGCAGGCAGGCTGCAGGCCACCACGCTGCTTCTCTGGCATCTCAGTGTGCGTAGGGACTCGCTGGCCTGCAGCAAATGGTCACGGAGCACCTGCCCTGCGTGCGACACTCCGGGGTCTCGGGATTGGTCGGTGAGGGAGGCAAGTGCAGGGCGTCCGCCACCAAGGTGCCTGCTGCATGCAGGGTGAACCCCACACTTGCAGGTGCAAGTATTCTGCAGAGCAGTTGAGAGACTCAGAGGAACACGGGGTGACGGGGTGGCCGGGAGGGAGGCGCAGCCATGAGCAGGTCAGGGAGGGCATCCCGGAGGCGGCAATAAGCACGCTGGCCCTGAACGGTGAGAAGAATCCAGCCTTTGGGGCCGGCGCTGTAGCACAGCAGGTAAAGCCACTGCCTGTGACACCGGCATCCCACATGGGCGCTGGTTCAAGTCCCAGCCGCTCCACTTCCAAATCCTGCTCTCTGCTAACAAGCCTGGGAAAGCAGTGGGAGATGGTCCAACTGCTTGGGTTCCTGCACCAGTGGGAGACCTGGATGAAGCTCCTGACTCCTGGCTTCGGCCTGGCGCAGCCCTGGCCATGTGGCCATCTGGGGAGTGAACCAGTGGATGGAAAATCATCTCTCTCCCTCTCTCTGTAACTCTGCCTTTCAAATAAACCTTTTTTAAAAAGTGCCTGGCCTTTGGTTCCCAGAAAGGCCTTTCCTCGCCTCCACCTCCCCACCAGGAAGCAGCCTGGGCACGAAGAGTGGCCACGAGAGAATGACCTCCGGGGCCAGTGAGAGAGGCCAGCGGAAGCTTCCAGACACCCTGGGCCTGTCCAGCTGACGTCGAAGCAGAGGCCCCAGTGTCTGGACGCACAGAGGCCGGCACACACAGACAGCAAGTCTGGTGAAAGGGCTTCCCCTCGCTCGGCTGATTTTTGCGGCTGCCGACCGGCTTGTCTCGTGTGCTATGCAGACCCGGGGCGATTTGCTTAGGGAGAACATTCGAGATTCCTCAACACTGCCGTTCTCAAATCCTTGTTTCCTTCTGCTCTTGTTTTTCTTCTCTTTGTTTGGAATTTGAGCAAAAACTTCCTACCCACTGTGCTATTCCCCCCACAGGTCTCTAAGCTAAGTAGGCTGGAAAAACAGTAGTAGGAAGAGTGTGGCTGGCCAAGAGTCAAGCAAGGAAGTGGCGTCCGCTCCTGCGACCTTGGCTCCGGGCAGCACGTCCTCCAGAGCCAAGCTGCCCTCAGAGCGCAGCCCCCGCAGACGCTGCTTCCCTAAGACCCCCAGGGGCGGGGGATGGGCAACACATCCTGGAGGGGACGCAGGCGGGGACGGCCCCCCCCCCCCCCCCGTGAGCTGGTCACTGGCACCCTGCTGGGAGCTCGCCCAGCTGCAGGCGTGGGTCTGACGATGACCTGAACTTCCAAGGATTCCAAGGAGCCGGGACGTGGTGATCATGCCCTTGAACCTGAGCTTCATGAAGGTCATCCCTGAACCAAACACTGCAGGAAAGGTCAAACATGCAGGACAGACTCAGCCGTGCCTTGGACAGGTCTGCAGGGAAGGAAGAGAAAACAAACGCTAAAGCAAGAAAAACCACTCTTTGTGATCTGCTCTAAGAATCAGGGCCCTCAGGGGCCGGCGCTGTGGTAAAGCCACCGCCTGCAGTGCCGGCATCCCATACTGGCGCCGGTTCAAGTCCCGGCTGCTCCTCTTGCGATCCGGCTCTCTGCTGTGCTCTGGGAAAGCAGTGGAGGATGGCCCAGGTGTTTGGGCCCCTGCACCCACGTGGGAGACCTGGAGGAAGCTCCTGGTTCCTGGCTTCGGATTGGCGCAGCTCCAGCCATGTGGCCAATTGGGGAGTGAACCTTCGGATGGAAGACCTCTCTCTCTCTCTCTCTCTCTCTCTCTCTCCCTGCCTCTCTGTAAATCTGCTTTTCAAATAAATAATAATAAATCTTGAAAAGAAAAAAAGCATTAGAGTGCTTGGACTTGGTTAAGCTACGATGAAATCAGCTTCTCAGGTTTTTATCATCTTGGATTTGTTTTTCCAGATGAAGTTCTTTTCTTCTCTCCTTTTTAAGCTACGGGGTTTGCGACCCTGCGCCAAGCGGCCTGGCCTCACGTGCCCACCTTCCAGGCCCTGTGACCCCGAGAAGAAGCCCCGGTGGCCCAGTCTCTGTGCCAGGCTGAGGGCACGAAGAGAATCCTCCCTCGTCCCTGGCCTGAGTCCCTGCTGTCGGCATCTGGACCCTACTGAGTTGAGATCCTCTCCTAGCATGTTCAGCGTGAAGGAGGGGCTCCCACTCCTCACCTTCCTTGTCTCACCGACAGGGGTCAGCACATCTGTCCATCCATGTATCCATTCACCCACCCACTCACCCACTGACCCACGCACCCATCCATTCCCTTATCCATCCAGTACTCATCCGTCCATTCGCCCACCCATCCATCCTTCCATCCCCACCCCCATCCGTCCGAGCCATCATCCATGCGCCCTGGGCTCTCCCCTGGTCGCAGCGTCTCCAGGGTGCACAGGAGCCCCGCCTGCCCGTGTGCAGACCTGCGGCTCCTGATCTCCCGCTCTGACGGTGCCCAAGCCGCCGCAGTCCTTCTTGGAGGACTCTGGGCGTGTTTGCTATGACGCCTTTTCATTCCTGCACGCGCTACCTCGACAGGTGGCACACGGGCCTTGTGCTGCCCAGCGGGGAAACCATGCGACATACATGTGGATCCTGTGCCCCACAGGGAGGACCTGAGCCGCCTCGGGCTTGTGTCGGCACCTGCCAGTTGCGACTATGTCTCGGGGGGTGGGGGCAGCCCCTTGTTCTACAGGGGCCCCCAAATGATGACCCATAAGGACCCCCGCTGAGCATTCCCGCACTGGGCCTTGCTGTGTGGGTTTAGGAAAAGCACTTGCCCTCTCTGTGCACTGTCCTCCCCACAGCCTGCCGATCTTTTCAGTGCAGCAGGACCGATGACGGGAGTCAGCCAGAGCGCCCCTCCCTCGGGACTGTTTGGGGTGGGGTAAGTACAGGTGCAGGCCTTGGAGGAGTGCGGTGTGCACATGGCACCCCAGGAAACAGGCGTGGCCTCGGGACCCTGTGGCAGCATGGGCGAGAGTGAGTGGCCGTCTTTGCGTGGCCGCTGTGTCGCTGTGTCACATGGCAGGAGCACGGCCTCCGGCCCAGCCCACACACCGGGGTCTGGGGCACGTTTGCGTCGGAGCCTTCTCTGCAGGTCGCCAGCCCGGGGACAGCGGGCAGCAGCCTCCCCCGCCCACCCCAGTAGCTTGCAGTCTGACCTCAGATGGGGTCGGGCCAGAGGACCCCTGGCAGGCTGACCTGCTCTCCCAGCCCGCCGTAACCTGGCCCTGGGAGCAGCAGAGATTAGGCCATCCTGAAAACTCCCGCCCAGCCGCTGCAGAGTGCCCCTGGGCCGGCCACCACGGTGCATGGCAGCCGGGCCTTCGTGTGGATCGGGTCTGTGGGACCCCTTTCCCGACTTGCAGGCTCAAGACCCCTCCCCTCTGGAGCCAAGGGAGCCCCACCCCCACCCCCACACACCGCCCTGGGCTCAGGTGTGTTTACGAACCTTCGGCCTTTCCTTTCGGTGACATTTGCACACCGTGTAGCACTGTGACAAGCCAGGGCGTCCACAGCACAGCTGTTAACCGAGGCTGGCCCCTGGGCTGTGACAGCAGAGCCAGATGGGTCGGAGGTCGCAGTCATGGTCACGCGGGCTGTCCTGGCGCCTGCAGCACAAGGGGGCCCTTGCGGGGAGCAGCAGTGCAAAGGGCCTGTGTGGTGGGGCAGGGGCTAAGCCACTGCCTGTGGCACCGGCATCCCCCATGAGCGCAGGTTCGAGTCCTGGCTGCTCCACCTCCGATCCCACTCCTTGCTGATGGCCTGGGAAAGCAGTGGAAGATGGTCCACGTGTTTGGGCCCCTGCACCCATGTGGGAGACCCAGATGGAGTTCCAGGCTCCTGGCTTTGGTCTGGTGCAGCCCTGGCCGTTGGAGCCATTTGGGGAATGAACGAGCGGGTGGAAGATCTCTCTCTCTCTCTCTCTCTCTCTCTCCCTCTCTCTCTCTCCCCCTGTCTCCCTCTCTCTCTCCCTCCCTCTCTCTCTCTCTCCCTCTCTCTCTCCCCATCTCCCTGTCTCCCTCTCTCCCTCTCCCCCCTCCCTCTCTCTCTCCCTCCCTCTTCCTCTCTCCCTCCCTCTCTCTCCCTCTCCCTCTCCCCCTCCCTCTCCCCCTCTCTCCCTCTCTCCCTCCCTCCCTCCCTCCCTCTCTCTCCCTCTCCCTCTCCCCCTCTCTCTCTGCTTTCAAACCAATAGATCAACATCTGAAAACCATTTTGAGACCCGAGTGTGGTTTTCTCCTCGCATGCCCCTCCCTGCCCACGTTGGCGGCAGCCCTCAGTGCAGGACGGTGCTCCTCTGGCTTACTCAGCATCTGCTGTCCTGAGGAGAGCAACCCCGGTCAGTCCCGCACGCCCCCGGGGCAGAGGATCCAGGCCTCCCAGGAGGTGCAGGTGCCGGAGCACGGCCCCCCGCTGCGGCCCACGGTCTGCCGAGGCAGGAGGCTGGAGCCAGGAGCTGGGGCTGGGAATGGACCCCAGGCCTCCGGTCCGGGCTGTCTTAACCAGCAGCGTGAGGCCCGCGGAACACCCAGCTCCACGCTTACAAAGCGGCTGCCGCCCGGGGCCTTGCCGCTCGCTGCTGAGCTGGGCCCGGCCCTCCTGGGACCCGGGTGACTGGACACCGGAGACGCAGCGAGAGCCACGCCCCCATCGTGTCCCGGGAGAGGACAGCGGGTCAGCCAAGCAGGCCAAGGCTGAAGAAAGCCTGCCTGCTTCCTCAGGATGTCCCAGATACCCGAACCTCTGCTGATCCCCCTCGGGCCCCAGTCCTCCTTTCCCGGGTCACCTGGAAACGCCTGTGTGGTCACCCCAGGACGGGGCCCAAGGTCGCCACCCCCCGGGGGCTCTCTGGAGCTGTCAGGTGCCTCACTCAGTCTCTGGGGCACCTGGTTCCCGTGTCTCAGCTGCTGACTACAGCTTTCTTCTCCTGCAAGGCTCTGTTCAGCCCAAACTTAAAACGTCACCTCCTCCGAGTAACCCTCCAGGGACAGCTGGGCTCTCCACAGCCCCAACGATCAATCCTGGCTGTGGCACTTTGGGAAGCTGACGCCTGGCCTCCTGGTGTCTGGACTGAGGCCCTCACGGCGCTCCTGGGGGACAGGGGCCCGTGTCTGACTCTGCCTGCTCCGGGCCTGGCTGCGGCTGGGTGCTTGCTCAGCAGCGATGGAGTGCAAGTTTGGGGGTGTAGGAGAGCAGAGCCTGGTCCTCCCCTTCCCACCCCAGCTTCGGGGCCGCACCTTGGGCAGACCCAGGCAGGTGGAAGGACGCTTGCCCACGCAGCCCCTGACTCCACACCTCGGCGTCTCTGGCTTTCAAAGCAACCTGCAAGCAGCCCCAGATCTCGGCTTGCAGAGCGGGAGGGCTGCACCCCGGGTGCGGCTGCAGCCCTGTGAGTGCACCCCCGGGTGCGGCTGCAGCCCTGTGAGTGCTGGAAGGCAGCAGGAGGGGCCAGCGGCCCTCTCCCGGGAGCGCGAAGCCTGTCCCCTGGCCACGTGGTCCCTGCCTCAAAGGCCCAGGGTATCCGGCACTTGAGGCACGGGCAGTGGCGGCTTCAGAACCTTCGAGGGGGCCCCACAGTATGGTTGGAAGGCGCAAGGGGCTGGGTCTCCGCAGCTTCGGAGGCCTTTAGGGTCCCGCGCAGTCACAGATCCGAGCCAGGCCCGGCCTTCCGATAGAAGCTCCCGTCCCACCCGCCCGCCCCCGGGGGAGCCGCAGGAAAGCCCGGGTTGGCCCCGCGGCGGGCGGGGACGCGCACACCTTGCCCCCGCCGCGAGCGCGGTGGCGCAGCGCCCTGGGGAGGCGCCGGCCGGGGCGGGGAGAGGAAGGGGGCGGAGGAGGCGGCTAGAAAGGGAGGCGCGGGCCGGGGAGGTGCGGAGAGGCCGGCGGCGGGAGCGCGGCGCGGGGTGGAGGGCCCGGCTGGAGCGCGGCCCGCGGCGGCGGCGGCGGCGGCGAGCGGGGCAGGCCCGGTGCGGCAGCGCGGCCCCCGGGAACGCGGGCCGGGGCGCAGGGGCGCCAGGCCCCACCGCCGCCTCTGCGGGGGCTCCCGCAGCTCGTCCCGCCGCCGCGGCCGCCGGCCCCGGGCCCCGAGCGCGGTGGAGGAGCCCCCCGAGGAGCCGGGCGCGCGCGCCCCGCGCCCCCCAGACATGGTGGGCCACCTGCCCCTGCAGGCCATGGAGGGCGGCCTCCAGGAGCAGAGCCGGGAAGGCATGCTGGACAGTCCCGACTCCGGGCTGCCGCCCAGCCCCAGCCCCAGCCCGCCCTTCTACGCCCTGGCGCCTGCCCCCGCGGAGCCCCCCGGAGCCGCCCAGGCCCCAGCGGTAAGGACGCGCGCTGCGCATCGACGGGGCCGGGTGCGGGCGGCGGGCGGGTGGGGGCTGCGCGTGCGCCGCGCCCCCGGGGCCGGCCGCTGCGGGACGCCGGGGCGCCGTGACAGCCACGCTCCCCGGCCGCCGCCCGCCGCGCTCTCCCTGGCGGTGGGCTTCTCTCGCGAGTGCTCGGCGGCGGCCGGCGGGGAAGCGGAGCCGGCTGGGGGGCTGGGGGGGCTGCAGCCCTGCCCCGTGAGCTGGAGCCGCGGGACCCCGGCCCCGCGCCCCTCCGGCCGCCTTCCCCGCTCGCTGCCCCGCCGGGCGCTGCCAGAGGGAACTATTTTTTTTGCCTAACCAAAGCCAGACAGGAACCCTTCCTCCCAGGGCTGTCGGGTGTTGACGCGGAGCTGAGGCCGCGCCTGGGGAAGGCTGCAGCCCCAGGTCAGGAGCCTCCGCCGCGCGCGTGGCCGCCTGCCAGGCAGCCCGGCGGTTGGGGTGCACCGGGGGAGGGAGCCGGCTTGGGGCGGCCTGGGCAGTGCGCAGGGGGAGGAGGCCACCAGTTGCAATGCGTGGAAGTGGCCGGCAACCCCAGGACGGTCCCACATCCCTGCCGGCTCTGTGCTGTGCCTTCCCAGCGCTGAGCATTGCACCCCGAACCCTCCAGGGGAAAGAAATGCCCCCGGGCTAAATCCTCGCGCCGCCTCCAGTCTGGTGCCTCCCTTGCTCCTGCATCGCCCTGGGGCCCACCCGCTGGAATCCCTCAATAGGGGGATCCTAAGAGACCCCTGCCTGCCCGCCCGCCTTCCCCGGATGCTCTGTCCCGAGGGGTTCACCCCTCCCTTGGAAACTCCGCAGCTTGGCGAAGTTGGGGCCACTTTTAGCCCCAGACCGAGGGGCGAACCCGAAGGTTGGCCTCTCCGCCGGGGGCTCGTGGGCTGGGGGGGGGGGGCGTGCGCTGTGGGACCAAGCCTGCTGCCTCCACCGGGCAGCTCTCGCGCGAGAAGGCCTGGGGCTTGGCACGGTCCCCTGCGCTACACGTGTGGGGACTGCACCCCCAGGGCGTCCTCCACCCTGCGCGGGGGCCCAGAGCCTGCAGCAGGTTTCCCACAGCCACCGTGGACCTGGCTTGTGTGCGTGGCCGATCGGCTCTAGCTTCCGCATCCCTGTCCTCGCTGACGAGAAATGTACCGCCCGGCTTTTAATTTGGCTGAGAAGCAAAGCCGGGCCTCTGTTGCACACCTGGGCGTGAGGCACCCACTCCTGTGGTCCCCAGTGGGGGCACAGAGAGCGGCAGCCACTCGCCCAGGGTCGTCCAGCAGACACGAAACTGTGCTGAGGGGTGGTGGGACCCGCCGTGTCTGGGGCCAGAATCTGCCCTGGAAACATGTCCCACTTTTCTCCATGTAGCTCATTGACTGCATGCATGCGTGTGTGTGCAGGTGTGTGCAGGCGTGTGCATGCGTGTGTGCATGCGTGTGCAGGTGTGTGCAGGTGTGTGTGTGTGTGTGCATGCGTGTGTGTGCAGGTGTGTGCAGGCGTGTGTGCGTGTGTGGACTGAAAACCAAGATGCCCATGCACCTACCGCTTTTCCCTGCTGCTCTCAACTAAAGGAGAGGACGTGGTCGGCCCAGGGCAAACCCTGCTCAGCTTTGGGGCCTCCCGCCGTGGCCCCACCCCCCCAGGCACCCCTTCCCTGCTCAGCACTGCGGGTCCAGGGTGAGCAGCGCCCTGCTGGCCAAGGACTCGCACAGGGCACTTTCCATGCAAGTCTCATCCGGGCACCTGGGGCGTTGCAGCTCCAGTCTCGGGGTTCCTTGTCTCGAACACCCAGAAGGGGCTGGAGGCGAGCGGGGCCGGGTTTCCCCGGCGTCACTGGCAAGGCCTCCGGCTTCCCTGCACAGGCCGGGTGTCTTCGTTCTGCCTTCCGATCAAAGCTGGTGGCACCCAGCTCTGCCTATCCCCAGCCCCGGCCTCTGAACTCCACCCTGGGCTCGTTGTCCTCCAGGGTGCTGGATGGACAGAGTCCCCCGCTCGGTCTTAATGAGCAGGACTTGCCTTCCAACGGTCCCCGTGCTGCGGTCCGTGTGGGCAGGGACGGCCCCACCCTGTGGGAGTGACAGCCTCGGTGGCCAGCCTGGGGCTGAAGACCCTGCTTCCCCCCGGGGCCTTTCTTGTTCATTCTTGGATCAAAGGTGGGGACGCAGCTGATGCCCCACAAACCCGGTGAAATGCTGGGACCGTGTCCCTTGTCCCCCAGTACTTGTCGAGCACCTGCTGTGTGCCGTGCTCGATAAGTTGGGGACCATGGAAGGCGCAGCAGTGAATAAAATGGCAAAGGTTGGCCGGCGCCATGGCTCACTAGGCTAATCCTCCGCCTTGCGGCGCCGGCACACTGGGTTCTAGTCCCGGTCGGGGCGCTGGATTCTGTCCCGGTTGCCCCTCTTCCAGGCCAGCTCTCTGCTGTGGCCCGGGAGTGCAGTGGAGGATGGCCCAAGTGCTTGAGCCCTGCACCCCATGGGAGACCAGGAGAAGCACCTGGCTCCTGCCATCGGATCAGCACGGTGCGCCGGCTGAAGTGCGCCGGCCACGGCAGCCATTGGAGGGTGAACCAACGGCAAAAGGAAGACCTTTCTCTCTGTCTCTCTCTCTCACTGTCCACTCTGCCTGTCAATAAAATAAAATAAAATGGCAGAGGTCTCTGTCCTCATGGAACTAGCATTCCTTTTTATTAAGACATTTATTTATTTTTATTTTTTAAAGATTTTATTTATTCTTTTGAGAGATAGTTACAGACAGAGAGAGGGAGAGACAGAGAGAGAGGTCTTCCATCTACTGGTTCACTCCCCAAATGGCCGCAGTGGCCAGAGCTGGGACCATCCAAAGCCAGGAGCCAGGAGCCTCTGGTCTCCTTTGTGGGTGCAGGAGCCCAAGGACTTGGGCCGTCTTCTACTGCTTTCCCAGGCCACAGCAGAGAGCTGGATCGGAAGTGGAGCAGCCGGGACTTGAACCAGTGCCCAGATGGGATGCCAGTGCTGAGGTGGTGGCTTTATCAGCTATGCCACAGCACCAGCCCTGGGACTGGCGTTCTAAGGGGGAGCCTCAGCGCCAGCTTACACGTGTGTCTGCGCCAGGTGGGCCGGGAAGGGCGCCTTCGACACTGCCTGAGATGGGGGCAATTGGAGGAGTGAGATTTACAGGAAGTGGTTCTAGGGCTGAAGGGCATCTCAGCCCCAGCGAGTGCAAAGGCCCTGAGGCAGGAGCAAGATGGGTTCAGGCAGCTGGGGCCACAGGAGTGAGGGGCAGGAGGGGAAGGGGCCTCTGAGCTGAAGCCAGAGAGGAAAACTGCACTGTGGCTGCTGTGTTTTTACTTTTTCAAAGGCTTCCTGGGGTCCTGCACTCCCCAAGCTAGAAACCCAGTCAGGGCTGGGGCTGCCTGGGAGGGGCACAGGTGGGACGCGGGGGCCTGTCCTCGTGCGTGACCCCAGGACCGCCGAGCTGTCAGCCAGACTGGGGCCACCAGCCAGCTGCCGTCCCACACGCTCAGCCCGGTGACGCCGTGGGCTGAGAACAAGGCAGCTGCTGGCCCTGCGCCCCTGAGCTCCCAGGGCAGGAGGCGGAGCGGACGCTGGTGCCCCTCTTGTCTGCCTTGGTGTCCGAGGGAGGGCCGGGGAGACTAGAGCTGACGTCGGCAGAGTGGGGGACCAGCCCTGCCCCGTGCGACTGCTGGGGAGGCTGCAGGGACACGCGGGGTCTTGGGTGGTGTTCTCTGGGTGCCAGGCGAGGGATTCCCCTGCCCCGGAGCCGTGAGCGGAGGTGGCGGGCTGAGCCGCTGCAGCCTCAGACGCACAGGTGCCCCCACCCTGGCCCTGGGCTGGCGCCGCGCCGCTCCCTGTCCCATGCGTCTGGGCACCTGCGGGTCTCGAAGCAGCCTGCAGGAGGATTCCCCTAAGGCCAGAGCCCGATTCCGAGAGAAGCCCCCATGGGCTGGATCTGTAGACTCGTGGCTGGGAGGAGGGGCCTTTGCCCATCTGTGAGGATTTCTGGGGCTGCCCGGCCCCTTGAGAGCGCGGCCACGTCCTCGGACCTCGCTGTCCCCACTGGACTCCTGGGTCCTCTCATTTCTCTGTCCCTGGTCTGTGACGGTAACACTGAGAGTGAGAGGAGAGGAGAGGGGGCTCTGGGGTCAGCACCTGGGGCCTGGGAGGACAGACGGATGGATGGACAGATGGATGGACAGATGGGTGAGGAGACACGGATGGATGATGGGTGAACGAGTGGACGGACAAGTGGACAGATGGCTAAGCAGACAAAGATGGACGGATATGTGGATGGGTAGATGGGTGAGCTGACCCAGATGGATGATGGATGGATGGGCGCAGGTGGCTTATACATGGTTGGATGGACAGCTGGACAGATGGACAGACTGCTGCCCCTGGCAGGCTCACAGGTGTGTACCTGAGCTTCGAAGCTGTCTGAGCATGCCCAGATGGAAGAGAGCCAGGCGTGCCAGGAGGAACCTATTTGCAGAAAGGGAGGCAGTTCACGGTGTGTGTGTGTGTGTGAGAGAGTGTGTGTAATTGTGAGTGTGAGAGTGAGTGTGTATGAGTATGCATGTATGTGTGAGTGTGAGTGTGTGTGAATGTGTGAGTGTGAGTGGGTGTGTGTGCGATTGTGTGTGAGGGTGTGTGTGGGTGTGTGTGTATGTGTGTGCGAGTGTGTGTGTGAGCGATTGTGTGTGAGGGTGTGTGTGGGTGTATGTGTGTGCGAGTGTGTGTGTGCGTGTGTGTGAATGTGTGTGAGTGGGTGTGTGTGAATGTGTGTATGTGTGTGTGCGAGTGTGTGCGAGTGTGTGTGAGGGTGTGTGTGTGTATGTGTGTGCGAGTGTGTGTGTGTGCGTGTGTGTGAATGTGTGTGTGTGAGTGTGTGCGAGTGTGTGTGAGGGTATGTGTGCGTGTGTGTGCGATTGTGTGTGAGGGTGTGTGTATGTGTGTGCGAGTGTGTGTGTGAGGGTGTGTGTGTATGTGTGTGCGAGTGTGTGAGTGTGTGTGTGTGCGTACCAGAAACTCTGGCACCTGCTTTCAGCCGCGTCTGCCGCATCCCGGATGCAGTGGCTGCAGCGGCACTCAGGCTCCGCCGGCCCCTGCTCTGTGCAGACGCACCTGTCACACCTTGAGGGGGTGGAAGACTAACAGGCCACGCCCTTCCAGGGGCTCTGGGGCCAAGGAAGGGGACCTGCAGGGCCCCCGGGCAGGCATGGTCTCGGAACCCCCAGGCCTCCTTGGTGACATCTGCATCCGAGGATGCACAGGGCCCGCAGCGGGAGTGTTGCCTACGAGCGGCTTCCGTGAGGCTGAGCTCCGTCCCCTGGGTTGCAGCCCCCTCCTCGCTCAGGGCCGTGGCCCCCTGAAGGCTCCGGGCAGGAGCTGTCTCCGCCGCTGCCCAGCGGGGGTCGGCGCTGCCCCAGTCCCTCACCTGGCCCCACGGCCACATTCCCCTCTTCTATTTAAAGATTTATTTATTTGAAAGGCAGATTTAGAGAGAGGGAGAGATCCTCCATCCGCTGGTTCATTCCCCAAGTGGCTGCAGTGGCCAACATTGGGCCAGGGATGGATTCCATTCTGATCTCTCACGTGGGTGCAGGGCCCAAGCACTTGGGCCATCCTCCACTGCCTTCCCGGGCCACAGCAGAGAGCTGGCCTGGAAGAGGGGCGACCGGGACTCGAGCTGGCGCCCACATGGGATGCCGGGGCCGAAGGCAGCAACTTAGCCAGCTGCTCCACAGCGCCGGGCCCGCCCCTCCTCTTACAGGGCGCCAGTTATGGCAGTGAGGGCCTGCCCTGGCCCAGAGCGAGCCATCTTCTTGCAAGCAGGTGCCGGGGTGGCCTGGCAGGTGTGTGCTCGCTCCCAGTTCCACTGCTCTGGGGCCAGGCCCTGGGGCCTCTGCTGGCCCTTGGTGCCCCATGAGCCGAGTCCGAGAAGGATGAACGCTCGGATTTCTGCGTCCGTGCCTTGCTCCGCTGTGTTCGCAGGTGAGGGTCAGGGTCAGCCTTCGCCCGGTCTGGGAGCTTGTGCCCCGAGAGCGCATTCCAGACACGCGCTCAACGGCGAGGCTTCCTTCCCCACATCAGGGGACAGTGGCCATGGGCGACGGTGTCTGAGCCATGCAAAGGCCCCGTGTGCCCTGGCCTCCTTCCAGAGTGGGGGCTCCCTGGTTGGCTGGCTCTGCCTAGCGGCAGCCACAGGCACCCTAAAACACCCTTCCTGCCACCCACTGCTCCACTGATGTGCTGCTTGTTGGTCCCAGACTGAAGTTCACGGTCCGTGTGCCCATCCTGTGTCAGCTGTGGGCTGTCTCCCAGACCCCTCGCCCAACCAAGCAGGGACCCTGCCGGGGACCCAGGCTCTCCCCCACCCTGGCCACTGCGGCTGTGGGCTGCGGCTAGGGAGGGTGGAGCCCCCACAGCACCCCCCGCCTTTGCTTCCACTGGCGGGGAGTGTCTCCCTGGCTCCTCCCACAGTTCCCTGCCCACCGTGCCCCTTGGAGGCCCGCCTGGCCCCACACCTGCTCAGAAGACTGCGGAGTGGGCCCAGGCAGGTGCCCTGGGGCCCTGCCCAAGCCCCACCTGCAGCTTCCTCCCTGCCAGGAGCCCCCTAACCTGACTTCCAGGTCCGGGGCCCTCTGGGCTGTGGGAGGCGGCCCCCTCTGCCTCCTGGCCGCTTGGCGGGCTTCCGGGACCCTCCGGCGGCAGAAGGACAGGCTCCCGGCGTCCAGGGGGCCTTCGCAGCTCCCCAGCCAGCCTGGGCAGATTTGAGGTGCTTCCCCACTCCAGGCCCAGCCTTCTCTGCCCACCTGGCAGCCCAGGGAGCGAGGCAGCTGGGCTTGGCCCTGAGGATGACCCCACAGAAGTCCCCTGCCTGTCCGCTAGGCGGAGTCTTTGCCCTGAGGGCCTCGTCCCTGCCTACCCAGGGCTGTCCTTTCCCCTCCCCATGTCTCTCCTGGGACAGAGCAGGGCAGGACTGTGCCAGTCCCACCCACCATGGCCAGCGCACAGTAGGTGTTCAGCAAAAATCTGGGGGATGCCATGCTCTGGGTCGCAACCCTTGGGGAGGGGCTTCTTTCTGTGAGCAGCCAGTCATGGGGCTGCGCCGTAGGGGCAGCCTGGGCTTCAGCCAGTCACAGAGGCTGCTGGGCACTGTGGGCGTGGCGCTCGGCAGCCCCGGAGCAGGCAGCAGCCCAGAGACCAGGAGCCCTCTGCTGATGTCCCCTGGGAGCCAGGTGCACCGGATGCGGGGGTGGGGAGGGGTGTGGGGAACGAGCCCACGGGCGCTCTGGGTGCGAGTGGCTGCAAGGCTGGGGCTTGGACGGTCCAGAGGCTGGCGGGGTCCGGGGGGGGGGTTATGGCTGCCGCAGCCAGTGCCCACCTGCCCCGGGGAGCTGTCCTTGGAGGAATGGGAGAGTCCAGCAGCTTCCTCTACCCTGGGGACTGCTCCCTGTGGGGTCAGGAGGGGCCCTGGCCTCACTTGGCTGTCCCCCTCACCATGGTCCCAGTGTCTGCTGGAACCAAGTAGCCCCCAGACCCCGTCTGCTCTGCCTGGTCCTGTGCCTCCTGTGATAAACTGCGATTAAGTCAGGCACAGGAAGAGACTGGCAAATACATATTCTCTAACAACTTGCTGTAATAAAAGCCTGGGAAACTGACGGACTGGTTGTTTCTGGAACTTTCCATCTAGTGTGTTTGGACCGTGGTTGATTGGATCAGGGGTACTCCTGTGGTTGCTGAAGACCTGGGATAGATTTTCCAGGGCTTTCCGGGGCAGGGGGTAGGGAGGCCCCGGCGCTGCGGAGCCTGGGGTGCAGAGCATGGCAGGAGTGGGAGGTCTGTACTGGGAGGGGCAGGGACCCCCAGGCCACTTCCTGCCACCCTAGTGGTCTCTGTTTCTGTGGGGGGGCAGGAATCTTGGAGGAGGGGCTTTGAGACAGAGCGGAGACTGAGCCCAGCACGGGGCACGGGGGCCGCACTGTGCTGACTGCATCCTGGAGGGGTGGTCCTGCTCAGAGGCCTGTGGGAGCTTCCCCCTGCCCGCCAGAGCAGCTCAGCCGCTTTGTGCGGTGGTTCACCCTCAGGGCTTGGCTTCAGGCACGGCTTGGTCCAGGCGTCCAAGTGACGTCAGCAGGACTTGGTGCCTTACCAGGCTCCTTGGTGCTGCCAGGTGCACCCACCTCCCCTCCCACTTAATCATGGTGGGGGGGCTCTTCTCACTGCTGCTCCACCAGAAACCCTGAGCAGGGCTCTCATTGGCCAGTGTGGGTCACACGCCCATGCCTCAGCCAATCCCTGTGCTCAGGAAGAGGTGGATGCTGGGTGGACAGGGCTGGGAGCCCACATGGGGAACTTTTGCCACCCTGGGCTCCTGTGCCCCTCCGTGGGCTGGGCCAGCTCCCTGTGTGCCCCAGCTCTGGGGGTCCCAGATGCAGGTGTAGCAGGGCTCACTGCCCCTCTGGTGACAGTGCCAGGACTGGCTGGGAACTGTCCCTGGGAGGAGTGGGCTGCAAGGAGCCCCAGTTCTGCAGAGCCTGGTTCTGGGTCTGGGGGCTGCAGGAGAAGGCCCCGCAGGCTGACGGGCAGGTGTGCCGGAGCCCACACTGGCCTAGCTGGCTTCCAGACATGCCGGGGCTGGGAGGGTGCCGGGCGGTCCTGCCATGCCCACAGCCCCCTCCCCTCCCACAGGCAGCCCCCGCGCCCGAGAGGAGGCCCCGGATCCTGCCCGTGTTCTTCGGGGAGACCATCGAGGTGAACCCGGAGCCCTCGCAGGAAGTCCGGTGAGTGTGCTGCAGGCTGGGGGCGGGGGGGGGGGCGGCGGGCTGACTCCCTCGCGAGGCAGCAGTGGGGAGCGACCGTGGGGGCTCTGCAGGCTCCCGCTCCGCACTCCAGGTGGCTCCTGCGCAGCCGACACGGATGTCAGAGGCACTGACCCCGGCAGCCCCCAGCCCCCTGCCCCCTGCCCGGTCCCAGCACCTTCGCCCCTCCCCCCGGGCCTCACCTGGCTTATGTTTTGGGCCATGCTGCTGTCATTTCAGTGTCCCCGTGAGCTCACCCTGCCGGGTGGCGGCCCCCTAGCCCCCACGGCTGAGCCCTAGGGCGTCCTCGTCAGACTCACAAAGGCCACCTTGGGGACCGTCCACTGCCCGCCCAGCACCCCCCAATTCAGGCTGCAGCGGGGCCCCGCACCCCCAGAGCCAGGTGCCTCCGTGGTCTCCCGGGCACTGGGCTGGTCCCTGGACTTCTCCATGAGGTCACCAAGCCTCTGTCTCAGGAACGCGTGCCCCCTCTCACGTTCACGCCGCAGGGGCGGTGGCCAGCCCCGCCCCGCCCCACCCGGCCTCACCTGCGCCCTCCCTGCCCTTCCCAGCTGCAACTCGGAGGTCAAGTACGCCTCGGAGAAGCACTTCCAGGACAAGGTCGTCTACGCGCCTGTGCCCACGGTCACGACCTACAGCGAGACGATCATGGCGGCGCCCAACTGCTCGTGGCGCAGCTACCGCAGCCAGCTGACCCTGGAGCCACGCCCGCGTGCCCTGCGCTTCCTCAGCACCACCATCATCTTCCCCAAGTGCGCCAGGAGCACCTTCCGGACCACCCTGCACTGCAGCCTGGGCCGGCCCAGCTGCTGGTTCACCTCCAGTGTGCGGCTGCAGCTGTGCGGGCACCCCGCGCCTGGCCCCGTGGTGCTCTGATGGGCGAGAGCCCTGGGAGGGGCCGGCCCCGGGGCAGGAAGCGGGAGGAGGCCAGCTGGCTCCCGACCAGCGGGGAGCGAGGCTGCTCCTGGCCGACTGCCCTGCCCCCGGCTGGGCTGCCGGTGCCCCGTCCCAGGGCAGAGGAGCCGATCAATGCGTCCATTCTGTTAGGCCCCGAGCGGGCCAGGCAGTCTGGGCACGCCCGGTGGCGAGCCGGGGGAGGAGCGTGCCAGGCCTGGCTGGGCCTGTGAGTGAGGGAAGCTGCCTGCCCCCCAGACCCCTGCTCCGGGGAGGGCCGTCTCCAAGTCGTGTGTGTCCAGCTGCCTGGGGCTGCCTGGAAAGTGTTCAGACATGGTGTCCCAGGGTCCTGGGGCCCCACCTGAACGGAAGCCTCTGGCCACACCGCGGGGTGTCCCCAGCCAACACCGTCACATGACACCTCCAGGACCAGGACTCAGCTGTACCGAGCCCTTGTGCCAGGTGCCCGGGGGAGCCACGGGGACGCTGGGAAATGTCGCTGCCACTTGCTGGAGGCTCAGCGATTGGCTTGGACACAGTGTGGGGGCCGGCCACCTGTCCTCGGGCCTGGTCGCCTCTGCAGGAGACGTGCCGGGCCCTAGCATGGACGGCTGTCCCTGTCACGTGTGACACTGCGGGAGGCTGGCAGCTTCCTGGGCTGCTTGCCGAAGGAGCCCCCCAGCCACGCACATCCCCACCCACGGGGCCACCCACCCTCTGCCTGCCTCCCTAGCTCAGATCTGGATGCACGTAGCGCCCCCTGCTGGCCCCCAGGAGCCCTGGGGAGCCGCTCCAGGCTCACCATGAAGAGGCAGAAGGACTGAATATTTTGTATCTACTCGGAGAGCTTTTCTGATAGACTGCTAACTTAAGTTGCCCCAGTTTTAAATAAAACGCACAGGGCCTGGTGCTGTGGCATAGCGGGTTAAGCTCATCCCATGGGGGCGCCAGTTCGAGTCCCGGCTGCTCCACTTTGATCCAGCTCCCTGCTAATGGCCTAGGAAAGCAGTGGAAGATGGCCCAAGTGCTTGGGCCCCTGCACCTGTGTGGGAGACCCGGAAGAAGCCCCAGGTTCCTGGCTTTGGCCTGGCGTAACTCCGGCAGTTGGAGTCATTTGGGGAGTAAACCAGCAGATGGAAGACCTCTCTCTGTAACTCTGCCTTTCAAATAAGTGAATAAAGAAATCTAAAAGTAATTATAACGAATAATGAGACAAGCAAATGCAGAGGAGCTGCCGTCTTCCTTGCCACACAGCGTTAGCCCCGAGGGACCCCGCTGGGCACAGGCTGGACCTACGCCAGCCCAGAGCCACTGAACTCCGCAGAGGTGCAGGCTCTGCCCTGGTCCTGGGTTGGGGCCGGCTCTGCAGAGGGGCCGCCGGGTCGCGTTCCTGACGCACGCGAGAGCTCTCTGCACCCCAGACCCTGCTGCCCCCTCACCCTGGAGGACGTGCGCAGAGCTGCCAGCTGGAATGCCCCCCTCCCGGGGCTTCTGGGCCCTGGGTGGGGACTCCAGGCTGCCGGCAGAGCTGGAGAACCAGCCTGGGATTTGGCCCAGGGTTCGTGGTTGGTGAGGGTGGGGCCTGGGAGAGTGTTCCAACACAGAGGCGGTGAGGTTGGCATGGCCCGCCGCGGTCCAGACCCAGCCGGCAGGACGGCACAGAGCGCGGGTCCCCTCACTTCCACCCTGCCCACCGGGGGGACTGCGGTTCACTCCCCAGATGGCCGCAGTGGCTGGGCTAGTCCAGGAGGAAGCCAGCAACCCGGGACTCCATCGCAGGTCCCCTCCGTGGGTGCAGGGGCCCAGGGACTTGGGCCACCTTCCCCAGGCGCATTAGCAGGGAGCTGGATCGGAAGCAGAGCAGCTGGGACGTCACCAACATGCGGCAGCAGCTTTACCCGCTGCGCCACAGCGCCGGCCCCCTGAGGCTGAATCCCGAGGTCTGTGGACGAGGGAGACACAAGACTGGCCAGGAGCCGGGCCTCACCCTGTGCCAGGCGTCTGCGCAGACGCTCGGGGCTGCATCCTTGACAAAAGTTCAACTCCAGCTCAATTTCCAATCACAACCTCGATCTCTTCCCCGACCCGGAAGGAGACGTGGGTCGGGCAGTGCCAGCGCATCCAGCCAGCGTGTGATGCCCCGCAGCAGGCTCGGCTGAGATGGAGTGTGCACGGCGGCCACACCCCCCGCCACTGTTACCCTCCCACCCTGTCCCCCTCTCTGTCTCAGCGTCCACCTCCCACGGGACCCCCCCCCGCAAGGTGCCATCTTCCGTGGGGGCCCTGGGGTCACGTCCCTTCTGATGCTGTTGTGCCTCCTGGGGGCGCTGGAGCCCAGACGGGGGGGGGAGGAGGCAGGGCTGGGAGCCCCGGGCACCCCCGGCTGTCGGCAGTGGGCCCAACGAGCAGCAGCAAAGGTGCCCGGTGTGTCCAGCTCCTACCGCAGCCCCGGGCCTTCCATCTCCCAGACAGCGGCTGGACGCTCGGGCCCTGCTGCCCAGCCACGCACTGCTCACCAGGGCTCCCGGTGCCTCCAGACTCTCACGCCTGCGGCCACGCTGAGTGTGCGATGGGCTCACGACCCAGGCAGGTGCTGTCATTTGCCTCACCCCTGGGGGGCACCACACCGGGCCAGCTTGGGGATGCTGGCGAGGACCAGGCCACTCCATTGAGCATCCGTGAGGTGTGTGCAGGGCCTTGGCCTCCCTGGCCGAAAACTTGGATGTACAACCTGCCCCCCCCCCGACAGGTGTCTCCCCACCTGCCATCTGTTGGGCCCTGCACGGCCCCACCCCCTGTGCTAGCCCTGGGGTGGGGAGTGGGTCGTGTGCATTTTGCCCCTTGGGGGGGGGAGACGCGGGGCCCACAGCCCAGCCCTCACGCTGCCGTCTCTGGAAGCCCCCCACTTCCCTCAGCCCTGCTGGGGACAGAGCGGCCACAAAGAAGCTTGCCCCAGCCCCCCGGCTCCCAGATGCACACATCGGTGTCACTGCCGGCTGCCTCTTGCCCCTTGCCTTCTGTGTGACCCCAGGCTGGGCCCAGGCCGCCGTCCGATTCTGCCCGCGGAGGCCCATGGCTGGCCGATGGCCTGACAGCAGCCCACCCTCCCCTCAGCTCCATAGGTCCCGGCCTCTGCTGCCCCCCACTCTGGTCTCACACTCATTCCCCTCAGCCCGCCCAGGCCCACCTGCCCTGAGCAGAAAACCAGCTCCTCTCTGCCCGGAGACTGACCCCCCCAGCTCCGCCTGGCTCCCCTCCCGCCTTGGCCCACCACAGGGTCTCCCTGCTTGGCCTGTGCTTCCCTGGGGGTGGGGCCAGCTCAGCCTCAGGTTCAGGCTGCCCCTCCTCCCCATCCCAGAAACACCTGTGCAAACACGATTCCCGGGGTGCACCCTGGGCAGCCCTGGCCGGCAGCTGCCCCTCCCGGTGCAAGCGTGCGCTGATTGCCACTGTACATGGTCCACACAGCAGCAGCGCAGGGGACAGTGGGCACAGAGAGCAGGCGAGGGCGGCAGGAGCTCTGCCCCCAGGTGGAGCAAGCCTGTGGCCCACAGCCACATTAAGAGGGACTGTGGCTGGGGGAGGTGCCTGCAGGAGGCGCCTGGGTTCCAGGTCAGGACAGTCTGTGTGCGGGTTGGAGGGACGGGGCTCGTTGCCGCCTCCAGTGCCACCTGCTGGTCAGTCTCAGTACTGCAGCAGCACGTTAGTACTGAGTTGGGCACATCCCTTAGGATCTGCAGGGACCCTGAGGATGCAAACTCCTCTCCCAGTGGTCACATCCTGGGACCTCCCAGTCCTCACTCCAGGAGAGGCGGGGCTCCAGATGGACTGGGAAGGTTGGAGGGGTGCACCCAGGTTCTGCCCCACTCCAATAGAGCCAGTCTCTTCCCCTGAGCAAAACGGGGGGGGGGGTGAGACACCCGCACAGGACAGGGAGCCTGAGTCCTGGAGGGCCAGGCCCAGCTCGTGAACAAGGGCCCTTCAGCCCCCAGGCAGCCAGCCAGACTAGGTCCCCCTGGGGTCAGCTGGGGCCACCTGTCCTTGGGGGGCTGAGACTAGCACCTGTGAGGTCAGGGACCACAGAGCTTGGCAGGACTCAGAAATACCTGCCCAGGAAGGAGACCTCACTTGGACCATCCCCAAGGCCTGAGGGCAAGGAAGCTGCCTACACACCCTGCTGGTGTTGGGGAGAAGCGGGGGGGGGGGCGCTGACAATGGCTCCAGAAACATGGTAAGGGCAGGGGTGGGATTGGTGGCCACACTCTTGCCAGCACATGGTGTTCCTGGAGGGCTGTCGTGTAGCTCAGGGGGCTCCGCCCGGGGCTGCTGGGGGCCTTAAGGGCAGAGGGAGAAGGGCCAGGCCCGTGCCCCATCCTCCAACAGCTTGAGCCACCGCACGGGGACAGGAGGGGACACAGGTGGACAGGGGCCTCCAACCAGGCTCCGGGCAACACCCCGCAAGCGGAGGCCTGGTGGCTGTTGTACAGGGAGGGAGGGGGAGCCAGGCCACTGCGCCAAGGGACACGGCCACGAGGGATGCGGGGCAGGCTCTGGGGGGCGGAGCCCTGGACACCACAGCAGGGCCATACTAGCTTTGATCCAGGCTGGCAGGTGCAACTCTCCCACCACAAGGACAGCAGGGGGTCCCACAGAGACTGCGCACTGGTGGCCAGGGGCCGGCGCTGTGGAGCAGGGACTTGAGCCACAGACAGCGACGCCGGCATCCCACATCTGAGCTCTGGTTCGAGTCCTGGCTGCTTCACTTCCAGGCCAGCTCCCTGCTAATGGCCAGGGAAAAGCAGCGGAAGATGGCCCAGGTGCTTGGGCCCCTGGACCCACATGGGAGACCCGGACGAGGCTCCTGGGTAGAGCCTGGCCCAGTCCTGACTGTTGCGGCCATCTGGGGAGTGAACCCAGCAGACGGAAGCTGCCTCACCCCTCTGTCTGTAACGGGGCCTCTCAAATAAACAAGTCTTGTCCCCTTGGTCACTTATTTGCCCGCCTGGCCATCAGGTCTGGGTAGAGAAGACACCAGGGGAACTCGAGTATAATTCGCTTTTTAATTAGAACCACGTGTGTAAATGACAGAATGCCACGGCCGTGCGCAGACGGCGGCCACGGAATACGCGTCGAATTCATTCTGCCCAAGGAAGGGAGGGAGGCCGCGGGGGCTGGGGAGCCCTGCGGACGCTGGGGTCACCGCCTGTCGCCTGCACGCGCCCCCCGAGCGGGAAGCAGTAACACTGGGTGAGTCCTTCCTCGCGGGAAACATCTGAGTTCATTCATCGAAGGTATCAAAAATATACCCTGTAAACCAGTACATCATGTACACCTGCTCCCTCCCACCGCGCGCCCGCCCACCTGGCCTGACTTGGTTCCCAGCAGTCTCAGGGGCTGGAGCAGCCCACGGCGGGGAGGGGCACCTGTGTCCGTCTGTCCAGAGTGCTAAGCGGGACGGGAGGCGGAGGGAGGGGCGGGGCTGCCAGCCCGGTTTAGACTTTGGTTCCAGATGCGTTAAGGGGGGAGGCGGGGGCGTGGAGGTGCGTGGCCGTCCTGCTTTGGGTCCCTGGCCGCCCCGGCCGTGCGCGCGTGGCCCCTGCTCTCCCCTCCCCTCCCGAGCACCAGGTAAGCATCCCCTGAGTAAGGGCACTGCACAGGGCCAGCCCGGGGCGGGGTCCCAGTTAAGGCTTCAGACAGGCAAGGAAGCCAGCTCTGCATGGCGGATGGACGGATGCGCAGGCGCACTCGGGGGCTCCTTCCTCGGCGGGGGGGCCGCCCCTGCCGCCCCCGCCCCGTGCGTGGGGAGGGGGTCACTCGCTGTCGGAGAGCGTCTCGTACTGCGAGCAGAGCAGCGGCTTGGGCTCCTCGTCCCAGGCAGGGTGGGGGCCCACGGGGAGGCCAGGCGGGGGCGGGGAGGCCATGACGCCCGCCTGCAGCCGCATGATCAGGGGGTTGTAGGGGAAGGGCGTGGAGCCTGCAGGGGGACAATCCTGTGAGCCCGCAGCCGAGCAGGCCCCACCAGGCCTGTCCCCCGGGGCTGGGCAGCACCCCCATCCCGGAGGCCCGCCCTGCCCCACCCCGCCCACCTCCACAACACACCATCCTGACACTCAGGAGAGAAGGCTGGAGCATGGCTGCACCTGCCCCGCCCTGCCCCCCGGGGCTTCCCTGGACATCCCTGGTCACACCCCATCCTCCCGAGTGGCTGGGAGCCCAGGTGTGCGTGGGCAGCCCTGCACGCACGCACCTGCTGACGAGGGCCGGTCCTCCCACACGCGGTTGGTGAGTGGCGTCCGGCGGTTACAGTCTCCCTCCGAGTGCACCGAGGAGACGGAGGGTGGCCGGTCCCCGGACGCCAGGCCCGGGGCCGGGGACTTGGCTTTTCGGCTGCTGGGTCGGCCAGAGAGCTTTGTCTTCCCGCTGCCCCCTGCAGAGGCACAAGGGGGGAGGGACTGCGTTGCACCCTGCACACGGCCCCCGCATGGACGGGAGGTGGGGGCATCCTGCGGTGAGGGGGGGCGGGGTGGCAAGGAGGCCGAGACCTGGCCGCGAGCCTGGGACCCGGAGGGGTGGGCCTGACTGTCAGCCACCCACCCAGACCCCCGCTCAGCGTCCAGTTCGGACAACTGGGCCAAGACCGCTTGCTCCGCTCCTGCTCAGGCATGGAGGCCGTGGCTGGGCCCGGGCGGCGGGCTGCTCTGCTCCCTGGCCCTGGCTGCCGCCCTCCTCTTCCAGGGGCCTCCCCTCCAGCCTGGTCTCCCCCCAGGGAGACCCCAGCGGGCCAGGACGCGGGGGGCTCAGCGGGGGCGGAGCGGGCAGCGGAGTGAGCGTTCGGAGGAAGCAGCAGCGTCTGGGGCCGCGTGGGCAGGGCCGGGACACTCGGGGGTGTCAGCCCGGAACGAACGTCAAACAGGCACAAAAACAGTCACAGGCTCCACAGAGGGACGCAGAGGAGCGGGGTGAGTGACACCGGGGGCGGGGACAGACGGGGCGGGCGGGGCCTGCAGACCTGGCGAGCCGAGCGCGTGGTCGCTCCGTCCGTCAGCAGTGGTTATGGGCATAGCAGCGGGCAGGCTGGCACTGGCATTCAGAGGGTTAAAAGCATGGGCGCTGAGTGGCGGGGGGTCGGCCCCCTGGTCATATTTACCCATGAGGGCCTTTCTAATAATGGCCTCCAGCCCCATGTTGGCGCCGGCATGCTCCTGCAGCGCCTGGCTCCTACAGGTCATAAGGCCTGGGAGAGAGACAGACACACAGACACACAGGGGCCGGGAGGGGAGCCAGAGAGAGGAGGGGGAGAGAGGGCGGAGGCGGGAGGGGAGAGGAGAGGAGAGAAATTCACATGAGCGCATTTGGCAAAGCAACGTTTCCTCCCCTCCCCCACTGTCCTGCAGGTGGTGACGGGGCGGGGTGGGGGGCTTCTAACTGGGGCTTCTAACAGGAGCCCGTGCCCCAGCCTCCTCCTGACTGCCCTCTGCGTGGCCGTGGCCGTGGCCGTGGCCGCAGCCCCTGCACCCACGCCCAGCCGGGGCTGTTTGCATTTGTTAATCTCAGGGGGCCTCAGGGCTCCTGTTTGGGGAAGAGGCTGCAGGGAAACTGGGTCAGGCCAGAGCCCATGTCCAGCCAGTGTCCCTAGGGGCTGGCGGGGACTCACAGAGGCAGGGTGCCTGGGGATGCACCCCCAGCTGCCCCTACACTGGATCTATCTCCTCTCTCCCGCCCCCCGCCCCGCCCCCCCCAGGAGGCAGTGGAGAAAGAGGCGCAGAGAGGGGACGTGAGGTGAGGGTCGCAGCCATGCAGTTACGTGCGTGCAGGGGACAGGGCAGAGCTAGAGACGTGTGCAGGCCGCCCCCGGCCCGGCCCGGCCCTGGCTGATGGAATCCACAGACAGGCGGCCCCTGGCGCCGCCCCTCCCCGCCAGGCTCACTCTCCTCATGTCTCCTCGCCGCCCACCTGCGGGCCGCAGTGCTGGGGTCACACCACACTGTGCTCCCGGAACACCCCAGGGGCCCTGGGCCGGCCTGCCCCGGGCTCTGGCTCAGAGCCAGGACCAGGAGTGCCAGCCCGCCCGCCCTCTGGGTTCCAAACCCGTGGCAGCCAGACACGGAGTGAAGTCTCAGCCACCTGTCGGCAGCCCCCCAGAAAGCAGCCAGCTTCACCCATGATGCCTCCCACTCGGGGAGCGGCAGTCAGCTGTCGCGACGGCTGAGCCACCTCTCGGCCTGAGCTGGGCTTGGGGCCCGAGCAGCCCCGCTTACGAAGAAAAGCAGGTGCTGCAGAATGGCCGTGGGCCTGGCAGGTGCACTGCGGAAGGAACACGGAAACTTCCTGGTGCCACCGCGAGAAATTCTGCACACATGTACACCTGGCTCTCGAGCACCCACATCAAGGTCTCGAACATTCCGGAAATGCTCTTTTCTAACCACCTTGCTGTTTGGACCAAACTCGGTTCCCTCTGTAGCCTGAGGCTCTGTAGTTTCTGGGTGGATGGCTGCCCTGATGACCCCCCAACGAGGGACCTGGGTGAATGTTCCCAGGGCGTCCCAAGTCCCACCCCAGCCCCTCCCGCAGGGGCAGAACAGACGCACGGTGCGTCCAGCACCCAGGCCTGGAATCCTGAGCACCACAGAGGTCAAGTTTCAGCTTAAAACCGCATGGGGTATTTTGTACTTGACTTAGCAAAAACAGACCAGCGAAGTCCCCCCCAGCTCCTGGTGAGAATTTGCAAGTGGAATCGATGTTCTCAATACAGTAGGGCCCACTCCCTGCTGGGACATGTCGGCCCTGTGCAGCAGCGAGGACCCCAGTGAGCGTCCAGGCCGGCACTGCCCATGCAAGGGCGCCGTGGCGTCTGCCTCCGAGGAGGGGCTCCCTACACGGCCACCGCCGCCGCCTGCCTGCGGTGTGGCTGTGGACCCACACACAGCCAGGTGAGACCCAGAGCAGGGCACCTATGAGTAGGAAGGGCCCTGTCCCCACGCAGAGGGCCGGGCGGCATGGTCACCTGCTCCGGTGATGGCGGGCATATTGAAGATCTCCGTCCCAGGCTGGCCGACATCTGGGGGGGAGGAGAGGAGGTGAGACCAAAGCCTAGGGTCTCCCGTGCCCACCCAGCCCCCACGTGGCCCAGGCCAGAGGACCTGTTCCCCACAGACTCTGATGCAGGGGTGGGACCTGAGACCCTGCACCTGCAACCAGCTTCCGGCATGGTGGTGCTTAGCCAGCTCTGGAGTGTGTGCAAGGGTCTGCCCTGGTCCTGGAGGGGAAGAAGCCCCTGCAGAACGGGGGTCCCGAGGTCAGGGCCCCAGCTGCTCCTACATCTGCTGGCCGCCGTGCAGACGCGCATGGCACAGTACGTGGGGGGCACGAGCCCGAGTGTCGCTGGGTGCCCACCGCGGCGGGCGCTATTCTAGGCACATCTGTGCCGGGGGGCACCAACGGCAGAAGCAGCCAACAGAGACGCCCGCGGCCCACTCGGCCCGGGCTTCCCCTTACTGTATTCCGGCTCATTCCGGTTGTGGGTGTTCAGCTTCTTGTTGATCTCTTGCTTCTTGGACTTGACCATGGCAGAGTTGCTTTCAGTCAGCTTGCTGAAGAAGGCTGGCGGCTGGCTGGTGTTGCCGGGGGACTTGGAGCCCATCCTGCTGGGGGGTCACGTGCCCCAGTCAGCTGGCCCGAGCTGCCTTAGCAATGCACCCACACCTGCCCCAAATCTCTTCTGCAGCCCGCTGGTCCTGGGGCCCAGGTGGGACACGCCGACATCCGTAAAGAACTCCAGAAACCCATACCAGGCTCCCATCACAGCTCCCTGGGGCTGCTGGGCGTGGCTCCCCCAAGCCCCGCCCAGGTTCAGTCCACTCATCCCTCAGACCCCACCAGATGCCAGAGGGCTGAGCCTGAGGGAGGCTCCCAGCCCAGCGCCCACCCCCCAGGCAGTGGACTGGCAGGTCTGTCATCACCGGGCAGGGCCTCGAGCCCTGGGCACCCCACACTAGAGTGGCGGGCTGAGGCCGAGCCTGCCAGGCCGGCATGGGGGAGGCACCTGGGCTCCGCCTGCTCCCCGTCCCGATATAGCAGTGGGTACACAGCGCTCCGCGGGCGGCCGGGCTCGGCCACGCCCTCTGGTGGGGACACAGGCTCCACGGCGTCCTCGCTGCTGCACAGGGCCGACGTCTTGTTTGGTTCTGGGGTCCTGGGCAGAGAGAGGGCCCCGGCTGTGGTCAGGGCTCTGGCTCCCGAGGGGACGCCGCCGTGCGCTCAGCCAGGGCGGGGCAGGCTTTCCTGTGAGCGGCCAGACAGCCAATGCTCTGCACCGAAGACCACCCAAAGGCTTTCCCCCCGGCGAGAGCAGGTGGGGCTGGTCCAGGCCGAGGGCCAGCACGTCCTGCTGGGGTTCTGATCGGGCCCCCGCCCCTAAAGACTTCCTGCCAACTGCCTGTGCCTCAGCTGCTGTCACCCAGCCCTCGGTGGGCCCCGGGGCAGCCTGGGCAGGGAGCACACTCGAGCTGGGAAGTGGCTCTCTGGCCACACAGCTTTGGCTCAAATCTCAGCTCTGCATCCCAGTGGGAAGAGAATTCGCTTCTCCAGGCTTTAGTCTTTGCAACTGTGCAATGGGCACACAGCCGCCCCCGCCTCCCGGGCCGTGGCCAGAGGCAGAGATGGTGCCTGCTGAGCCTGGCACCCTCCCAGCTCTCCGGGTCGTCCCCGCAGGGAGCCCCCCAGCCTGCACTCACCTCTTGCCCCCCTCGCTGTGTGGGGAGCTGCGGGCCGGTGGGCCGTGTTCTGGGGTTGGGAGGTAGAGGTCACTGGGCGTGCGGCGCAGGTCCAGGACGGGGCAGCTGGACCCGGGGAAGGAGTAGAGGGGGGCGGGCAGGGGCGCGCTGAGCTGCTGCGGGTGGTGCCGTGTGTAGTCCTGCGTGATGACCTCCTGCAAGCCAGGGCGGGCGCAGGGTCAGGTGGCACCCTTCCAGAATCTTCCGTGGGGCCGGGGCTAGACTAAGCTTTGGGGCTGGAACCCTGGCTTGGTTCCTGGCTTCTTGGGCCACTTGGGACCAGCCCACAGCCTTCTGGGCCTCGAGGTCCCCATGTGTAACAGTGGAGGCCTGGCCTCTGCAAGGGGCTGGATCACACCAGCCAGCTCCAACCACAGAGCCATTCTCAAATCACCGGTATCTCAGTGTTCTCGGGGCCGGAAGTCCCGGGCCACATCTCAGGGTAGGGGACCATAGCTTGGACATCCGGGCCGAGACTCAGGGGGTGGGTACACCCTCCCTGCCCCCAAGTCCACGGGGTCCCTGTGAGCCCCCCCCACCTCCCCTAGGTCCGGTCTCTGCCCTGGGTGCCAAGATCAGAGAGGTAGTTACACTGATGTGCTGGGCAAGGGTGACGACCCGCTGGTGACCCTTGACCCCGGGGGTGGGCTGCAGCAGGGAGCTGGAAGAGGGCTGGCTCTCGCGCAGCGGCCGCAGGTGTGGGAGGTGGGCGGCTTCCCCGCCGAGCTTCACGGGGCCTGCGGATGGGGCAGAGCCGGTCAGGGAAGAGGAGACAGTGGGTGGCACCCCAGCTCTGCCCTGCAAGCTGCGTGACCTCTGGGTGCCTCGGTCTTCCCATCTGCAGAATGGGGCAGCGGCGGGGGGTGGGGGGGGTACCTGGCTGCTTGTGCCGCAGCTCCCCCTCCAGGTGGCTCTTGTCGAGCTCCTCCAGGTGCTTGGGGACCGCCTTGTCATGGCTCAGGCTGGGCGAGCTCACGGGGCTCACGGGCTCCACCCCGTCAGGGCTGTAGCTGCTGCCATGGTAACCTGCAGCAGGTGGGGCCCGTGGTCAGGAGCCGGGCCCATGGGTCCGAGGATCCAAGGGGTCCAAGGGCCAGGGATGCCCCTCCCGGCCCCCCAAGGTGGGCTGGGAACCCGAGCTGGGGCTGGGATTTGGGCCTCTGCAGGATGTCAGAGGCCCAGAGGGAGAGGCGGGACAAGCGCAGAGGCAGGGGCACGGACGGACGGACGGACGGAGACAGGCCGGGGTGAGCGAGGGTCGGATGCAGACACGGGAGCAGGAGAGCTGGAGGGGGGACGGGGGTGGCAGGACGGGGCCGAGTGAGGGCACTGGGTCGGGGCGGGCAATGACACTCGGGCCCGGCCCCACCTGGGCCACAGCCTCAGGCCCTGTGTGCAGCAGGGCCGCCGCCCCTCGTCCCAGGGCACAGGGCCTGGGCACGTCCAGTACCCTCGGCCAGAGCAAAGATGTGGGAGCGGGGTTCCCGTCCCCTCGCTGCCCACCCGCCCCACCTCCTCCAAGTCAAACTCCAAGGGCAGGTGGCAGTGGCAGACACGTGGCATCGCCCGAAGCCCTTGCGGCGCCACCCCCTGCTCCCGGAACCAAGGCTCGAGGGGCGGGGGAGGGGACTCAGAATCACAGATCCACTCGGTAAAGGGAAAAAAAAATAAGGAAAAATCCCAAAACCAAACGAAAACGAAAGGAAACCACAGAACTCATGATGGGGCGGTGTGCGCGATGAGGTGGCGGCCGTGGCAGGGTCCCTGGCGCGTGCTCAGAACCACAAAGCGGGCGAAAACAAAACGGGGCAGTCTGGGAGGGCCTCGAGGGCGTGGGGCCGGGGGTCTTACCGTCGCGAGGGGACTCGGCGGCCAGCGAACCTCCTCCTCGCGGCCCGACATCGCGAGCAATTTGACGCATGATTATCGCGTCTATGAAGCTGGCCGCTGTCAGGGTGGTCTTACCCAGAGATCGGAGCTCCAGTTCCTGGATGGAAAAGGGTTTACTCTGAGTCTTTTCCCGGTGCAGGTCGGAGGCCGAGGCCGAGGCGGGCGGCGCCGCTGGGTCCGGGCTGGCGTGCTGGGGTGCGAGGCTCTTCGCCGGGGTGCGGGCGATGGCCGCGTGGCTGGAGCCGGGGGGCGCCAGGGGCCGGGGCTCGGAGCCCTTGCCGGGGGAGGAGGCGGGCTCGCGGGCTGGGGGCTTGGCGAGGAAGGTGTGGCCGGCGTCTGCGCGGGGCCGCTCAGGCCGGGCGCCCCGGGGGGCTTCCTTGGGCAGCAACACAGGCTCCACGAGGGTCGGGTAGACCCCGTCCAGGGCGCCACCCAGCGGGCAGTGCGTGGCGGGCGGGAATGTGGCAGCCGGGCGGACAGGCGAGGAGGTGGAGGTGGACCTGGTGGGGGGGGGGGAGGGTCAGGCAGCTGTGGGAGCCCCTCCCTCACAGCAGCGCCCGCGGTCTGCCCCAGGCCCTGGACAAGGTCCACAGTTCCTTTTGCTCCCAGGGCCACGAGAGGCAGGCTCTCGCCTCCTGGCCACCGCTCATTCATTCATTCACGCGCCAGTCTTCCCTGCCTACCCCACCCACTCGTTCATCACTCACTCATTCATTCACACACCTGGCCTGCCCCACCCCACTCATTCATTCATGCCACTGCCACTCCTTCATTCATTCACAAACACCCGGCGGCTGCCACACCCTGTTCATGCATCAGTGTCCCTGCCCCATTCACTGGCTAACCCATTCCATTCACGATTCCCCCTACCCCATTCATTCGTTCTCCTGTCTCCCCACTCACTTTCACTCACTGCATCCTCCCAAAGCTTTTCACCGGCACCTACTGCTACGTGGGGGCAGCGGAGCCCTCACCCATCGGCCTGCTCCTCCACCCACCCGAGCGTCGTCCACCTGGCCACCCGGGTCTGCTGCCTCTGACCGCCGTCCAGCCTCCCCACCGCCGTGAGCCCCGCCTGCTCACTTGGTCCACTGGCCACCAGCAACACCCGCGCTGCTCGCCCGGCCCCGCCCCCCGGGCCCCGCTGGTGCCAACCTGGCCCACCTCAGGACTGTGGGCGTGCTGGGCTCCCCGGAGGCGGCGGCGCCCTTCACGCCCGTGTTGTGCAGCACACTGGGCCTCTGCTGCAGGACGTCCTGGGTCCGGGGGGAGATGGGCGAGTGCTGGTGGGAGTGGGAGTGGGAGGCGGGGCGGCTGCTGCTGCCCCCACCCCCGCTGCCGCCGCCGCTGCTCGGCTCCGTACCTGGCGACAGGCTGCGGTGTCAGGGTGGGGCAGGCCTCACGCGGCCCGCGGGGACCCCGGGGCTCGGGGCGGGGGTCCCTGATGCCTCACCCGGCCTCCAGATGGGCGCGTGCTCCACCGTCGTGGCGGACGTGAGGATGGACTTCTCCCGCTCCCGCTCCCGGTCTCGTTCCCGCTCCCGCTCTGACGAGGACACGCTGGTTGCTTTAGTCAAGTGGGTGGGACCTCCTGGGAAATCCATCAACTGGGGGCTCAGCCCAGGCTCTGGGAGGGCTGCCCAGGCTCTCCCCAACCCCGACAGCGAGACACCTGCTCGCTCGCTCCCAGCGCCCGCCCGCCCGCCCGCCCGGGCCGCAGCGTCACCTGGGGAGAGCGGGGAGCTGCTGTGCCGGCTGCTGAAGGGCTGGGGTGCAGCGGGGAGGTAGGCGAGGCGGTCCATGGCAGTGGCTGGCGTGCCCGGCGTCGGGGGCACCAGCACAGGCAGGTGTGGCACTTGGGACAGGTCGATGATACCTGTGGGGGGGTGGCAGTGTGCCCTCAGGCCGGCTCAGCGGGCGTGGGCCCCTCCCCCTGGGGTCCCCGGCCCCGGGAGAGGTTGCTCCCTAGTAGGCTGCCCCTGCACACCCTGGCCGGCCGGCTCTGCTTTCTGACGTCAACTAGTATTAGTTCTGCAGCTAATTAGTACTGGGCGTGCACCACCATGCCGCCTCCCGTCAGGGAGCCCTGGACCCAGGCGGTTCCGACAGCCCGCGCTGTGCCCCCGCCGCCACCCCGGGCTGGCACCACGCACGCCTGCCGGCACCTCGGTGTGCCCACCTCGCGGGCCGGCGGCGTAGCTGAGCGCCAGCGAGGGGTCGCGGGGAGTCAGGCCCCTCAGCATGTCGGCGCGCTGGGCCATGGCGGTGGCCGCGTTGTGGTGCATCTGCTGCGAGGTGATGTAGTCGTTGATGATGGTCTGCCGGTTCTCCAGCGCCGCCGTGTCGGGGTAGCCGCGGATGAGGTAGGGCGGGTACAGGTGCGGGTAGTTGGGGTTGGGGGCCAGGTGCCGGGGCAGGTAATACGCAGCAGCTGCGGTGGGGAGGTGGGGAAAACAGGGTCAGGCCGGGTGACGTCGCCCGAGCTCTGCACCTCACAGCTCCCCAGGGCACACGGCACAGAGTGGGGCGGAGACCCTGAAACACACAGGGGTGCCTCCCGGGCATGGCGGTTTTGTCCCAAGTTAGCACCAGGACCCGGAGCGCCGCCATTCCCGGGAAGGTCTGGACTCCCGCTCACCCCAGCTCTGTTTCTTTCTGCAGGAAGCAGAGACCCCCAGGCAAATGACCAGGTGCAACCCTCAGATTACAGAGAAACTGCCTCGGCTCCCGTCCAGGTGCCCCAATCACCTGCGTCCAGAGGGATCCCGCGGGGAATGGAGGTGGGGTCGAAGGCCAGTGGGATGTGGCCCCGGTACAGGTCCATGCCGCTCACTCCCCGGAGCAGGTGCTCGTAGGGCGAGATGGGGTGGGCGTGGTGCTCGGGCACAGTGCTGTGTGGGGACTTGGCAGGCTCACGGGGCGTGGACGTCAGCTTCCGATCCTGGGACGCCTTGCTGGACGACAGGCTGCCTGTGGGCCGGGCCGCGGGGATGCATTGCACTTGGTGGCCCAGCCGGCCCTGCCCCCAACGCAGGGACCCAGGGCAGCCGAGCTGGCGCTCACGGGAAGCCCCCTAAGGGTGCTCTGAGAGGAGGCCCCACGGTCCCATGAAGCAGGCCTTTTCATTCCCTTCATCTGCCTCTCCGCTCACTCTCTAGAATGACCGGCTTGTTTTCGCTTTCTAGTTCTTTCTTAAAAACCCAGGTGTTCTCTGTTTATCCCCTCACTTGATCACAAAACCTTTATGCAGTCCCCCCGCCCCCTGCGCAGTGAGCAGAGTTCTGAGAGCTGGGGTCGCCCGCGCGAATGGCCCCCACAGCGCTGACATCAGCTGCAGGAGACGGGGCACAAAGCAGCCAGCGATCGAGCAGGGAGTGGGTGGAGACCGGAGATGCCAGCCTTGGGCAGGAGGGCGTGGGGGTGAAGGCAACCAGTTAGCCAGTGGTAGGGGAGTGGGGGAGGGGCCTGGGCCAAGGTCCCCGGGAAAGACCCAGCTGCCTGAGAGCCAGGAGGAGGAGGAGCCAGCAGACCGGCAAGCAGAGGCCAAGGGCTCGGCCGGGAAAGGGCGGGTTTGTTTCTAAGTACAGCGAGAAGGAATAATGAAAATGTTTAGAGCGAGAGTCCTGCAGCCATGCGGGAGCCAGGTCAGGACCCGGGGGTCTGGGAGGGGGCAGGGACTCAAGAACCCCCAGGTTAAGCAGGTGGGCGGGGGGCGGCGGCAGCCTCTGGCTCCCAGTCAGCAAGGCACCTGCCTCAGGCGGGCGCCTGCACCCCAGTCCCCCAGCCCGCTCACCCTCCTGCAGGCGTGGCGTGGGCTCCCGCGTGGTCACAGGGGAGCCCCGTGGCAGGTGGCTGGCGAAGGGCGCCCCGTGGTCCTCATAGGTCAGGGGGCTCTGCCGCGGCTTGCCCAGCTCAGGCACGATGACCGGAGCCCCGCGGGTGATGGAGCCGCCCGTGCCGCCGACAGCTGCGGGCCGGCTCTTGAGGCTGTCATCGTAGCAGGCGCGCTCCAGGGCCCGCGCGTCGGCCACGGCGTCCAGCGGGTGCACGGCAGGGAACGTCCGGCCGGGGCTGCCGATGATGGAGCGCACGTCGTGCTTCTTGGAGCCAGTGGAGGACGCGCCGGCGTCGTACTTGAGCGGGGTGCCCTGCGGAACAGGGCTGTGAGCTCGGAGCCCCGGTCTTCAGTTTTCAGGGAGCAGCCTCTTGGGCCACATGGGGCAGACAGGGAGGGTGCACTTGTCCCTGGAGGCCCCCAGAGCTGCCTGGGGTCTGCCGAGAGGGGCAGAAGGGTCAGCAGTCAGCTCTTCCCTGGGCAGGCAAAGCCCTCCCCCGGCTACTGTAGTGCCTCTGCGGCCCGCCCTGCGGCAGCCATCCCAGGGCCACGGCTCTGGCTCGCTCGCTGGCCGAAGGCTGCAGAGATGAGGGGCATGGCAAAGGCTGGGAACTAAGTGGCCACGGCCCCCGACCCTGTGGTGGACGCTCGCTCCCTGATGCCGTGCTACTTGGACTTCCTGCTGCCTCCAACTCCCTTGCTGTAGGCTCTGCCCCTCATGGCCACACCCTGCTGGGAAGGGCTCCAGCCTCCATCCTGCCCACGCCAGGCCCCCGTGGCCCCGGGCAGCTCCTCAGCTGTCAGAGTAATCCTCCACCACTGGGCCGGGCTTCTTGTGGGCTGCAGCCCCCGGGTTTAACCTAAACCCCTAAGAAGCTGCAGATTTTAGGGACTGACGGCTGCCACTGGCCAGCTCGCTGAGCCTGTCTGCTCGCCCGTGAGATGGGAACAGAACAAGCAGCAGAGGCTGAGGCAGGCAGCGCCTGACCCACCTGCCTCCCGGGCCTGGACACTGGGCTGCTGGGGACGACCCTCACGGGGCCTCACGAGATCTCGGGCTGGAGCGCACGGCCTCAGGCCTCGTCTCCCCGCAGCCGCCTTGCCCGGGCAGGGTATGCACCTGCGTGATGGAGCCCTCCTTGAGCGGCCGTGGGGCCAGGGGCAGCTCGGGCGTGCGCCGCAGCTCCTCGCGCGGGATCTCGTGGATGGAGCGGCCGGCCTCCTTGACGGTAGCCACCAGGCCCTCGGCGGCCGGCTTCAGCTTCAGGGGGCCCAGCGCCTCCAGGGGCCGGGGCTTGTAGGCCTCGGCCAGGTCCCGTGGCGGCGGCGGCGGCGGGGGTGTGCCCTCGCGCTTCAGCAGCTTGGCCTCACGACGCAGGTAGTCCTCCTGGGCCTCCACGTAGGAGCGTGGGATCCCTGCGGGGTACACGGGGAAGACAGGGCCCGACCGTCAGCTCCCCTGCTGCCCTGCCCACCCCAAGGCCAGGGATTCGGGGCTGGAGCCCCGCGTGCAGACCCTCGCCTGCCCTCTCTGCACCTGCAGCGTTAAACATCGCCCAAAAGGAGACCATTCGTTAGCGACAAGCGCCTGGCCTAGTGGTCAGCAGCCAGTGAGCCAGGCAGGCGGGCAACAAGGGTGAGGAGCCGAGGGTGACCTTGTCTCCATGAGCCTCCTGCCAACCGCACCTGCCTCGGGCAGACGGCTCCCTAACAGGAGACAGAGGCCCTGGCTGAGCTCAGGTGCAGAGCAGGGGCGGTGGAGGGGCTCTCACACGCCTGCCGCTCCATGCCTGCACCGCACCCGTCCCCAGGGCATCCTGGGTGTCTCCCCCCTCCGCCCACCCGCTCCCGGCACAGTGCAGGGGTACCTTGCGTGATGGAGCCACGGATGTGGTGCTGCTCTTTCAGGTGGTGGGGGCTGTGGCGCTCAGGTGGGATGGCACGGCCCATGAGACCTGGGGGGAAGCCCAGGGCGTCACCCCGTGGGCCCCCGTCCCACCTCCTGACCCCACGGTGCCTCAGCAAACGCAGCCTCAGCCAGGTCCCCAGCCGGGCCACCCGCTCCATCTAGGGAACCTTCCCTCTCCACCGTGGTGACCGGACGAGCAGGGGGCAGGGAACATGTACCCTCGATGCTGGCCGAGGAGATGGCTCTGGCGACCCGGCCCTCCATCATGTCGTAGGTGCGCTTGGGGGCGGCCGGCTCGTGGGGAGGGCCCGAGCTGCTCCTGCCATCCTCTCTGGAGACCTGGGATGCAGACATACCACCTGGAAAGCAGGCGGAGCACAGGTGACCATGCACACGGGCCTGAGAGCGCAGGAGCCATAGGCAGGCGGCCTGGTCACGAGGCCCCACGGGCCAGACAGCTGAGGCCCCCTGATCCCTACCCCTGGGGGGGCCCAAGGGCTGTGACCCAGCAGGAGGGGCTGACCAGTTCCGAGGAACGCCCGGCAGCCACAGGTGTGTGCCTGTGAGCACCTGTAGTGCCCACCTGGAATGTGACCAGGCATGGGTGCAACAGTGAGGATATGTGGGTGTGCGCCTACACAGAGAACAAAGCCGGCCCCACACACACGTGTCTCTGAGTACCCGGTGGCCCACGGCTCTGCGTGGCCACGCATTGGCATGCCAAGGCTGTCCATGGACACGCACTTGTGCAGGGGGAGGCGAAGGCACACCCGGCAGGCGGCAGGCAGGGAGGGTGTGCCCTGGGGGAGGGGCCTGGCTCACTGCCCCCTGCCAACAGGCAGCCCGGAGAAGGCACAGGCTGGGTGTCCCCTGTCAGGCTGGGAGATCCTCCAGGGGACTGTCCCTGCCCCTGCCCTAACTTGGAAGGGTGACCAGGTTAACAGGGCTCTGGGTTCCTATACCAGCGACCATGGAGGCTGTGGGCTGTGTGCTGCTGCCCTAAACCATCTCCCGATCAGCTGCGGACACTGAAGCACCAGGAGGTCTTAGCAACCAGCATCGGGAGCACCGGACGGCAGGTGCAGGCGGCCTGGGCGCCCCCAGCTCCTGCTGCCCTGGGGGCCATGTGGCCCCAGCAAGCACGTGGGCACTTAAAAGCCCCCGGATAACCCATTTCACAGATGATCAACTTCAGGCCTGCAGGAGGGTCCCAAGCTGTGGCTGCACCCAGTGCTCTGGACACAAGTCCCCGCCCAGCACAGGGTTCCCTGCCAGCCCTGAGGGCACGCGGCCCCTGTGAGGAGGCTGCTGCCGGGGTCCTGGACCTGAGCCGCAGGATGGGGAGGGCACTGTCCGGGACCCAGCATAGCCGTGACCTCCACACCCCGGCCCACTCTTCCCCAGCACTCGATTCCCTCAACTCCGGGACCCAGCACAGCCGTGACCTCCACACCGCAGCCCACTCTTCCCCAGCACTCGATTCCCTCAACACGGGCCTCGCAGGGTCCCCTGCTTCCAGGGTCCAGCGAGGAAAGGGCGGGGTGGGGCCCCGGATGCTGGGTGCAGAGGCGGCGGGGTCACTCTGGCCAGCGCCCTCTCTCTGGTGGTGAGCCTTGGCTTCGGCCCTGCCCTCAGCCCCCCACCACACTCGCAGCGGGGCTGGCACAAGTCTCCTGCACCGCCAAGGGCTGGGTGGGGGTGGGAGGCCGCTGCCTCTCTGACCAGGCTTCCCGCTGTCCTCAGTCCCACCCTGCCGTGCGCCAAGCACCCT
Organism: Sylvilagus bachmani; assembly: GCA_015711505.1. Lineage (NCBI taxonomy): Eukaryota > Metazoa > Chordata > Mammalia > Lagomorpha > Leporidae > Sylvilagus > Sylvilagus bachmani. The sequence continues at coordinate 22,386,194 of CM027396.1, forward strand.
CCACCCTGACCCCCGGCTTCCTCTGGTGACCACGTGGAACCACAGCATGTGGCTGCCCCTCGGCCTGCTCATCTGTGAAAGCAGTAAAAACGCTGTCCTAGCTCCCGACCACGACGGCAGAGGCACCGACTCCCCCAGGCTCGCCTGCCGCTCGCTGCCACTTTCTGGGGTTCTGTTGACTGGCCCTAGACCCACCAGTGCCCGTGGCTTCCAGGACAAGCCTGGCGGGAGGCAGCAGGTGTCCAGAACTCAGAATTAGCAAGGGGACTTCCGTTCTGCGTCTCGCGGGGGCGTCATCTGTCTCAGCCCCTACTGTGGCCCCAGCTGCTGGCATTGGCTGGACAACCGGCTTCCTCCCGAGTCGCCACTCACCCTCGTAGGACAGCACGTGGCCCTTCTTGCCCTCGTAGATGACGTGGGCCTTGGGCGGGCCGTCCTCCCGGGCGCGCTCCAGCCGGCTGGGGCTGTCTTCCCCGATGATCCTGGTGATGGTGCCTTTGTACAGGACGTCGGCCGGCGTGCCCTGTGGGGACGTGGGGCGAGCTATAGGCCCTGAGACCCCCACCCCTGCCTGGGGCTGGGCTCTCCTGAGGCCTAGACCAATGGGGAAACTGAGGTAAGAGCAGTCGGGGACCCCGCCCAGAGCCCCGTGAAAGGCAGGGCAGAGCCTGGGAGCGTGGACCCTCGGGTGCACAGAATGGCACAGGGTGGAGGGAGGGGCACGGGGCCCAGCTCCTGCACCGGGGATGTGTCACCCGTCACAACTTTGGTTTCCAGGAACAGGAGGGACACCCCACCTCGGGGCAGCTGGTCTCACACGCTGACATCCAGAGCCACCAGAGGCGGGCTCAGTCCACACCTCCCATCCCTACCCCACCACAAGGGTGACAGCCGTTGTGGCCCCTGGGGACAAAACCACCCCAACGGGGAACCACTGCCTGGAAGTGAGCCCCCCGCTGGGGGCCATCACACGGCAGCTTCACCATGCATCGCTGCTGCCACCCCTGCCCCGCGCCCAAGTCTGCATGGCGGCAAGTGCAGTGGCTGAGTGGGCAGCTCAGGGGCACCTGGCACAGACCAAATGGCCGCAGGTGCTGGCGTCCACTTCTCCAGAGTCCAGGACAGACCGGCGACACGAGCTCTACAGCATGCCAGGCCCTGGCAGGGGACCCGAGTCTCCCGCCAGACTGGCTGGTCGCTGTGGGGGCGGGGCAGCCCCGGCCGGCCCCGGCCCCCATCACAGACCCTGCTCTGCCGGGAGAGCAGGAGCCTGGCGCCCTCAGCTCAGGCGGCGTTGCCAGTCTCTGCGTCTCCCCGTCCTTCAAGGCGGTGGGGGGTGGGGGTGACAGCCCCGGGAGATGAACACTGCAGGTCCATGGCAGGGCCGCGTGTGCATGGGGACACGAGCGGCCGACAGGCTGGCCCTGCGCGTGGAGGGCGGGGGCTCCCGGCGCGTGCTCTGAGCTGTGCACTATTACAGGAGCTGCTCTCCCCGGCCCACAGGCCGGCGGCGCCCGAGGGAGCCCCAGGGACAGGGAGCGGGGACTCGGCGTGGCCCTGTGGGCGGCGCCCACTCTGTCTGCATGTGTGATGCAGACTCTATTCCCATCACAACCCAGCAGGGCAGCTTCAGGAGGACGTGGGACCCCAGAAACCTGAAATCCAGCAATTCCGGAACATTCTCCCGGGAACACGCCTGCCAAAGGGGACAGGGTCGCCCCTCCCTCACCGACGCCTGCAGCGGGGCTCCTGCCCCCAGCATCTGCTCCCAGCGCGCAGCCAGGCTGCCTTCTGGATCGCCCGATCTCAGAGCACTAAGGGCCGCCTCCATGGCTGGAGCTGAGGCTTCCTGGGTCCCAGATATCTCAGTGTGGACGTCCTGTTACCTGAACCCTACACTCACCACACGTGCCTGCGTGTGCACACACGTCTGAGCGTGTACTCAGCACAGTGCATGCCTGTGCCCACGTGTCTGAGTGCGTACACTCACCACACGTGCCTGCGTGGTGCCTGTGCACACGTGTCTGGGCGTGTACAGGCTCCCATCCTCTGCACGCTCGTGCTGGGGGCAGACACAGCTGGCACCAGGCCCTGAGCCTCTGCTGCTCTGCCTGCACCCTTGCTGTTCCCAGAAGCCTCCTGGCCGCTTGTTCCCTCTCTTCCAGTTGGCCACAGCCACATCCGCTCCTGGAGATCTGCCCCAGAGGCCCAGGCACTGAGTCCTGGAGTTACACTCGCCTGGAAGGGCCACCCTGCTCCACTGTCACCTGTCACCTACCCACCAGCTCCCCGTGGGCAGTGTCCAAGCGCTAGGCTCTGTGCCGACCACACGGCCACAGTGAAGTGATGTCAACCCTGGGGCTGGGCCATGCGGTGGCCTTGAAGGCAAGGAAGCTGGCCTGGCCTGGTGCTGGCCCCCTGTCCCCACGCCGCCCTCACTGGCCACCTACGTGGGTGATGGAGCCGCGGTAGCTGATGGTGCTCTCGGGGGGCACACGGGGGCCAGGGATGCCTTTGGTGATGCTTCCACCCGGAACGGAGCCCAGAGCTGTGCCTGGAAGACACGAGACGCACGCCTGAGGCCGCCTGTGATCCCTCCCCGAACCCAAGTCTCAACGCGGAGGGTCCCCTGCCCCTGCTGCTCAGCAGGTCCTGGGGAGGAACCCACTCCCACCCCGACTGTGCCGGCAGCAGAGGAGCAGATGTTGGGGCCCCGGGCACTCACCTCTCAGCACAGACGTCTCCTGTGCCGTGGGCACCCCCAGGCTCTCCGGCGGCCCAGCCTGGCCCCGTGGGGACAGCTGCTCCTGCTTCACCGCACTGAAGGGCGCTGAGGACCAGCGAGAGGTGAGCCCCGACCGAGCCCCGGGGCAGGCACGCGCAGGGGCGGGGTGGCCCCACCCAACACCAGGGGCCGCAGCCTCTCCCATCCAGGCCAGGGTCCCTCCCCCAGCCCCAATGCTAACAGCCGGCGCTGAGCCAGGGCCTCAGGTGGGCAGGGCCCACATCCTTACCCAGCTTCTTGGGGTCCATGGCGAGTGGCAGTCCCATGGTGATGGGGCCGACTGGGGCCTTGGCGTGCTCAGAGTAGGGGACGTGCAGCTGCACCGACATTCCCTGCAGGGCGGGGGCTGGGTCACAGGGGCCTGGCCAGAGCAGCAAGATGCCCAGCTCACCAAGGCCCCAAGGACGCGTGGGCCTCAGCCCTATGGCCCGGCTCTGTGACCATGGGGATCCAAGCCTGTGCTGGGCCAAGGACCCCTCCCATGCCAAGGGGCGGTCGAGGCCTGCGTGGCTGAGGGGACATGGGGCACAGAGGGGAGCTGGGGGAGGGGCTGGCAGCTGGGGACCCAGCGCTCATCACCTGCTGGCTGCCCTGCTGACCCATCTGGGCCTGCAGTAGCCACGCTTCCATTTCACAGAGGGAAAAACCAAGGCACAGCGAGGTCCAGCGACCCGCCGGCCCCGCGGTAAGACCACCCAGGAACAAGGCCCTCGGCCCTGAGGGGGCTCAGACCCAGCAGCACATAACAGCACTCCACCGCCCCACCCCAGACAGACAGGAAGAGCATGTCCCCAGAGGGGCAGGGGTGCTCCCGGGGCCACCCTCCCCTGGGAGATGGCCCCCACCTGTCTCTCGAGGACGCTGGGGTGCTTGGTGGAGGAGATGAGGGGTGGCGGGTTGGAGATGGCGGGTGGGCGTGGCAGGACGGGCCGGGCGCTGTCATGGAGGCCCAGGGGCAGCGGGTGACCTGCGGGGCACACGGCTGTCATCGGGGGCCTCACAGTGCCTCTGCCCCCGCTGGATACCCTGGGCCATTTGCACGGCTGCCGTCCTCATGAGCCCCGCTGCTCCTGCCCTCAGCCTCCCCCGCCCCCACTGGCTGCCCAGGCCCTGTTCCCACCTGGACCCGGATGGGTCTCCCTGTTCCCCACACTGAACCAAAGGCATCTTGTTAAGTCTGAGGGTTCACAGTCTCCCATGGCTGCCCACTGGCCCCCGACGTGGTGGTCAGAGCCACTGGCCTGGCGCCCACTGGGCTCTGAGCTTGGGCCACAGTAGCCTGAGCTGGTTTCTCGGTGTCACCTCCTCTTTTCTGTGTCTGTACCTGGTCGTCCACCCTGCTCCCTCCCTGGTGCCCCTCGACCAAAGCCAGCCAGCCTCTGCCGATGTCGAGGCGGGGTCCACCCCAGCCATGCCAGGGCCGCCCACCGGCTAGCTCCACCCCACCCCCCACCCCCCGCCTGTTATCCGGCTCTGAGCCACCAGAGGAACACAGAGCTCTCCAGGCCCGCCCCTCACCCGCTCAGTCCTCCTACAGCCCCGCCCCCGGCCCTCTGCTGAGCAGGCTGTGCCACCCATGGTTCTGAGCGGGCAAACAGTCGGTGCCTGGTGATCGTGCACTGGGCAGCCCAGCGTGGCAGCCGTGCTACTCACCAGGGGGCGCGTAGGAGAAGGCCGAGGGGTCCGGGGCGTGTGGCGAGGCCTTGATCAGCTCACGCGGGGGCACAGGAAAAGGCAGTCCCGACGCCCAGCACGGGGGCTCGGCGGGAAGCTTCTGGCCCTCGGCCACAAAGGCTGGGAAGAACGCAGGCTTCTCGGCTGAGGACGGGAGACGGGCGCTGAGGCCAGGCTGGGCCGCGGCCCCTACCACGCTCTGCTTGGCGTGCGTGTGTCTCTTGGGGAGGGGCTAGCGGCTCTCGCCGGCCAGGGAGGGCCTGGCCCGGCACTAAGGGAGCAGCAGAGGGTGGCCCGGGGCCCGCCGCCACCTGGCTTTCTCGGCGTTTGGGGCTGCAACCTAGTCACCTCTGTCTGCCCGTCTACACCCAGCAGAGCCGACACAGACGTGGCCTGGCCCTCCACAGAACACGTGCACAAGCCGCGCTGTCCACGTGAAGGCTGCGGTTTGCTGACGGAGGAGGAGGGGTATAGAGGTGGCCGGAGGAGCCACAAGCCCACACACTCCGATAGCAGGGACCCGAGCAGCGGCCTCTGTTCACAGAGCACCTACTCAGGGCCAGGCCGTGTGCCAAGCACCAGAGCAGCCCCACTGAGCCTCTCGCAAGCTCGTGCGCAGACAGGTGCTGCGCCCACCTATCAGATGGCAGACTGAGGCCAGGCGCACTCAGCGACCTACCTACACTGGACCGTGTGTGGTCGCTTAGAGCGCACAGCGGCCATGAGAGATGACACTCTCCTGGGCCTCCCGCTCCACGCAGCCCAAATGCGCTAAGTTAACGCCATCCCCGTGGCAGCCTGCGAGGCCTGATGGGTCGGCCTCCTCTCGCAGACAGCAAAGCTGAGGCTGAGACGGGCTAAGCCAGCCAGCGGGAGGCAGGTGGGAGCTTCCCACCAGGGCAGCTGGGCTATGGACCACAGCCTTTACCTTGACCCAAGGCAGCGAGGCAAGAGCTGATGCTGGATTCTCAGCCTGGGGGCCCCCTGCACAAGCCACCAGGACCCCGAGGGCTCAGGAGGTGGCTCAGCTCTGTCACATGGTGTCCCCTGCCAGCCTCCCGCCAGCTCTGAACCTCCCCCTGAGGACCACTCCCTGCGGTGGGGGAGGGGAAAACTGGCTCAGAGGTGGGGCAACGACAGAGGATGGGAGTGGCAGGCTGTCCTCTCCTGGATGGCCCAAGGAGGCTCTGGGTTGATTAGTGATGCCTGCTGTGGGCACAGCAGCTGGTGGTAGAGGCCTGTGTGCTGCAGTCTCCATTTCTCTCCCACAAGAGACTAAGAGTCCACTGAACCCGTGCCCTGGCGAGGCTGACAGCCCGCAGGAGTGACGTGGCATGGGGACTCTTCATTCTCAGCTGCCCCTAGCAGAGGCGTCCCCACAGGGCCTGCCTCAGGCCAGGAAATTCCACACACTCCACGGACTTGGCTCGCCCAGCAGCCCAGCCCAGCGTGCACCTCGGCAGCTTTCTCCTGCTTAGCCTGGAGAGCCGGGCTGGGGGCGGAGCAGGAAAACTGGGACTAGGCCAGGCCGGGCGGGCGGCCGAGAGCCTGGAGAGACAACCTGTTCCTCCAGCTGGGCCCGGGGGAGCCCGAGGGACCGGCTTGGCCGAGCTGCTGCACGCAGGCGCCAAGGCCAGTGAGGCCCGCCCGCTTCCTGAGACCAGAGAGGTAGTGCTGGGTGTCAGGTTCCCATGAGGCCCCAGGCAGCTGCTTGCGGGCCAGACTGTGAGAAAGGCACGCAGTGCCTGAGGCCAGGTGCACCATGCCTGTGGGGAGCGAATCCAGATGCCAATGGGCGGGGAGCTAGTCCCAGATGCCCAGATGCCGCTGGCTGGAAGCTGCCTCTCCCCCAGGGCAGGGCCCGCACCCTGGCCCAGCAGGCCTCTGCCAGCCCCATGCGGCTCTGGCCCTGCTCAGAACTGAAACCAGCCCTCTGGGCCCCCGGGCTGGTGCCGAACGCTGCAGTGTCTCACGTGCACCCCAACCCTATGCAGCCTTTTTCACAGGGAGACACCCCTGTCCTCGCCCCACACTGGACCCCTGCAGCTTTGCTTCCGAAGTGATCTGCTCTTCCCGCCCCACCTCCACAGCCAGGCTGCCGCTACCCTCGCCAGAAGCTGTGGCCAGGGATTCTCCCAAGATGTCAATCACACACCACGTCCAACCTCCCAGGAAGCACACTGAGTTCCAACCCCACCAGGAGCACCCAGGACAAAACCCACTCTCCTGAGGCCTAGGAAGCCGGCACACGCAGCCCCACTGCCCTCTGACCCCATCCCTCGGCACCCTCCCCTGCCCGCGACTCCTCACGCTCCCCAAGCCCAAGCCTGGTCCCTCCCGGGGAAAGCTACAAGGTCCGTGGCTGTCTCCCCCTGCCCTCTGCGGAGACGCTGCCCCGAGCCCCCTGACACTGCCGGTCATGCTTCCTTCCCTGGGTGAGCCCGGCTCTCCCCTCGCCTCCCCTGTACAGCACACGCAGCAGGCCCTCCTCCTCCCACCGCCCGGTGCATCGCGTGGCCGTCACAGCTGCCCACCGATGGCCCTGCGCGCTGGCCCTGCCCCCGGGAGGCCTCCAGACTTTCTGACAGCAGGTGCAGGCAGCTGCGGGGGTGGGGTGGGCGAGGGGTCTCCAGGCCCCACTTCAGGGCCAGCTGGCTTCCTAGAGATGGAGGTGACAACCGTGCTGTGGGGAGGGCACTGCGGCCACTTGCCCTGGGCTGTGTTGCTCGTGGGACCCACCTGGGTCCTGCTGCCCGAGACCCCTGGAGCCACCAGCAGGAGCCTGGGCTGGCCCGGGGGAGGCTCGGGGCACCATTCCCAGCACCTGTGATGATCGGCACGGCAGCCACCCGGGCGGGTCTGGGAAGGTGCCTCCTGGGGACACAGGACGGTGGGGCGGAGCAGAAGGTTCCAAGAACAGGAAACCCCGCCCACTGCTATAGGCATTTGGCCCGCGCCACAGCTGCAACAGGGCAGGGAGCGCTCCCGCCGGTGCCCCAGGAGCCTGGCCGGCAACACAGAGAGACCGCAGCCCCGACGCTTCGGTGCCGGCCGGGCCGGGGTCCTGAGCTCACACGCGACGGGGAGTCGGTCCAGAGCTCACACAAGGAGGGGAGTCGGGTCCCGAGCTCACACAAGGAGGGGAGTCAGTCCCGAGCTCACACAAGGAGGGGAGTTGGGTCCCGAGCTCACACAAGGAGGGGAGTTGGGTCCCGAGCTCACACAGGAGGGGAGTCGGGTCCCGAGCTCACACAAGGAGGGGAGTCGGGTCCCGAGTTCACACAGGAGGGGAGTCGGGTCCCGAGTTCACACAGGAGGGGAGTCGGGTCCCGAGCTCACACAAGGAGGGGAGTCAGGTCCCGAGCTCACGCGGCGGGGAGTCGGGTCCTGAGCTCACGCGCAGCCTGGACGCCGCCCCAGCACAGGTTCTTGCGCAGCCAGCGCCTCTGGAAACGCTGAGAAGCCGACAAACTCCAGGGCTGGGCGCGGAAGGATGCCGTTTGGGCACCTCTGCCGTGTGCACCGCAAGCTGACTCGGCGGAGGCCACATGTGCCAGCCCGCGAGGCCACAAGGCCTGCAGCCGCCGCCACCACGTCACCCACCTGCCCTGCCCTGCCGCGACCCTTACCCTCCTTCTCGGCAGGGGGCGCGGGGCTCCTGCTCTTGCCCCGGGGGCTGCTGCCAGGCTGCTGGGAACCGTCGCTCTCCGGCTGCAGGTGCTGCGGTGCTGGGGGGGCGGTGGGAGCCGGCTTTGCGGGGGCAGCGTCCTCCCGGGTGAGCTGCTGGGGGAACAGGACAGTGAGCGCCTTGTCGGGGGTCCCGGGACAGGGGGCGGGAGTGGCCAGCATGAGGTCCACCTGCACATGGAGACCCGAGTGGAGAGGAGGCCTGGACCCAAACACGGGGGGGTCCTCTGAGCCGCTGGCTCCCAAGTCCCCATAGGCCGGGGAGGAGTTAGGACTGTGCCAGCCCCAGGAGGGGTCCTGCAGCTCTGGGCCCCTTCTCGGACAGGGCAGCTTCCCCAGAGGCCAGGAGGGGGGGCAGGACGCTCCCCGTGTTGCTGCAGTGGGGGTCTGCTGTGGGGGCCCAGGAACACCCTCCCGTGGGGGGCAGAGGCTAAGGTGTCCCCTTCCCAGGGAGATTACTCGGGAATAGGGAGGCACGGTGGAGCCAGGCTGCAGGTGCAGTCTCCCTCCCACAGCCCAGGAAGTCACTGTCCCCGTGGGCTCGGCAGGGAGTCCTGGGTGGGCACTCACGATGGGGGGGATGGCGGCCGCCCGCTGCTTCAGCTGCTTCAGGTCCAGCGGTTTCTGAGGCGAGGTGTTGGCCCTGGGGTCGCCGGTGGGGCCCAGGAGACTGGGCCTGGGGGACAGCAGCCTGAGGAGAGACAAGCGTCGGTGCCCGCCCCACTTGGCTCTGGGGGCGGGGCTGTCCCAGCTCACAGCCGCCTCCTCCATGTGGGGCTGGGAGGGGCAGGACCGCTGGGGCTAGTGCCGAAGGGTCTGCTGGGAAAGCCAGGCAAGATTTGGCCCTCGCCGGTCCGGCCTGCGCCAGCCTCAGGGGGGGCGTGGGGGGGACCAGGACCACATCCAGCCCAGCGGAGAGAGGTGCAGAATCCAGTGCCTGCCCCAAGCCTGGGGTGAGTCTCAGGAGGAGACAATGGGCGCTGTCGCCACAGCCCCACACGCCACGGCCCCGCTCAGGCTGCCCGAGCTCTGGGCAGTGGTGCCAGGAGCACGCTCCCTTCTGGCAGATGGAGCGGGAGGACGGACCACTCCGCTGTGCCACGACCACAGGGCCCTGGGCACAAGACAGGCGGGGGCTGCGGGGACCAGCCCCCTGCCCACACCCGCCACATGCATGGCAGAGTGGGCGGAGCAGGAGCAGCAAGAGGAAGCTCACGGACGCTTGCCCGTCAGAGCCCTGAGCTCTCCCGAGAGCCCCTGGGGCTTCTCCCTTGGCCCCGTGGCCCTTCTAGGCACCCCTGAGCTTGGGTGCTGGTAACACCGATGTCACCAGCGGCCCAGCTGCCACCGCGCTGAGGTCCCCAGAGCCTGTGCCTGGCACACTTCAGTCAGGAATAGTCCACGACGGCCACGCCGAAAGCAGAGGCCAAGGCCACAGACCACCACTGCGTGGGAGGGAAGGCAAACGCCCAGGGCCACAGAGCGGACCCCCTGCAGACGGGATGGCCGCACGGGCAAGGGGTGCCATGCGGACAAACCCCGGGGACGCTAGGCTGAGCGGGAAAGGCAGCAGTTCAGGGATGGGCAGGAGGGGCGGCTGCCAAGGCCCGTGGGGTGGGGGCGGTGACTGCGCACGGTACAGGGCTTTGGCTCAGGGTGACGGACACGGCCGCCACGGCCCCCAGCTCACAGAGCGGGTGGAGACTGCGAGGGCCTGGGGCGTGTGTGCAAGGAACCCAGAGCTCGCTACGCGTGTTAAAGCTGTGTGTGTGAAAACACAAATCTACAGAGACAGAGTTTGAGTTGGGGACACGCGGCACACCCGCATGGCAGGGACCTGTGTGCCGTCCTGCCTCGGTTTCCCCACGGCTCCTCACCCAGGCACCACCACACGGAGGCAGGTTCATCTCGTACCAATCCTAGGGGCTGGGTCACCCGTCGGGGGTCAGGAGCGGGCCAGCCCCATCCTCGCGTTCCCCCGGGAGGGGCTGGCAGCGCCTGTTCCCGGCCCCTCCCAAGGGCCTCAACGGCCCCGCCCCCTGCGTGCTCGTCTTCCTGGGAGACAGTGGGATCTGCTTCCTGGGAGGACTGAGTGGGCAGGGCTCTCAGGGCCTGGCACACGTGGCCAAGAGGCCCCGCCCTGCCCACCCACCTCTGCAGGGCACAGTGGGCTCCACTTTGAACCCCCGGAGCCAACCGTGCCTCAGTCTCCCCATCTGTAAAGGCGGGGGGAGCTGGCAGACGGGGGCCGGGCTGAGGGGCCCCTTCCTGCGGGCTTCTCTCCCCCAGGGCAAGCCATGGCCGAGGGCACGGGGCACCGGCAGGGCCTGCCCTGGCTTCCCCACCACCCTACGCCGGGTCTGCTCTGGGAGCTGCAGCACCTGTGTGGATGTGGCCACACCACTCCCCTGCCTTCCCGGGGGCTGACCCCGGGTGCCCCTCACCCCACTCGCGGCTGCAGGGCTCTGCACCAGCTACTGAGCCACGCATGAGCTCCCGAGGCCACAGGGCCTTTGCCCCAGCTGCTCCCCCACCCTCCAATGCCACCTCCTCTGAGAGGCCCTCCAGGCCCGTGCAGCCCTTGTCTCCGTCATGCACTTAGCCGGGGGGAGGTGAGTGTCACCATTTTCCCACCTTCTCACTGGAACCTGAGCACCCATGGCTGGGGCCCTGTCTATGCTGCTTCCTCGGTGCTGGGGCCGGCTGACACCCACCCACCACTCGTGCTATCGATGAGCAGGGGGAAGCCACTGTTGTGAGTCTTTAAAAGATCCCAGGGCAGGGCAGAAGGAGCTGTGCTACAGTGCCATCTGGGGGGACCCCTGTGGGGGGCCCCATGGAGCGGGCCGGCATTTCATGGCTCGCTCGGTCACACTCACGTCAGGGGTGGAGGACCACGCCCATCCCACAGACGGCAAGACTGAGCCCAAGGAAGGGACTTTTCCCAAGGCCGGGTCCTGCCGGCAAGCAGCCAGGCGGGCACCCTGTCTGGGAATCGGAACTGGGCAGGGCGGCGGCAGGGCTCTGCCATCACAGCCAGGATCTCCGCCGTCCACCCAGAAGACTCCCGAGGGGGAGGGGAGGGGAGGGGGGAGGGGAGAGGAGGAGGAGGAGGGGGGAGCAGGAGGAGGAGGCTCTCCGCCCAACCTCCCGGCAGGGGCCCGAGCAACTGGTCCCGAGCCCATGCAGGGACGCCAGGCAGGAAGGAGGGCGCTGGGCGGGCAGCCAGGAGCCGGGGGTGCGGCGGGGGGGCCCTGACTGTGGGCCGGGCTCTGACGCATCTCACTGTGTCCTCCAGCCCTGCGTGGCTGTGGCTGTGGCTGCGGGGGGCGGGCTGCCAGCCAGGAGGGGTCAGCAGGCTGGCCCAAGGCCAGCCTCGCTCGCAGAGAGGGCAAGGTGGCCCCCAGGGCGGAGGCCTGGCACGCCAGGTGCCCTGACACCCCCCGGGGTAAGGCACTGTGGGCTGGACCCCAGGCGCAGGATGGCCAGATGCCAGACCCCACCGGGTGGGGGAGGGACGTGGCCTGGGCGTGAGGCTGCCAGGGGAGAGGGCGGGGAGCTCAAAGCCCACCCTCTGTGGCGTCAGGCCTGACCCCAGGGGTCCGGACTGGTGCCGCCCGAGCCAGCCCTGCGGCTCCAGCAAGGACAGGCCACGTGCACCCGAGACAGACTCCGGGAGGCTGCGTATCAGTGCGGCGCCTGCGAGCCGGGGGGTGGGGGGAAGTGGGGCAGCGTGCAGACCCCTGCCCTGGCACACAGACCCTGGCTGTCTGCCCTGCTGGTGGCCACAAGCACCACTGTCGGTGCCGCACCTGTCGGGCAAGAAGCTCCGACTCTCCATGTGCCCAGAACCTGCACTGGGCCTCTGCTGACCAGGAGTGGCGGCCCGACCCCGTGGCCCTCTCGTTGGGCGTGCTGCGGGGGCAGATGGCCCCGTCACCTGCCTGTCCCACCTGCCTCACTAGGAAAGAACCCCGGGCGTCCAGTGCGAGCTGGACAGGGCTCCACAGCTCTGCCCGCAGCACCCTGGGGTCGGTCCCGACTCGTCTTTGGTCCTGAAGCATCAGCCAGAAAGGGTTAAAATCCAGCCTTCCCAGGGCTAGGGGAGGGGCACCCCATGTGGGCCGTGGCCAGCCACCCAAGGACCCCTCCTCAGCCCTTTGCCCAGAGCCCGGGGCCTGGATGGGCTGGGCCATGAGCCTCCAGGGTACTGCCCCAAATCTTCTGAAATTGCAGCTCTCCCCCAGACTCATGTCCACCACTGGGACAGCTGTCTCCTGACTGCCCATCAGCCCTACTCAATGCCCCCACACAGCAGCCAGTGGCAGCAAGTAAAGCAACCCTATTGGTCAGGGAACCCCGAGAACACCACAGGCGTCTGCCCAGTACCGTGCCCACCCTTTTCCTCCCGCCCCTCAGCACCTACACCTCACCGGGCCACTCCCACCCCAGGGCCTTTGCACCTGCCATCTTCGCCACACTGAGGATGGAATTGCGTCCCCCATTCTAACCCTGGGCAGCCGTGAGGCCAACCTTATTTGGAAACAGCATCCTGTCGATGTGACCAAGGCAAGATGAGGTCACACTGGGCTGGGGAGCCCGAAACCAGGGCCTGGAGTCCTTATAAGAAGGAAACTTGGACACAGAGGCACGGCGGGAGAAGCTGCGTGCCGACAGAGCAGAGTGCACGGGGCTGCAGGCCAAGGCACAGCCCAGGCAGCAGTGGCTGGAAGGCAGAGGAAGGGGCGACCCGAGTCTCAGGGGAGCCTGGCCCCGCCCACACCTTGGCGAGGGACTCTGGTCTCCGAGAAGAGACAGCCAGTGGAAGGCAGCACACACGGCCTGGCCGGCCCCTGCTACGCCCAGGCCTCAGCTCACAGGGCGCCCCTGGGTGGGGAGAGGTCTCCCACCCCCAGTCCACCCCCCCGAACTCGGCCACAGCGTCAGCCTGCCTGCCGCCGCCTCTGCACAGTCGGTGCCAGACAGCACGCGCGGGACGAACAGACAAGAGCCCCAAGCCGGGCCCCGCCCACGCACCTGCTCCTGTCGCCGCCCTCAGGCTCGTCCACCTCGTCGGCGCTGCACGTGGCGCTGGAGTCGCTGTCCTGGGGCGCGCCCGAGCCCTTGGCCGCAGCGGCCTTGCCGACCCCGCTCTCCTTCTTCTCCACCTTGAGCGCCGCCTCCGGGGTGGCCTCCAAGCCGGGCTCTGCCCCCTTGCCCTGGTGCGGCCCCTCGTCCTGGGCCTCGTCCTTACACTCGCTCTTGGAGGGCTCCTCGGGGGGTGGCCCTGGTTCCTCCGTCTTCCCCGTGTCCACCACCAGCTCTGGGGCCTCGGGCACCTTCTGCTCTTCCCCCTCCTCTGCTGGGGGTGCTGCCGCGGCCTCTTCCTCTTTCTCCTCCTTGGGGACCCCCGGAGGGGGAGCCGCGGGCGAGGTGGGTGCGGGCGGGGGTGTGGGGGGGCTGGTGGCTTTGGGGGCGGGGCCGGGCTCTGTGGGGGCCGAGTTGTCTTCTGGCAGTGGGGTGGGAGGTTCCGGGGCTGGCGCGGTGACGCCAGGTGCGGGCGGGGGCGGGGGCCCATTCTGCCCCGTGTCCTTGGTGGTCTCAGTGCGAGGGGAGGGGATGCTCTCGGTATCGGAGCTGTTGTTGACGGCGGCTGTGTGGGGCGAGAACACACGTGGAAGGAGTGAAGGGGGCTGCGGGCGCACGAGGCAGGTGTGACCCCATGGAGTCCGGGACTCCATCCCGGCACCCCCACAGCCCTGAGGACCCAACACCCCTGGCATCACCTGCATGGGGACCAAGGGCCCGTGACCTGGCTAACCCCAACCCCCAGGGCATCCAGGCAGCCGAGCGAAGACCCCCGGGTTTTCAGCTAAGTTCTCAGACTTGCTCTGCCCCCCACTGGCTGCTCGTCCGTGGCAGCTCTTGGGCCTCAGTTTTCCCATCCATACAATTGGGAGAACAATACTCCTAAATCCTATCTCAGAGAGGGGATGAGCTTCGGGGCCTCACAGCTCACATGGGCCAGCTGATCAACCCCACCATGCTGTATCGCCGTGGCCATCCAGCAGGACAAGGTGCATCTGCCTGTGCGGGGCGGGGCCCACATCGACCACACCCCCCTCGGGTGTAGACTGAACGATGGTGCCCCTGTGCCCCTGTGGAGGGCGAGCGGCCTTGGCTCCAGCCCTGGCTCTCACGCCCTAAAACCACCCCTGCTGCTGCTTTGGGGCTCACGGTCCGCCACTTCCCACAGAGTGCAGAGAAAACCACGTCAGGCGGGGTGCCGAGGTGCAGGTCTGGTGTGGCCACCTCGCCGACGGAGGGCCTGGCGGGAGTCCCAGCCACGCTGCTTCCGACCCAGCTGCCTGCACGTGCGCACCCAGGGAGGCAGCCAGTGGCGGCTCAGGGCCTTGGGCCCTGCCACCCACGCGGGAGACCCCGAGGGAGCTCCTGGCTCCTGGCTCCAGCCTGGCCCAGCCCTGGCTGCTACGGGCATTTGGGGAGCGAACCAGTGGATGGAAGACTTCTGTCTCTCTCTCCCCTTTGACCCCCCCCCCCCCCCCGCAACATCTTTGTTGCTCTGCCTTTCAAGTAGGTGAAAACAAACACGTTTTTTAAAGAGTCCCAGGTGCAAACTGTAGTGAGAAACGTGGTTGAGGGCGCACGGGTGCCCAGGAGGAAGCCGGGAGCACCAAGGGAGGGGGCACAGAGGGGGCCGCAGCCAGGTGGTGGTGCTCACAGGGGAGCATGCCCCCCGCCCGGCCCCGCCTCATCCGTACCTGGACCGCCGCATTCCCCTCTGGGCACCTCACTCCCAGAGGTGTGTAAGGCTGGAAGGAAGTTAGACAAGAGTTAGGAGCCAGGTGGCAGTGAGCAGCGGAGTGGGGCGTTGGCGGGCAGGCCGCGGGGCTGGGGGCCCGGCGGGGCGGAGGCGGGCAGGCCGCGGGGCTGGGGGCCCGGCAGGCATCAGTTCTGCCCAGCCTGGTTACAGGGTCCGATGATGGGTCACAGGAGTCCCTGAGCCCTGGCCATCCTGCCCCAGCCTGGCGGCTACGGTGACAATAGGAATCCCTGGGACAAGCGGCTGAAGCCCCAGTTCAGCCATACAATGGGCAGTTTCACCACGAGGTCGATGGCAGGGCTCCAGGGACGGACTGCGGAAGAAGCAGCTGGGGGCCGAGCAGGGACGTCCTGGACTTGAGGGATTAATCCCAGAACGCCTGTCATGGCCGCTGCCATTCCTGGAGGCGTACGGGCCACCTGGGCTCCTGTCCCTCAACTAGCAGATCTGCCACCTATACATGCCCAACCCCACGGAGAGGTCAGTGGCAACGTGGGGGCTGGCTGGGTCTTCTGGAAGATTCTGCCAGGCCCCAAGCCAGCTCCTCCCTCCCCTGCTCCATCCTGGCAGGGCAGCATGCAGGTGCCCCAGTTAGTGTCCCTGGCCTGAGCCTCGGCTCCCTCGCCAGCGGGACAGCTGTGACACCCCGGGGCATCCGGCCTCAAGAACGCTGTCCTGGGGGCTGGCCATGTGGCCACAGAGATCTGAGCTCTGTCCCCTCCCCTAACAGGATGTGTGGGTCCCGCAAGTGGCAGAGACTTCCCCAGCCCGCACCGTGCCCACCCAGGGGATGGGTTTTCTCCCTGGGTCTCCTCTTTCCATGGCCACAGACCCAGGGCCCCGCCGAGGCTGGTGGGAGGCTTCATGTAGACGCCAGCCAGAAGAAGGCTGGCCTGGGCCAGAGTCTGCTCCTGACAAGCACCTGCGCGGGGGGGGGGCGCAGGCTGGGCACCCACGGGTGGGCGGGGCCCCACTGCCGGGAGCAGCAGGTGCGCCTCGGGGGCTGCCACAGGCGACAAGAGGCCTGGGGCGGGAGGCAGAGTGTGGTTTGCTTGGGTGACCCGTGTTCAGTTCCCAGGGCCGGCTTGGGGGTGGGGAGTGGCCTCGGGTGCAGGGCGGGCTGGAGGCGACAGCTAAGGCAGATGTAGGCGATGGTGCCCGGGCTGATGTGGCGGGTTGGGGAACCCCGCGCCTCATCATGCCAACCTGGGCACGGAGCACAACCAACAGCCCAACAGCCACCCGCCCCGAGCCGGCTGCCAGGAAGGACCAGCTTTGCTTACGCTGGGAGACCCGGCCATCAGCTCTGTGAGCAGCGACACCCGACGGGCACAACAGGCGTCACTGGGCCCAGCCAGGAGCTCAGAAGACCCAGCAAGGCGCCGGGGAAGGCAAGCCCACAGTCCCTGAGCTGCTGTCATAGCCCTGGAGCCACGGTCACCATCCCAGAGTCACTGTCGCCGTCCCCACGTCACCGTCGCTGTCAGCAGCGCTGAGTCACTGTCTCTGATCGCTCTGTTGTTGCCCTGTCACCACCGTGAGCCACTGTCACTATCCCCGTCCCCCACCTAACGGGAACCTTGGGGGGACACACGCACCCCGCTTCGAGAGCATGAGCCCCTCCTAAGAGGGCCACCCGGCGCCCAGCACTGCAGGGCGGGAGGGGTCCGTCTGTCCACCCAGGGCCACGGCCCTGCCGACCGCCCTCACCTTCCGCTTCCTCCGCCATCTCCTCCTCATTGCCGCTGGCGCCCGACGCCTCCATCTCCTCGTCCTCCACGGCGGGCGGGAAAGCGGCCTCCTCGCTGGCCGCGGCTGGGGCCTTCTTCTTCTTCCTCCGCGCGTTCCTCTCCTTCTCCTGGGCAGGGACAGCGGGGGTCAGGGCCCGGCTGGGCCAGTGTCCCGGGGACTCCCCGGGCCCGAGGCCTTGCCACACTGCAAGGGGCAGCCGTCCCAGCCACAGTTATTTTTACCACGGCTTTACCCCTCCACCGTGTCCTGGGTACACCCCGGGCACAGCCTGGCCTCTCGCTGTCCCCATATTCTTGAATAGGCGAGAGGCTGCCTCTACCAGGAGGGCTCCCAGGACTGCTCCAGCCCTTGACTCCTGGCCAGAACTGTGACCACACCCCTGGGGACACTGCCAGCTCAGCCATGGGGGAGAGGGAACCAACGAACGCCTGAACCTTTTCCTGGCACATCTCGCCTGAGCCCTGAGTCCCAGGCACAGGCCGGGGGAGAGCACGACATGGCAGCCCCAGATCTCTGCAGAGCACCTGCTGGGCCAAGCACTGCACACAAGGTCCCTGCCCTGGAGGGCTGCCGATCGGGGATGCAGCTTCTAAAGGGGGACTAAGAGGAGGCCATAGGGCGGGGCGGTGGCCAGGCACTGGGGAGGGCCCAGGGAGGGGCGGCCCTGGGGTGCAGCCGATGGACAGACAGGAGCCTGCATGGAGCCGACTGTCAGCTCCTGTCCTCGGGCCTGCCTGGGCCGGGCACCTCAGCATCCCCAGACCAAGCGAGGGCCGGGCTCCACGTCTGTAGGTTGACTTGCGGAGTGGCTGTGCCTGGGTCGCGTCCTTAGCCATGAACATGCTGGGGTCTCGGGGTGACTGGGGACCCCCGGGGGAGTAGGGTGGGCCTCCCCAAGTCCAGTGTGAGAGGGGGGCAGCCTGACTTGCTGGGGTCTCTGGGCACATACTTGGAACCCAGAAGACACGGTGCCTTGGGCTGAACAGGGTCCTGCCAAACACACCCAGCCAGGACCAACGGCCCCTTAGCAGGAGGCATGGAGCCAGTGGAAGGGTCAGCTTAGGGACGCCAGGAGCCTCCACAGGCCCCGAGTCAGCCACACGACTCCTGTGCTGGAGCCGGCTGGCCTGGGGCACACCGCCGTGGCGGCCGTGAGAACTGACTCAGCCCGCCCCCCACCAAACAGGCACAGCCGCTCTCCGGGGCCAGGGCCACCCGGCCACCAGGCACCAAGCAGGCCATGTCCCTCCTGCCCTGGCTGTGGCCAAGCTGGAAACAGCCTCGTGGGGGCCGAGGGGGTCTCCTGCCCAGCCCGGGCTCACTTCCTGTCCTGCCGCCGCCTGAACAAACAGCGGGCCTCGGGGTGCAGCCGCCGGGGACAGTAGGAAGAAAGGGGAGTGGCCGCCTGCCCGCTCGTCACACTTTCCATCCCCTGCCCTGCCCGACGTCCAGGGCCCGGGCCTCAGCCCCGCCCAAACCCTGCTGCGGCTCCAGCCTGCGGAGGCGCGAGAAAGCTGTGGCCTGTGGCTTCCGTGGCTGTGGCCGAGGGATCCCCTTCTTCCCCAGTCTGTTTTTAGCAACAGGCACCAAGAGGGTGCTTGGGGTGGGGAGGCCAGCGACCGAGGCTTGGGCAGTGGGGGTGGGTGGGACGTGGGGGACATGGAGCACTTCCTCGGGCAGGGGTCTCCAGCAGGGAGGGTCAAGCCCCGAACGCCCCGCGCCTCGGCAGCAGGATGGTGGTCATGCCTGGAGGAGCCCAGCTCCGGCACTGATTCCTCTGCACCCCAGAGCCCGGCCCTGCCTGGTGCAGTTCTGGACCACCACTGCAGGCTGCTCCCCACCCCAGCCCCTCAGCACCATGACAAACCCATCGCCTGCTTGCTGCAGGTGCCTGGGCCACAGGGCCTTGGCACTGTCCGCTGTTCTGCCCAGACACCCACAGGAGCAAAGCCCTCATGTCATCTGAGACATCTTCCCCGACTTCCCTGTCAAAACCAGCCAGCTCTGACCCCGACATGCCCCACTCGTCCCGCTCAGCGCATCCGCAACAGATCTGGCTCCCTGAGGACCGGGGCCCCGCCTGCCCGTGCCCAGCTCCCTGCCCGCACCTGGGAACACCCTGGCGCAGCATTGGGGCTCTGTGACTTGCTGCTAGGGACCAAGCCCAGCAACACGGAGGTCGGCTCAGAGAGGCAGTAGCACCTGCGCACGACCATGTAGCTCACAGGTGGGACTCCCCACACGGCCTCGCGTGGCAGAAGACGGAGGTGCAATGGAGACAGCCGGATGCTAAGGCCCAGGGGCCGGGTTCCACAGAGGGGAGAGAGGGTAACCTTCGGCCACGGAGGGGAGGGAGAACCTCGGTGGGGACGCGGTGCCAGGAGTTACATAACCCGGGACGCGTTCTGGCTTCCCGCTGACGTCGCCGGCGGCCACGCTCGGCCAGGCCCGGTGTGAGGCGGGAGGGGACACCCGCTGGCCCTCTGCTTCCCCCACTCCTTCCCGCGCTGGCCGAGGGGGACGTGACTTCCTGTGCCCCAGACAGGTTGGGCCAGGGGCCAGGGTCGGAGTGGCTTTGCAGGGCTGGGAGGGGGCGGGGCAGGGTGGGAGGCAGAGGGCAAAGATCAGGCCCTAGTGAGGCCGACAGGTCCCCGTGCGTGCTCTTTCTCTGCTGCCCTCAGGCCAAGCCTGTCCTCACCGGGGACCGCCCTGGCCTCAGGGTCTCCCTCCTGCCCTCGCCCACCCACTGCACTCAGGGCTGGGGGTGGGAGGCCACCTTCCAATCAGCTCCGTCTCACTGTCACTGAACCCAGGACAAACCAGTCCAGCCCGGGCCGCAGAAGCAGTCAGCGGCCCCCGTGGTCCGGGCCCGGGCACACCTCTGCCTCTGGGACACCTGCCGTCACCATCACCTCACTGGACACAACAGGTTCTCGAGGAAGGAGCAGAGTGGGGAAGCCACATCCCCCAGCCGCCAGCCCAGATCCTGCTCTGAACCACCCGACAGTGAGTGAACAACGGTCCATCGGTCGGTACCCCCATCCTGGTCTCAGCAGTGGAGCCGCGGCCCTCCAGCCTCGTGTCACAGGTGGGGAAACTGAGGCACAGAGCGGCCACGCAGTGAGAAAGCCTCAGAGACAAGATTCAGACTTGGCCCGGTCTGCCCACGACCTGCCGCGGCTGCCCCGCACCGCGGTCCCAGGGGCTGCTCAGAGTGCAGCCGCCACGAGCACTCGCGGGGTGAGGGCTGTGATCGCCCCACTTCACAGAAAAGAAAACGGGCTCCGGCGGGGTGGGCAGGGAGCCACGGCCAAGGTCACACAGGTGCTGCGGCAATGGCTGGGGCCTGGCCCTGCTCTCGGCAGCTGACCACATTGTCCACCTTGCTGGGGCCTCAGGTTCTCCAATGCTGCAGTGCCCCAGGGAACCTGGAAAGCCAGGCTGGGAGGCCAGCAGGAGGAGGCAGCCACTGAGCCCTGGGCTGGAGCCCTG
This sequence comes from Sylvilagus bachmani, assembly GCA_015711505.1. Classification (NCBI taxonomy): domain Eukaryota; kingdom Metazoa; phylum Chordata; class Mammalia; order Lagomorpha; family Leporidae; genus Sylvilagus; species Sylvilagus bachmani. The sequence goes on from CM027396.1 coordinate 22,406,428, forward strand.
GGGGTGGGACTGGCAGCCCGGGGAGGCTGGAGTACACGACTTTCTGTGCCTTGGGCAACATTCAGAGCCAGTGCCCTGACACCTGGCTGGTCCTGTGTGCACCGAAGACTCCTGCCCTGAGACCCTAGCCCAGGACGTGACACCTGCTTCCTCCCGCCCGGGGCCCCTCTCTGCTCTAAGGGAATTCAGCGGGCGGCGTTCAATGCAGGTGCCCCACACCTTCCGCCAGGGCCCCGCTGGAGCTCTGGGCTGCTGGCTCCTCTGGAGGGCCTGCAGGGGCCGGGGAGGGGGTGAGGGTGGGCCTCGGCCCTGACCACGGGTGTGTGGACGGCTCCCCGGCAGCTGCTGGTGCCCACAGTTTGGGAGTGGGGAGGGGCTCTCAGATTCTGCACGAGTGCCAGTGGGGCCAAGGCTCTCCCCAGTGGCCCCTGGTGGAGACGATCGGCACTGCCCACAACTCACAGTGCAACAGGCAGCCTGGCAGGGTAGGGGCGGGAGCCCTGGGGGACACAGCTGTGCAGCCCGCCCTGTCCCCGCGAAGCCACATGGGCGCTCGGAGCACACGCCTGTGGGCTCAAACCCCAGTTCAGCTGCTTGCAAGCCCGGCCGAGCCCCAGTTCCCCCAGCCCCGGGAGGGGAACTGAGGAGGAGGCTGAGGAGAGGAGGGAGGAAGGGCCATCAGCCACAGCTGTGGAGGAAGCCGGCCCCTCCTGGGCCTCCCCCAGCAGCCCCTGAACCGGGAGGTGCGGCGGGGGTGGGGGCTCTCACAGGGTGCACTGCCTCTTCATTCCAAGGCGCTGACGGCCACGATTCCTGGCTGAGTCAGGCACTGACCCACCAGGCTGCTTCCCCACCCCCGGTGAGCAGAGGGGCTGGGGGAGGGAGGCGGAAGGCAGGGCCACAGGGCCGGTGTGGCTGGTCGCCCCGTGACGGCCGAGCCCCCGCAGGGCCGCGCACGGGCCCTCGCTGCAGGGGCTCGGCCCCGCCCTTGGAGGCCCCGGGCCCCGGGCCGGCAGCGGCTCACCATCTTCAGCTTGTGCTGCTGCAAGATCTCGTCGAGGTTCTGCCTCTTCTTGTAGTTGAAGTAGAAGTTCTTGCACTGCGACACGGTCTTGGAGCCCACCATGCGGGCGATGGCCGACCAGTTCCGGCCATGTTCCAGGAGACCTGCGGGGCAAGGGCAGCAGGTGAGGCAGGGCCAGCGGGCCTGGGGCAGCAGCAGGGCCCCCGCCCCCGCCGCCTCTGGAAACAGACACAAAAGGATGGCGTCGGGGGAGGCTCTGGGCTCCAGGTCCAGAGGTGCCGGGGAGGGCACCCCCACTGAGGCCACCATTAAGGACGCAGGGGTCAGGGGTCTGAGGTCCGGGATGCAGATCCCACCCGGTCCCACCTCTCATCACGCCAGCTGGGCGGGGGAGCCGGGCGGCCGTGACCCAGCCCTGACACTCGCTCACAGCTGCAGACGAGGCCTCCGGAGACCTCCGGGCTGTTTTCCGGCCACACCGGGCCAGGGCAAGAAAGGAACGCGGCAAGCGAGGGATGGGGGGGTCTGGGGGTGAGCTGGGGCCAGAGCCCATGCCTCGGTCACCTCGGGGCCACACGGAGCCCAGAGCCCAGCCAGCCTCGCTCGGAGGTGGGGAGTGGATCTGCCCCCAAATCACAGCCCCTCCCACCCCATGCCCGTGCGCTCAGGCCAGAGCTGCAGCCCCTACCGCCGCCACCCACACTCTGCTCCCAAGCAAAAAGCCCGGGCTCAGCAGAAATGAGGCTCCTGCTTCCTCCCGAGGCAGCGCCAGGAAGCCAGGCCAGGTGTCAGCCCACCTGCTGGGCGAGCTTGGCAGCGTGACCTCGTGTGGCCCAGGGCCACCCCCTGCCACACACCCACACGGAGGGGGGATGCTGGGCTGGGCGGACCAGAGCCCCAGAGCTGCACCCCCGGCAAATCCACTGACTTCCCAGACCCGAATCCCAGGCCATTTCCCTTGAACCTGCAGCACCCGACACCACGGCCACCCTCCTGCTAGCGGGGGGCCTGGGGGTGGCCGTGTGCATGGGCACTTCCTGTCGTCACCCATCCATTCATCGCGGCGCGGCAGCGGCTGGCCGGCTACGCACAGGCACCAGCGAGCATAAAAGCACAGCGGAGACGTCAACAAACCACCCCCCACCGCCTCGAGGGGTCAGGCGCCAGGCAGAGGCCCAAGGCCCTTCAAAGCCCGGTTCCGTCTCACCCTCACAGTGTGGCCCTGACCACTTTCCCACGGCTGGTGTGGGCGAAACCGAGGTGGGGGGGTCACGCCAACTCCTCCCTGCTCTGGGGACCGGCCAAAGGGGCAGGGTGGGCGTGGGGCCCCAGCTTCCTGCCCTGCTGGCCTCTGGGCCCCAGCATGGGGGTGGCACAGGACGGACAGGCCACCTGCTCGCCTGCAGTGGCCACGGGAGCCACGTGGCTCCACAGGGTTCCTCAAGGACAGGCACGGGGGGGGGGGGATCAAGTGTAACTCGGCCTCCTGACCTTTCCCTCCGCCTGCGCCAGCAGCAGCTGTCACTCCCAGAACCTGGCGGACAGGGACGCGCGTTTATTTATATTTCCTCAGCCGGGGCCAAGAGCGTCCAGGCAAACACGTCGGGCCAGCGGGATCACAGGCCCGGAACCCAGGCGGCGGAGGGGGGGTTGGGGGGAGCAGATCTCCCATCTGGGCCTGAGGGTTTGGGGGGGGGGGCGGGTGCTGAGAGCCCAGGCCGGCCGGACCCTGCAGAGCCTACCATTTCCAAACTCTGTAAACAAATAAAGAGGCGGCTGCCCCCCTCCCCCATAAACTCGGCTCCCGGAAGCGGCAGGAGCAGAGTCGGGGGCAGGGTGGGGGCGGAGGGGGCGTGCACTGTGAGGACAGGCTGGGCCGAGCCGGCTGCACTCCCCGCCTTCTGTCCCGCTGCAGTGGCTGTCCCGTCACCCCACTGGCCCCTGGGGGGCCTCCCCCAGAACTGGTCTGGGCAACCCTGGCTGCTGCTGGGAGTTGGTGCGGCACTTCACGCCCCCTCCCACCCCTTGGGGTCTGCCGGCCAGCCCCCAAACACCCCCAGGGACCTGGAGACTGCCCCTGGGCCCGCGCCAGCAGGACCCCTGGTGCTGCGAGGCACAGACAAGGTCCTGCCCTTCCTCCCAGAAGCCTCGGCCACAAATGAAACGAGCGAAGGCGGCCCACCCGGGGGGAATACACCCCCCCCACCCCACTGCCCAGCCGTGATTTCCTGCCGGCCACGTCGCGGCCCCTGTCACGGCCCGTGGTCCCCCCACCCCTCCCCGGGGCCGCGCACTCACATCCTCTCATCTGCGTCTCCCCCTCGGCCAAGTTTTCCGGAAACATCCGGCTGGGAGGATGCTCCGGGGAGTGGAGCTGGGAGAAGTGGGCTGGAGGCTGGGCGGCCGCGGCTCTGCTGGGGCTCCGGCTGGCGTCTGCCGCCGGCTCAGCTCCTCACATCCTTCTCTGTCCAAGGCGAGGGAGGGAGCGCGGGCGGGCGGGAGGAGGAGGAGGAGGAGGGCGGGCCGCGCTGACTCTGGAGGGCGGGAGGCAGCTCCGAGCGCCGCCGCCGCCCGTGGTGCTGGTGGCCCAGGGCTCCTCGGCAGGCAGGCGGCCTTGCCACCTCTGACACAGCCCCCCAGCGGCTGCTGGAGCAGGAAGCCCTCAGTCCTGTGCCTGGGGTGCCCCTGTGCGCCCCTGTGCCGGGCGTCTATCAGCACACACGGCATCCAGCGTGGACGCTCAGCACCAGAGAGGGAGCCCCCGGACCCTATGCGGGGATAAAATCCAAACACCCCAGGCTCCGGGCTCGGCGCTGTCCCTGGGCAGCCTGGCTGCGCCCCAGGGCTGGGCTCTGCTCCTGCTGCTGCCTGACCCAGCGAGCCGCGTCAGGACTGAATGTGACCTCCAGACGGGGCTCGCGGGAACGGCGGGCGGGGGAGCCTGGCAGAGATCCGGGTTCAGGAGGGGCGGGCCAACTTGGCACCGGCTTCCCTCCCTCTCCCTCCATCCGTGGCGGTGGCGGCGTCAGCAGCGGTAAGAACAGATGAGGGTTCCAGAAAAACAGAGCTTCTCCACCCCCGGCAGACGGGAGCAAACAGCTTCTTCCGCTGTCACCCTCCCCGTGCCAGTTCCACCTGCGGTCTGCCCCCCCAGCCCTGGCCGCTCCCCAAGGGGGCCGCGGTGGGCAGGGCTGGCCTGGCTCGCAGGGAGGAAGTCTCTGCTTCCAGGGGCCTCTTCTTGCCTTCACGGAGGGGAGGCCGCGGGGCCCCCACAGGGCTCTCTGCTGCTCCTCCCTCTCAGAAGGCCGGCTCCCCGCACAACCGCTAGCCTCCCAGGCAGCTCTGGAGGGAGGCAAGCTAACGGAGCTGGATCCAGGTCATGACCGAGTTCCCCAACCCTGGGGTCACTCTTCACCCTAAGCCTTCTCTGTCCTGTCCACGGAAGCCGCGGAGTGGCAGGGTGGCAGGTATCCGAGAGCGCCCCCCTCTGAACAAGCCCCTCACTCTTTGCAGGTCAGAGCGTAAAACCCTGGCCCGCCAATCCCAGCTCTCAGCCAGAGTGCAGAGGCCTCGGCCAGGCCCCGGGCGCCGCTGTGCCCACTCGCCGCAACCCGATGCCTTCTTCCCGCACCTGTGCGTGTGCCCAGGGCACCCGCGCCTGCTGCCCTGCTGCCCACCTGGCGATGCCCCCCGGGACCACCCCTCCAGGCCAGCCCCAGCCTGTCCCCTGCTCTCTGAGGGTCTTCTGACCGTCCCCCCAGCGTGGAATGACTGCCCCTGAAAGCTCACTGACCACGTGCTTTCGTCCGTGGTGCTGGGTGACGACGGTGCCAGGCACCTGGCACATCTGGGTCTGGCGCCCAGTAGCATCCCACAGCACCATCGCCACCTCTCAGGGGCTCCTGGGAAGCTTCCCAGGGAAGGGGGCCGGGGGTGGCCCTGCAGGACGCCTAGGACCCTCCCCAGAGGCGGCTGGGGGTCCCCGCTCCACACGAGGGGCACGCCGTCCCCAGCATGTCGCACCGGGGCCGAGACAGCAGCTTCTGCAGACGCGCCTGGATTCCCCGACCCCACTTCTGATTTCTAAGGAAGGAGTTTCGTTCTGAAGACGCAGGGGGCAGGGACTAGGAAGTGAAATTGACGAGACAGGAAGTCCTGCCCGGAGGTCTGAGTCACAGACTAGGAGTAGACGCAAAGCCGTCCCGCAGCTGGCCGCAGGGCAGGGGCTGGCGAGGGGGCGTCCATCTGTGGCCACGGGGGGCCGGGGGGCCTGGTCTGGGCTGTGCCACCGAGGGGGATAGCTTCCCACGAGGGCCTGGGACCAGCTGTCCTCAGAGGAAGAGAGACATGGCCATGGGCTCAGTGCCAACCCACAGAGGGCCTGGAGGTCCCTGCCCCCTCCCAGGACACCTGTCCCAGGTCCGTCAGTGTCCTGGGAAAGCCGCAGTGGCTGGCTCTGGAAACCGGCCCCTACCCCAGACACATGCGCTCCCCACTCCTGCCAGCCCCAAAGGCTCCAGCTCTTTCCACGAAGGCTTCCTGCAAGAGCGGCACATCTCCCACCCACCCCTTCCCCAACCCCACGAACAGCCGTTTTCTGAGAGAGGCTCCAGCCGGCACTCAACATCTCTGCCCGGGACGCCCAAATGAAGCAGGAAACCTACAGCTCTCCCGGGCCCAAGGCCATCGCCGCCTTCTTCCGGAGACCCTGAGCCCCGGTGGGCTCCGCGGGGACGCAGCTGTCAGCTGCCGTGCGGGGGCCTCACATCTGCCAGGCCCGAGGGCCAGCCCTTTCCCACCGGATCTCATCCTTCCCTGCCTGGGCCCTCACACCCATGAGCCTGGACGGCGGCGATTCCACCTGCCAATCACCCACGTGCCCAGCTCACCTGGGTGCTGACGCCTTCCGCGTGGCGCTTTCCTAAGAGCAGAGCCGAGGGGAAAGCCGGCCCGGGGCGGTGGGCTCCAGGCGCTGTACTCAGGTCTCCGGGCCTCACGAGCACGCGCGAATGTGTGTGTGTGCCTGAGTGCCGGCCACAGGACACCGGGCGTCCCCGTCAATCACCACGTGCCTCCCTGGGTCAGGACAGGTCTGAATGCTGCCTCCTGGCGCTCCGGCGTCTCCCAGGAAGCTGACGGCCCCAGGATCAAGCAGAAACCCTGGCTTCCTGGACGCTGCTCCAGCCGCGGCTGCTCATGGTGCTCCCTCCCCTGCGGCCCCCCAGCTGCCCCGCCTGTGCCCCACGACTCGCTCTGACCATAGCCTGGCCTCCACCTGCACGGGACCCTTGTGGTAGCTGAGGCCAGTGTGCGTCCAACGCCCAGGCCAGGCATGCAGGCTGCTCCCACACGGGGCCAGCAGGAGGCCGTGACAAGGGCCACTTTTCCAGGCCTGCTGACGCGGGCTCACAGCTCCGTCCCCAAGCCTTGGATTTCTTCCACGCAGGGCACTGAAGCAGCCACGCCTCCCACTCGCTCCCTCCCCCGGGCCACGCCCCCAGGCTCTCTCCTCCCTGGGGAGGCAGTCGGCTCTTCCTGGTCCATTATGGTGAGCCCGGAGCTTCCCCACCCTCCTGCACAGGGGTGGGGCCAGGACGAGCTGCCAGCTGAGCCCGGAGCCTTGGGTCAAGATTCCGAGCCGGGCCAGGCTGGCCTTCCCTGGGGGAAGCGCAGGCCCCCAGCCCAGCCCTGCCCCTCCCTCCCTGCGCAGCAAGGGGACACGAGGGCAGGGGAGGCCCAGCTTCCCTTGTCCTCTACGACCATGCAGACAAGGGAAGGCACCCAGCTCCTCCTCCTCCTCTGGGCTCCAAGTGCTTCCCACTTGACCTCATAGACGCTGCCACAGGGCCTTTGCCTGTGCCATGCCCACTTCTGAGAGGCCCTTCCCTCCACCCTTGCCTGGGCAACAGCAGCTGGACCCCATCCCTACTCTGTAGCTCGAGCACCAGGTGCCAATCCCGGCTCCACCTTTCACCACTCACTAAACACCCCCAGGCCTCGGTTTTCTCATCTGAGTAAGGGAACCAGGAGGTGTTAGCGTTACTCTGCGCTCTGAGTGTCTGCCCCAGGGCCCCTCCTCTGGAAACCTCTCCCAGGGCCATCACACACTTGTTTCGCCCCCACCCACCTGCTCAGGGTCAGGGCCCCACAAGAGGCAGGGCTGGGACTCGAACCCGGGCTGTCCCTCATGTCTGACCGTGCCCCCAAGCGATGTCTCTGGCGGGGGGGCACCCCAGGCTCACATTAGGGAACCAGAGAAACAGTGCAAGGGGGTGGGCTGGGCCAGGGTTGTGGATCTAGGGAGCCTGGGATGGCGCCAGGGCAGGCAGGACCAACAAGGCAGTCTCACACCAGATGGGGGAGGGGCCTGACAAGATGGCGGCGGGGATGAGACACGAGGGCAGAGGCCACGAGGAGGTGGAGGCGGACAGCAGAGAGACACTGGGTGCAAGCCCCCGCAGGGCC
>CM027396.1:22414416-22473472 GCA_015711505.1 Sylvilagus bachmani
CCCGGGCCTCCAGGACGCACCGCCAAGTGGCAGACCCCACGGGGCCAGGTTCAAATCCTGGCTGTCCCAGAGACTTTCCAGAGGCCACGCCCTTTCTCCAACCCTCAAGGAGTCCATCCACGAACTGCATCCAGACCACGTCCACTGGAAGAGGAGACGGGGGCCCGGCACAGTGAGAATGGGAAACCCCATCCGCGTCCACTGTGGGATGCAGCCCTGGGAGCAGGGCCCGGCCTGGGCACCAGCGACCCCGGGTGGCTCCCAGGGTGGCTCCCAGGCTGACCCCAACCGGCTCAGAGCACAGGCACCGTGGCTGCCCCAGGCTGCTGGCTCGGCACCCTCTTGCCCCTGTGTGGGAGGGCAGCGGGCTCAGGGCACCCGGAGGTGAAAGAGCTGCTGAGGCCCAGAGCTCAAGGTGCGACCCGGACGCCCGGCAGGGCTGCGGGCACCATGTGGACAGACTCTGGGAGCCACGCCCTCCCTCGTGGCACAAAGCCAGAGCTGGCAGTGGCCTGGACCTGTGGCTGACACCTCCCTGCTTGCCAGCGCAGCCCCAGGCCCTCCCTGCGCCTCTGACCCCATGGTAACCTCGACGACGCCCCCTCATGGAGAGGCCGAGGGAGTCACCGCGGGGGCCACGGCTAATGCTGAGCTCTGAGCCGCGCGACCAGCTCCAGTGCCACAGGACGCCCGCACGGCCACCACCCCAGCCCGGCGCGCCCGGCTCACCCAGCTCGGCGCTCTGCTGCGGCGTGGCGGCCTCCTCGCTGTGTGCCTCGCTGGCCATGGAGCGCGTGATGCGGCCCTTGCGCCGCCCCTGGCTGTTGGCCGTCTTTCGGCCGCGGGAGGCTACGGCCTCCTTCTCATCGTTGTCTTCCCCCGAGGTGTCGTCCGTCTTCTCCCTGCGGCCGAACGGGGAGTCAGGGACAGGGTCAGCGGGCTCGTCCGCCCAGGGGCCCGGGGTCTCCCTCGGTGTGCCCACTTTACACAGCACGACCAGGGCGGCCGTGCCCACCGGCAAGGACGCTGCCCGCTGGGTCCCCGCAGGCCGGCCGAGGGGCAGGGTGTATGTGAGCGGGACGCGGAGCGGAGCTGGGCTCTCAGAAGCTGCCTTCTCCCCGCTCCCCATGCGTCTCCCTGAAAGGCCCGGGCCAGAGGCGTGAGGCGGCCAGACGTCCCGAGGCGCATTCCTGGGCCCCTCACGGTTACCTGGCGCCAAGCGAGCAGCGCTGCCCCCGGCTGCTGTGCCCCCTTCCCCCGACGGCACGGGGCCTGTCACAGCCACAGGTGCCCGCAGCCCCCGCTCCCCCTGCAGTGAGAGCCGCCAGGGCCCGCGCACCCGGCCCCTCTGGTGCCTCAGGAGACCCCCTGGAGGCACCGCCCACATCCCAGCTGGGGGCGGAGCTCAGATGCGAGCTCAGCCCTGCAGGGCCCCGGGGGCAGCCGGGAAGGAGGAGAGGGGAGAGCAGCAGGAGGGGGCTGCCTGGACACACGGGGAGGGCCCGGCAGCTCTGTGGCCCGGGCCGGCTTACTTGGCGAGCTCTTCCCGGTCGTGCTCCACGTCCGGCTTCTCCTCCTCCTTCTCCGCCTCCTTCTCCTTCTCCTCCTTCTCCTCCTGGCTGTTGCGGGACATCTGCTGCTGCTGTTGCTGCTGCTGCTGCTGCTGCTGCTGCTGTCAGGCCCCGGAGAGCGGGGAAGGGGGAGAGGAAGCCCAGGCGTCAGCCAGAGAATCTCTGCACCTGGGCTCGGCGTGCGCTGGGGAGGAGCTGTCGGAGGTGGCAGGCGGCTGGGGACCCGGCCAGCCGGTGGGGCGGGTGGTGAGGCCACGGCTGAGTTCTGGGGCCCGGGGGGCGTGGAGGAAGCGCTGGGCAGTCTCAGACACCCCAGGTTCCATCCCTTGCGCGTGGGGCTCAACCTGTCTGCGCAGATTTCTTCCCTGTAAACCGGGAATTCCGTGTGCTCACGCCTCAGCCAGGCGCTGGAGGCTCCACGGAACGCTGAGAATGGGGCGGCCGGCCTGGACCCTTCAGTGGGGCAGGCGCTGGGGACACAGCCCTGCCCCTGGCCCCAGGGCTGTCTGCAGGAGGTCACTGCGGCTGGCCTTGGTCCCCCACTCACAACGCTCCCTGGGCCAATTTCACAGCAAGGATCAAAGAGGCTCAGGGAAAACCAGCCTCTGCCTCAGGCCCAGCTCTTCCCTCTTCTTCCCCAGCCGCCTCCTGACTTCCTTTGGGTCCCATCTGATTTCTGCGAAGACACACGCTGGGTCCTCCCTGCAGACGGTGCCAAACCATCCCCTGAGCCACAGGAAGTAAAAACAATGCTGCCAACCAGAAAGAAACCCGGGCAGCAGGAACAGGGGCCGGGGCAGAGAGAGGAGAGTAAGCGAGCAAGCGAGAGAGAAAACACGTGTTCCCCTCCCCTGCGCGAAGCCCTCGGACCCCGTCTCCTGTGAGGTGGAGCAGGGCACGGGGACTGTGGGTGCTGAGATGCTGCCTGGCCTGGGCCTGCCGGGGACACTCCCAGTCTCCTGCTACTGCAGATTCCTCACCCACAGCCTCGACCCAGACTGACCCCTGACCCCTGGCCTCAAAGCCCCAGGCACTCAGTCTTGACCCGGAAACAGCTGGAGCTGGCGTCACTCCCGGCCCCTTGTCCATACCCAACAGGCCAGCCTCCGCAGAGCTGGCCCAGCACGTGGAGCTGGGGTGGGAGGGTGCCCGACATGTGCCGAGGTGGGCGGGTCTCTGGGGCAGGAGGGTGTGGCCACCTCCTGTCAGTTGGCCCGGGCCATGGGATGTCTGGGCTTCCCCATGGCAAGGGGCTGGCGTCCCCAAGGCTGTGCCCAGCTCTCCCCATGGGGCGACAGCTGCTATCACAGCCTTCCTCTCTGCCCCTCCAAGCAGGAGCAGTGGCTACTCTCGTGGCAAATCTGTCCACTGGCCCCGAGGTCTGGGATGCTGGGGCCCCACGACCTCTCACGACTCGCCCACGGCCCACAGCACAGACTAATGTCACACAGCACGGCCAGAGAAGGCCGTGGAGCCTAGGAGGCCGCGGGCAGCTAGGGCTTGTGCGATGCTGGCTGAGGGGGCAGCCCTGTCTGTCCTGCCTGCCCATCACGCCTCCCCTGAAGCGCACCTGTCAGTGCCCCACTGCACTCGCCACCAGCACCACCGCGCCCCCCAGCGGCCCTGCTCACGTGCTGCCCCAGGCCCCCATGGCCTCTTCCACCAGCCGACTGCACAGAAGCAGAAACGGGCACAGACAGTGCAGCCGACAAAGCCGGCAAACAGCAGGGCCGGGACTGAAGCCTGGGGCCTGCAGCCTGGGCCAGCGCCTGAGTAGGCTGGAAGTGCCCTTGGCAACAGAGCCAGCGCGTGACTCTGTCTATCTGTCCGTCCAACAGCGCGAGGGGCCAGGCCCCATTGCTACCTCCTCCCTGGAGACACCCACCTCCCACCCTGTGCAGGGTGCGCACAGTGGATGCAGTGACCAGCACTAACAGGAGCCAAGGCCGGTTTCCCGCTTCTGCCGGGCTGAACTCTGTCTCCCGCGGGGCCAGCGCCCACGCGCCCTAAGCGGGGTCACTCACAGGCGAGGAGAACAGCGTAGCCTAGACAACGGACGTGCGTGGCCTGGGACCTCCAACCAGGGGCTGGTGGGCTTCTTCCCCAAGGGGTCCTGGTAAAATGCAGCTCTCCCGTCTGTGGCCTGGGGCCGGCGCTGCGGGTCGAAGCAGCTCCCTGGGCTCCCCGGTGCCCAGACCACAGGGACACCCATGTCAGCCCACGCAGGGCCCTTGCCATGGCTGCGGATGCCACCCCCACCAGAGGGGCCTGGGCGGAGAGGGGTGGGGGAGAACTGGACGGCGCAGCGGGGTGCCTGCGACGCAGACGTGGCCTCGGTCGGGGCTGCCAGCGAGCTCGGTGCCACCGCACGGTCGAGAGCATCTGGCCCCTGATCAGGGAGTTGCCAGGATTCGGGGCTGGCCGGAGGCATGGTTCAAGCACTCGGGGGTCGCTGCTTCCGGAAAACAATAATAACGGCACCAGCACGCTCACTGCACACAACGGGTGCTGGAGAGGCCGTCTTCCCTGAGCCGCCCCGGTTCCCTGGCTGAGGACACAAAGACACAGAGGTGAAGTGCCTCCCCTGAGGTCACAGCAGCTCCTAGCAGAAACCAGCTCGGGCTGGGGGTCGTATCCCTCCCCGTACCCATCCATTCTCTCCCTGACGAGCGGGTGCTCAGCCCCCAGCAGGGGCCCTGAGCCACAGGAAGATGTAATCCCCAGGGCACGAAGCCTGCCCCAGGGCCGAGTGAGATGCCAGGGACGGCATGAGTTCATGGCAATGCAATCAATCACCCTTGCCCACAAGGGCTCTGGGCAGACAGGCCTCTGGGCTGCCTCCCTGGGCTGTGGTCGTGCAGGCCGAGAGATGGCATTGGCGTGAGGGGGGAGGGCAGGTGGGCCAAAGCCCAGTGGTGTGGAAATGCCGGCTACACCCACAAACACCAGCATGGGCCAAGGGGTGGGCAGGGAGTCCAGTGAGGAGGCGGTGCCTGCCAGCCACCGGGGAGCGGACATCAAGTCCCTGAAGGCAAGTTCTGAAAAAGGGGTGGGGGTGGGGCCGGTACTGTGGTGCAGCAGGTGAAGCCGCCGCCCACAGCACCACCGTGCCACGAGGGTGCCAGCTGGAGTCCTGCCTGCTCCCCTTCCGATGCAGCTCCCTGCTGATGCAGGATATACAAGTGCTGGGGGCCCTGCACCCACGTGGGAGATCCACATGAAACGCCTGCCTGCTGGCTTTGGTCTGGCCCAGCCCAGGCCACTGTGGCCATCTGGAACCAGCAGATGCAAGATCTCTCTCTCTGTCTCTCTGTAATGCTGCCTTTCAAATAAACAAACGAATATTTTAAAAACAACAAGGGATGGGGGTCTTTCCAGGGCCCAGCCTCACTGGCTGCACCACCTCTCGCTCATTCCTTCATTCAACGCACACTTCACTGAGCGCTACCATGGCTGGAGCCCCTCCTGGCAGTGGGGGGAGGGCACCCAGGAGCCTGAGGCTGGTGTGGGGAGCAGGGTGAGGTCGGGGCTGGGGTCAGAACGAGGTTTCCTCACCCACCAACACCTGCCCCTGGGGAGGACATGGGAAGGGCGGCCCGTCATGAGATACACGGAGCAGCACCTTGGAAGCTAGCCACGAGTGCAAACTGGGGGGCTCATCGTGGAACTCAGGACCAAAGCAGAGGTGCAGGCCCTCCAGGTGCCTCCCCCCACGGCCATCACCCTCGGTCTTGAGGCCCCCTCCACCCGGAGCCTCCGTGGGGCAGGTGGAGCCTGGACGAGCACACCTTGGACATCCCTTCCCACTGCAGCCGGGGCTTCCTGCTGCCACTTGCACTCGGGTGTGTGTTCACACTGCAGCGCTGGCACCAGCAGCACACTGGGGGCCACCCCATGCCAGAGCCCTGCTGTGAGACACTTGAGCCACTCGCAACACATGGCGCAGACCCCGTCCTGCGCCTGGAACACCATCCGTGTGATGGAGCCCCTGCCTGCCTCATCCACCTCCCCTCGTCTGCGCTGCCCAGTTCACTGGACGATGCCACCCTTGCTCCTGGCCCAGGGCGTCCATGCTTGCTGTGGCTGGCCTGCGTGCCCCTGCCCCAGCTCCGCCTCGCTGGCTCCTTCTCAGGGCTCAGCTCTGAGCCCCAGTGGCGCCTCATGGAAGCCCTCGGTTGGCTCCCAAACATCACCCCCGAGGCTGCCCCTCCTGACTCCCGCCCACCTGCACGTGGTCTGTGTCCCCACGGGAGGGCCAGCTGCACGCTCACTGGGGAATCAGCCCGGTGACGTTAGCGTGCAGGCAGTATGACAAACCCCCTCAAACCTGGCCCAAGGACACGGCCCTGCTGTGGGCCAGCACCACACGGCTGGGATGTCCCAACTCCCCGCCGACCTGCAGGCACCCCACCCCCACCCCACCCCCACCCTCCCCTCCCGCGCCTCTGAGGCAGGCCTCTGCAGAGGGTGCTGGGGGCCCCACAAAGGCCCCGTTCCTTTCTCTTCTAAACCAGCAGCCTGGCTTGCTCTAGCCTGGGGCCCCCCATCTCTGGCACCCCCCATCTCTGGCACCCCCACCAGCCCCAAGAACCGAGAACACCATCCCCAAAATGTGTTGGTGGGCTGTGGGCCTGGGGGACCTTTGCTCCCCTTCCCCAACCCCATGCCCCCCCACAGGGGACAGCCAGCTGCTTCTGGAGGGATTGGGCCACCTGTGCAAGCCGGCAGGAGCCCAGGCCGGGGGCCCAGCCCTGCCCCGAGACACAAGCATGTGCCGGGCGGACACGCAAATCTCGCCCAGCTGTCAGGGGCTTCGTGGGCCGAGCAGGTCGGCCAGGCTCTAGAAGCAGTGCCAACCACACACAGCCCCCCCACTGAGCTTGGCTGCCACCCGCAGACCAGCCCTGCCGGTCACACTGCTTCCCAAGCAAGCCGCAGGGTGCCTGGCAACGGGAACAAGGTCACCTGTCCTTCGGCAGGGAGCTGGGAGAAGCGGAGAGGTGGAGGCGGCAGGGCGGGGAGAGGGTGACAGACAGACACAGAGACACGGGACAGGGGGCAGGCCGGGGGAGCAGGAGACAGACGGGGGATAAGGAGGAAAAGCGGGACACGGAGCCAGAGACGAGGGAGAGGAAGGCAGAGAAAGCACGAAGAAACAGCAACGGGGAGAGACCGAGCCAGGTGGAGGCAGCAGGCTGGGGCTGGCAGCCTGGGCAGAGCAGAGTCCTGGCTGAGAGAGGGACGGGGGCCCAGACACGGCCACGAGCTCTGAGCGCGGGCCTGCGGGCGGGCAGGAGCGGGGCAGTGGGGTCTCCACCCGGGGGAGGGGCAGCCCGGACAGTGGGGGAGGACAGCCTCGCCCGTCTCCCGTCACGTCTCTGTGGGAAGGGACAGCGGCCCTGCTCCATCCTCGACCTCCCAGTGGCCCTGGGGGCTGCAGGAGGAGCACTCAGCTCCAGAGACACATCCCCTTGGCCACTGGGCACCCTCATCACTGCCCCTCAGCCATGGCCACGGCCCGCCCCTCTCGGCTCCCTGGCGGTGTGCACGGTTAAGCCGCTCACTGCCCTCGCATTCCTGGCTCCCTGGTGGTGTGCATGGTTAAGCCGCTCACTGCCCTCGCATTCCTGGCCCCGGTGTTGTGATCCAGCGGGAAAACATGAGCTGCAAGCCACTGGGCTGTCACCGGCAACCAGCCGGCACCCCTGCGCCTGTGATTCACTGGCGCAGGGGCCAGGAGGTGCTCGGGCTGCAGCCCAGCCTGGAAGCGCACCGGTGTGAGGTGCTGGCATCCCAAACGTCCCCGCCTGCGTGACCCACGGCTGGAATGTAGAGAAGCCTCTGGAAGGCACCCTCCATTAAGTCATCACCCAGGGGGACTGCCCCTGCATGACCAGGTCATGCCCCTTCCTCCCTGTGGGCCCCAGGGCCAGGCACCTGCAAGACACATGCCAGAGGGCCCTGTTCTCCACGGGCTACCCCAGAGACTTCATAACCACCCGGGAACCACCCACGCGTTTACAACACCACCACCGAGACGCTGCGTCCACGAGAATGCCTGGGTTCAGGGTCCAGCTCCACTCCTGATTCAACTTCTGGCTAACGCACACATGGGGGCAGCGGGTGAGGCTGCCACCCACAGGGGCAACCCAGACCGCGTTCTAGGCTGCAGCCTGGCCCGATCCACGGCAGGCGTTTGGGAAGTGAACCAGTGGATGGGAGCCCTCTCTGTCTGCTTTTCAAATACACAGGAATTTTACATAAGGAGATGTTGAACAACCCAGCAGCCGTGCCCAGGGCACACGGTGTGGGGTGACGGGGTGGGGAAGGGCGATGCGGCCGCCGTGCGCGGGTGGGAGGCCCTGAGCAGCGCGTAGCATCCTGTGTGCCCATGTGTGCACTGGGGCAACACCAAGAGCACGGGCCTCCCTGGGAGCGGGGGCCCTGACCGGGCTCAGAGCTGCCCGCTGGCCCTGCCCAGGCGGAGCCCCACATGGCAGCCTGCGTGGTGGAGCCGCACCTCAGGGCCCAGCCTCCCCTAGGGCCACCCGGCAAGGAGGCTCCGAGAACGGTCCCTGAGCAGTGCTGGGAGCCTGTGAGGAATGCGAGGTCTCAGTCCCAGCCCTGCTGAGCGGCACGGGCCGCAGCCCAGCCCTGGGGCATGCGCAGCAGGCCTAAAGCAGCTGGCAGAGTCTGAACTCAGAGAAGGGCTGTCCCGATGTCTCTGGAGAGCCACTGTCCCCGCCAGCCCCACGGGCTCCCCCTCCTCATGCCCACGGCAATCCCAGGAGCCAGGAACACCAGCACGGTGCCTGTGACAAGCGGCCCCCGGGGCCTGCATCATCTACCGGTGGACGAGGGAGCACCACGCCTGGAAGTCCCACCTGGCGTCGCCTTCCAGCTCCGCATGGGGCAGTTGGGGCGTGGGCACCGGGGCCACTTCTCTGAAAGATGACAGTCGACCCGCCTCGGAGCGGGGACGGCTGGCAGCCCTGGGCGACGGCAGCTGCTCCGTGCCCGCCCAGGATGAACACACACACTACACAAGCCCCAGGCACCTCCTGCGGCAGGCTGGGGGCACCTTGGAGAAACGGGGGGGGGGGCTGCCAGAGCAGCCCGGGCCCTGCTGGTGAGTGGAGCGGCCACTGGTGGCTGCCCTGAGCAGCGGCGTGGCCCCGAGCCACGGGACCCGCGCCAGGACCACAGGCACCGCAGCCTCTCTGCGGCCACCCACAGCAGCCTCCGGCCACCCGGGAGCAGGGGCGTGCAGGGAGACAGGGCGAAGGCGAGGAGGAGAGGAGGAGGCACAGCCGTCAGGGGATCCCGGGACACGGCGGCAGCAGGGAACCAGGCAGAGCGGACAGCCAGGGCCGGGGCATCTCGGGGAGAACAGACACAGGCCAGAGCCGGGTGGCCCCACAGCACCACATCTGTCCCTGCAGAAGGGCGGGCCCTCACGGGGACCCCAGCGGCCCAGCCTGACCAGCACAGCCCAGCACAGCTCAAAGCAACCCCCACAGGGCCCGCAAAGAGGACTTGGGCTGGATTCACAGCCGGTGTTACCCCCGGGGCCACATGACTGAGGGCCTGTGCCTCAGTTTCCCCCGGGAAGCACTTCCCTCACAAAGCTGCGGAACAAGCAAGCACCAGGCCCTCAGCACGGGGCACTAGGGGCCCGTCAGCCACCCCAGGACTGTCACGGCTATCGCCGTCGCCATCATCTTCATTCTGAGGGCCAGGCATGCCTGGAACCCTCCCTTGCCCCCCAACTCCAGACCCCTCCGGGCCTCGTAACCACACCAGAGCTCCAGGGAGGCAGCGAGGCCCAGGCCTGTTCCCCAGAAAATGAATACCTAGGGAGCTGAGCCAGCGTCCATCGGGCAGGTGGCCAGCCACGAGAAGGGAGCCAGAGTCCCTCCTGGTGGGTGCAGCCCACCTGAGGTGACCCTGTCATCCACTACCTCGGAGCTGCCTCGCAGAGGTGGGGCCGGGAGAGGGGGGCACGGGCCACCGACCCAGGGCAGCTGCGAGGCGGGGACAGGGCAGGCCCATGAATGCATGCTATGCCCAGTCCAACCTGAGCCCAGGTCCTGGGCTGCTGGGGGTGGACCGGGAGAGCATGGGTCGGAAAAAGGGACAAGCCTCAGGCAGAGGGAACCCAGGGGGCCGGGGAGTGGGCCCAGCCTGCCTGGCCTTCCTCACGCCCACCCGGGAGCATCAGGGCTTGGGAATGCCCCGCTCATCTGCTCAGCCGCAGCTCAGCCCAGCACTGGCGTCGCTCTAGGGGCCCAGCGGAAACCTCTGTGCAGGGCAGGGCCTGAGCCACCGGACACCCCTGCGGCAGCCCTGGCTGCTGGGAGAAGGCGGGAGCCCAAGACACGCCCTGTCTCCCAGCGCAAGGCGGGGCACCCGCCCTGCCTGTCTGAGGGGCAGAGCTCAAACACGGCTGCTCCCTTCCATTCCAGGTGCCCCTCCCAGGTTGCTGTGGAAGCCCCCCACCCACCCCAGAGGGAGCTCTGCAGGTCTCAGACTCGGAGACGGGCACACCCCTCCTGTGCTTTGGAGCGCTGGCCTGGCCTCTGACCCAGTCACCTGACCCCTGCTAGGTTCCACACATGGTACACGTGGCTCCCGCACGCCGTCAGGACACGTGGGCCCTTCCGTCTCCAGCAGCCCCAGGCCAGCCACCCGGGTAGGCTCCCCACAGAGGCTGCACAAGGGGCACCGGGAGAAGCAGCCGTGCCCAGCAAACACCTGCCGACTCCACCACGGTCAGATCCCGCCATCGCGCCAGTCCCCGCCCACCCCAGCACGCAGCCACTCTGCCTCTCGGGCCAGAAAACTCCAACACTCTAGGATTTCTAGAACAACACAACTGGGACGGCACAGCTCGGTGCCACGGAGCCTGGGGCCAGGAAGACCCTGTCCACATACCCGGTCGGCTGCTGAGCCACCCCCCACCCACGGGGAATGGCATTTCAGCCGGCACCAGGTTGCGGCGAGGGTGGCCCAGCCCCTCCCAGACGTGCCTTCCTAATTCTGCTTCTGTGGGGTGGGCACATGGCGGCCACTCAGCAGGCCCTGGGCTGACCTTGGGCTGGGGGTCCTGAGCCCTGAGGCTGGAGGACGGCAGTGCGGGGCATCCCACAGAGGAAAACCCGGGCCTTCCATCCGGCGTGCCACCCTGGCTTCGGCCCTGTCCCCTGCTCCCCCGGGCCATGGCACCCAGGGGAGAAATGCTTCCCATGACTGGAGTGCAGCACCAAGGCCCCGCAGGGTCCGGCCCGCCCGCCTCTCCCTAGCCATGACCCCAGCACCTACAGCCCCACCTCCACCCCCGAGACCCCAGGGAGCCGGGCGCCCCTCTCGCTGTGCACGGAGGGTCTTTTCCTCTAGCTCAGAGACCAGAAAATCCGTTCTATAAAGTGCCAGAGAGCAAACACGGCGGGCGCTGCCAACCATCGGCTTCCGTTCCAACGGCACAGAAGCCGCCAGGGGGATGTCCACGCGTGGCGTGGCCATGTGCCAATGAAACTTTATTCGCAAAAGCAGGTGATGGGCCAGACACGGTCTGCGAACGGCAGTTTGCCGACTCCAGCTCCCACGGACACCACCCTCAGGCTCGCTCTGGGCAGCGACAGCCCAGAGACAGAGGGTCAAAGGGCAGGCTATTTTTCTCTCTGTATCCGCAAAGATAAACACACAAAACTACTCAAGTGTGCGAGATGTGAAGCCCGCAGGCCACCCCAGGTGGTCCCAGGAAGCTGGTGTGGGAACGCGACCTTCTGACCGCAGGGACCATGGTGCACACGGCTAGCGGCCCACAAGGCGCTGGGGCCCAGGGACACCAGCACGTGGGCGTGGCTGCACACACAGGACGACCCCCGCCCCGGCGCGCCGCTCACCTGGCTCTTGCCCCGGCGCCGATAGCTCCGCCTCACCAGGCTCTTGTAGTTCTCGTTCTTCTTGGTCAGGTAGTAGTAGAGCACACACTCGGCCACCGTCTGCGGACGGAGCAGAAGGAGGGGCTGACGCACGCGTGGGTGGCGTCAGAGCAGGAGACCGAAGGCCGGCGACCCTGGGCCGGCCACCCAACCTCACGGGGAGGGGTTTGGGGGAGGTGCAACACACGGCGCAGGCTTCAGAGGATCCCTGAAGCTCAGGTGAGCAGTGCTGGGGTGGACACAAGGCTGTTAACGGCGCCACCCGCTGTGACTGCGGCTGGGCAGGCTCCAGCCTTCCCTGCTCCTGGTCTGGGGCTCCCTGCACCACCCCTTCCCAGCTCCACGCATTGGGGTGGCGGCACCCCCGCCTCTCCCCTCTCCCCTGCCCTGGTCTTGCCCGTGTGGGTCAGGGTCGGAAGCCTGGCTGCCTCCTCGCCCAAGCAGGGCCAGGAGGTGGCATCCTCGGAAAGCCAGGCCCGGTGCCCCTACCCACGTGGAGGAGCGTGGCTGGGTGCCCAAGCCAGTGCCAAGCCGGGAGCACCTTGGAGCAGCTTCCGTGACGCCTGCTGGGTGCAGGGCTCCTGGACACACCTGGAGCAGAGGCAGCTCCCAGGCTAGGCTGACCACGAGTGCGCCCACAAGGCAGCTAGGCACACCACCGGGCGATCAGACACCCACAGCTGCAAGTGGGACTGTGTGGGTGACTGACTTCTCTTTCCCAGCTGCCTGGGACAGGCTGACCCCACGTGGTAGCTGCCCCCATGGACAAGGTCAGAGCAGCCAGTTCGGCCAGCTCCCCTGACACCAGCCGGTCTCACTGTCACTGTCACTGTCACTGTCACCAGCCGGTCACTGCCCAAGGGAGGGCACCTCCTGCCCAGACCTTCCAGAAACTCTGCGGGGGTCTCAGCCTGGGCCCCCTGGGCCCCCAGGGCGCACTCCCTGAGACAGAGACCTCGGGTCCCCTTGTGCCTGCACAGGAGTCCTACCCTAGACTGGGCCACCACTGCCTGCCAGGTGCTGTCACACTGCCAAGCAGGCGCTGTTTCCAGGCCCAAGAGACGCTCGGGGGTCAACTCAGCAAAGGGAGCCGCTGAGAACAACTGTGACCCTGTAACGTCACTGCTGTGGACAGGGCCGGGAGTGGGCGTGCCCCATCACCCCGAGGAAGGCCACTGTCCCTCCCCACGACGGTGCCGGGGCGCCATATGCAGCTCCCTGCAGCCCATGGAGCCATCTGCCCGGTGACAGTGAGCACCCACTGGGGACGCTTTGTGTCAGTTCTCCTGTTACAGCCACAGCCTGGGGTAGGTGCGGGGCAAGGCAGGGTCCGGAGGGCGGGGGCTTGGCTTCAAGCCTGGCTCGGCGTCGGGAGTGTTGGAAAACACACGGTGGCCAGCAGCAGGACGAGGCCACCAGGCCCCGGGCAGCGCTGCCACTGCAGCCTGCAAGGCCCCGGCACCAGGCACAGCACCACGGCCAGAATCCACGGGTTCTCAAGGACACGCGCGGCCACATCGGAGCAGCCGGCAGGAGCCCCGGGAGGCCTGTCTACGCCACGCTCGGCCGTCAAGGCTCCCCCTGTGGGCATGCACATCTTCTCCCAGACAAGAGGGGAGGGAGGAGGGCTGGCAGCCAGAGGCACGGGCCGGGGTGGGGGTCTCCACCCCCAGCCCCAGTGGCTGCCACAGACGTGGGCATCAAAGGGACCCCGGGCGGCACAGGGCGGCGGCTGGGCGGCTCACCTTCCTCTCCAGGAACGAGGCGATCAGGCCGAAGTTCTTAGGATGCTGCATGAACCTGTGGGATGAGAGGGGCAGGCATGAGGCCGGGCCGCGGGGGCTCCTCTGTCGGGCGCTGGCCATCTCCACCAGCCGGCTGGCCGGGCAGCGCCCCGTGGGGAGCAGTGAGGCCCGGGGGTGTGGGAAGGGCCGGGCGGGCGGGGTGGGGGGTGAGGACCCGGGGCTGAGAGAGGGCGTTCCCCGGAGTGAGTCACTGGCGAGAGCGTCTCGAAAATGAGTTTGTTTGTCCTGCTGAGGGCGGCTTCCAGGAAAAATGAGGACATTGCAGGCAGCTCCGCGCAGGCCCCCTTCTAAGATCTGCTTGTGCGTCTCTCTCCAGCTGGGTCTGGGAAGCTGGGCCTCAGCCGGCCCCCATGGGCCCCCACCAAGAGGTCGCGGAGAGCTGGGGCACAGGCAGAGTGCCCGCGGGCAGGCAGGAGGAACCGGCCAGCCAGGCGGGCGGCAGGGATGGCCCTCAGCCGGAAGGGGTGGCGGGAGCTGGCAACGGGCCATGGGCTTCCTGCGAAGGCAGGAGAACCGCTGGGAAACCACGCGGTGCGGCTGAAATGTCAGGGCAGAGGAGCAGGCTGACGGCAGGGGCGGGGATGTGGGTCAAGGCCGGCTCGGGCCCAGGGGTGCCGGGCGGAGGTCCGGGCCCAGGCGTCCCCACAACGCACCACCACCACGACCTCCACCTCCCGGCCTTCCTCGGGGACGAGCTGCAGGGTCAAGGCTGGTCTCACCCCGCCTGTGCTGCAGGTGGCTGAGCGGGAAGCCAGCGGGCGCCGCCCTGCTGCGGTCGACACAGCCTCTGGAATAGCCTTTGGCCTCTCTTCCCAGAGGAAGCGCGGCTGCGCGGCCCAGCTGACCACCCGGAGCGGCTCCTCCCCAGCCCCAGGCAGGGATGGGCCCCAAAGAACCAAGAACCACATGTGGGAGTCGGTCCCAGCTCCCCTGGGCCCCTGCCCGCATCCACTGGAAACCAACTCCATGGAGTACCCGCGCCTGCCCCGAACACACACACACACACACCCAGCCTAACGCCACAGCCTCAGCAGGTGTGCTGGAGCTGACACCAGTCACCTGGGCAGGACCTGAAGTGTGTGGGAGGGCCATGGGGGTCACACAAAACACAAGCCGTGCAGCCCTGATCCGGACCCACGAAGTCCACAACGCTCCCCAAACGCCAAGCTTTCTCGTCGCCGTGGAAAACGCCACAGCTGCCTTCCCAGGATCATCAACACTACTGGGCTGGGCGTGGACCCCATCCGTGAAACACGTGGATTTCATGCCGGGCAGGGGTCCACCCCTGGGTACCCTGTGCGTGTGCAAATATTCCACTGTTGGAGAAAACCTGAAACCCAAAGCATGCTGGCCCCCAGATTTCAGACCAGGGGCCTCAGCCTGCACGGGGCCACTCTGCACGGGGACCGGAGCAGCCGCAGCTCTCGGCAGATGTGAATGTCGGGCGGCGGCTGTTTCCTCTGGGATACCAAGGGACAGCCGTGTGGCTGTGCCCATTTCACAGGTGAGGATGCTGAGGCTCAGAGGGGGGACTGAGTGGTGCACACGTGGCTGATTCCCAACAGCCCTGAGCGCCAGCGAGACCTCCCACCGGAGCCACGCTCCTCAGCAGGCACGCGCAGCCAGGCTGCACTGGCCCAGCCCAGGCAACACCCCCCAGTGGCGGTTGCCAAGGTAACAGAGTGTCAAATCACCAGGCCTCCGGACGGCCGAAGCTGCAGAGAGCTCCCTGGAACACACAGATGAAAACGCTCGGCACACCAGCCAGAGTTCCCGTGCCGCCTGCCGCAGTGGCCCGGTCACCGACCACGGCATCACCTCTCTGGCGGGAACGGCGCGAGAGCACGTGTGTCCCTGTCACAAGGCCATCGGGGTCCCTGAGCAGCATCACCAGGCTGCACTCCCTGGCGCTGGGCCTGGGCTGGGGCGTGCGAGGGCTCAGGAGCCCAGGCCCCTCTCTCCCCGTGCACCTTGGAGAGCTTGTCAGAGGCCACTCTAAAAACTGCCCTTGCCCCCAGGACCGGCTCGGCGGCCCCTGTGTCCTGCCATCTTCACCCACGCCAGCCTTGCTGGGGCCAAGTCCATCTGATCTGCCTGGGCTCCGACCCTGCAAGGTGCAGGACCAGGAGTCACTTCTAGGGCAAAGCCTTCCCTGGGGTAGAGGGGTGTCGGTGCTCAGCAGGAGCTGGATGGGCCCCGGGCAGGGACCGGTACCAGCCCTGCCCTGCCCCGACACCGCGGCCTCTGTCCCTGCCCTGGTTTCCTGTCCTCCCTGGGAGGTCTCCCAGCCTGCAGGTGGCTGTAACTATGGTGCACGGTCCCCAACGTGAGAGGCGGCTCAGCAGGACCGCTCCCCCGCCGAACCAGGGCTCCCCGGTCACCTGCACCCCGGCCAGGCAGCAGCCTCTGCAGCCTCGCTTTTGAAAATCCAATTCCGTTTTCTGCCCCGCCAAAGCTCATCCTCCCTTCCACCGTGGGCACACTGTGTGGCTGTCCGGGCTGGCAGGACAGACAGAGAGACAAACGCACAAGCCCCAATGGCACTGGTGCGAGGCTGGGGTTGAGGCCACTCCACAGGCTGCCACCTTCAAAGTCAAACGCAAACCGGGGCCGCCTGCTCTGCCACTCCCGGCCCTGTCCCGCGTGGGGGCCACCTTGCACTTTGCACCGGGCTGAAGGGCGCCCCCTTGAGACTCACACCCACGCACCTTATCTGGAAACGGGGCCCCTGAAGGCATGGCACATGAAGAGGGCGATGGAGGGCAGCTGGCAGCTGCCGAGGGCTCGGGCCACCCCCACCCCGACTCCGGACCCCCGCGCCTCCGCCCGGCCGCGGAGGACTCACTTCTCCCGGAAGGTGTCCCTCTCCTGCTCGCTCCACATGTTGGTGACCTGGCGGTCCTTGTACACCTTCATGGGGTCGTCCATGAGCCCGTTCATGTTGATGAACTTGATGCGCTGCTGGTCGGCGTCGTACAGCATCGGCGGGATCACGGCCAGCTGGCGCATCTGCTTCTCCAGGTTCTGCGGGGACATGGAGAGGTCAGCAGGCAGGGCCAGGTGCCAGGGGCCGGGGAGGCGAGCGGGCACGGCCGTCGAGGGCCGGGCAGGAAAGCGCAGAAGCAAAGGGAAAGGGGAGAGCCACGAGCTTCACGCAGCATCGGCCGCAAGGGGGAGCGCGCGGGGTCAAGGCTGCAAACCCGGCCGGCAGGCGGGAAACACGTGGGGTCCTGGCCGGGGCACTGCCCAGTGGGAGGGCGGGTGGGCTGGCCTCGGCACAAGTGCACAGAGGGGTCAGCCGAGAGCCTGGTGCGACAGCGGGGCCGTGTCGCGCTGCACCCCAGCCCAGCCCTGGATCTGGATCTACCGCCTTTGATAGCGTCCACCGGGCCCAGCCTGCGGCCAGCAGGGGTGATGGCCACTGGCTCGGAGCAGGTTCTGCGTGGTCACTCCACCCCCCTTTCTGCAGTCACCCATTGCTGGAGGGCTCGGTGCAGCCAAGGTCGGCCACCTGCCACCCGCACCCAATTCCTTCACTCCACATCCAGGACCCCAGCCGGGCGCAAAGCCTCACCAGGGCCCTGGGCTCACCACGTGCCCGCAGCCCCCAGTGCCTGGCCTCTGACCTTCCCCAAGAGATGCAGGAACAGCAGCAGCCCAGGCCCCACGGGCCCCCGCCCTCCCCTCGCAGGCACTGCCTGCCGCCCAGGCTTGTCCACACTGGACATGTACTCACACACTGGAAGTCCCCGGATGGCGTCTCCCCCTGCCCTGCCCTTCCTCCACATTCTCCAGGGAACATCAGGGCCCCGCCCACCTGCAGCCCACACCCCACTCCCTCCACGCAGCTGGGACCCGCGGAGGGGCCTGTGCGCCAGCGCGCGTGTGACAATCAGCCTGGAATGCATGGGGTGGGGGGCGCTGCCCTCCTCCTGCTGCCAGAGCCAAGGAGGCCCCGCAGGCACCCCTGCAGAACCCCCACGGAGCCACAGCATCGCGCGCCACGCAGCCAAGGGCAGGGCCAGGGCTGGCAGCTGTGGGCCGCAGTCTCTGCTGCCTGGACGCAGTTCCACTTAACACAGCACAGGAAGTTTAAAAGTGAAAAAAAAAAACTTTAAATAACCAGTAACCTGCTTTCGAGCCAGGCCCCTGCAACCTAAACTGGCCGTTCGCCCCAGCTCTGAGCACCAGCACGGGGAGCGGTGCCGGCCACCGGAAGTCCCGGGGCAGGGCCACCCCGTGCGGGGTGGCACGACGCAGGGGGGGGCTTTAATTCTCTCTCACCTGGACCCCTCCCAATGTAAACAGCCAACTGTGTGCAGTTGAGCCAGCTGGACAGGGGTCCTCACGAGGGGACCGTGGTAGCCATGGTGCTGGGCGTGGGTGGCCCAACATCACACTGGGTGCCTGGCCCACAAGACCCAGGAGGGGGCAGGCTCAGGCCAGCCCCTTCCCCAGGAGTCTCTCTGTTTCTTGACATCTCTGGGCCCAGTGGCCCTGGCCAAGGTCCCCCCTTGACTGAGCCCAAGGGAGGGTGGGAGGGTGTGTGTGTGGGGGGGGGATCATGCTCAAGCTGGGAGGGACGAGGGTCCCATGAGACGCACCCCTCCCGGGACGCTGAGGGGCTCAGTGTCCTCCACTGGCCCCTGCAGGTGCCCCCAGCCCACCAGGTTCTGGGCGCCAGGAGTGGAGCCTGGGACTGCTCTCTCGGGCACCCCTGCCCGCTGCTCCCAGGAGGAGGAGCTGGGGGTGGAGCGAGGTGCGTGTGTGCCCCGGCCCCTCTGCTGCTGCACCACTGGGGCCGGCGGGACAGCTGAGCCCCTGGGCTTGACCTGCCAGCCCACATCCTGTCTGCACTCGGCCCTGCGGGCCTGGAGACGGCTTCCCACACACACCCTGGTCCCGGGGCCCAGCGGCGCACAGAGCTCCCGCACCGGAGAGGCCGGGGACTCACCTCCTGCTCCGAGAGGCCGTCGATGATCTCAGAAACCTCGTGCTCACTGCGGGCGGCCGCCATGGAGAGCCCGCTGCCCCGCTGGCCCACCCTGCTGGGGGCCGGAGGACACACTCAGGACCGGAGCCCGGCCGGCGCGGCGTGGGCGCGGGGCGGGGCCGGGCGCGCGCTCACCTCTGCATGCGCTCCTGCAGCTCGCGCTGCTTGCGGATCTCGGGGAACTGCTTCTCGTAGTACTCGCGCACCTTGCTCTCCTTGGCCCGCCGCCGCGGGTTGTTCTCGATGCGCTCCACCTTCTTCTCCCAGGCCTCCATGAGCTGGTCATAGCGCTGGCAGAACTTCTGCTCCTACGCCAGCGCGGGACAGCGGGGACAGCGCTCGGCACGGCTCCAGCCCAGCACGCCCGAGGCCCGTGGGCAGATGGCAGACACGCACACACACCCACGGGTGGACACACACACACCCATGGACACACATACATACATGCACACACCCACCCATGGACACACACCATACATGCACACACGCAGATATCCATGGATGGACATACACACATACATGCACACACGCATACCATGGACACACACACACACATGCACACACATACCCACGGACGGACATACACGCACACACATACATACACAAACAGCCACGGATGGACAGACACATACACACACGCACGCATACCCATGGACAGACACACATAAACACACATACCCACGGATGGACATGCACGCACACATATCCATGGACAGACACTCCCATGGACACATACACACACACACACACGTACCCATGGACATACACACACACACACACACACACACACACACACCCAATGTGGCAGCAAAGCCCACCACTGCCAGGATTCTCCGCGGTCCTGTCTCTGCCCCTCTTTCAAGTCGGACGCTCTGCCTTGCACCCCACAACAGACCCCTCGCCAAGCCGTCTGGGATGTTCAAAGACCTCACTCTCACCCCTGCCCTGCAGCCTCGACCTCCAGCCCAGGACCCCCGCCCCAAGCAGGGACACGGCAAAAGAGACTCCCTAGTGGAAGACGTGTGTGAGGAGCAGTCCTAGAAGAGGGGGCGGGCACTCCTTCCTGTCTGGCGGGGAGGGAGGGACGGGGATTAGCTGGAAGGCGGGGCCTCTGCCGCCATGCAAGCCCACACGAGCCCACGTGGGCTGGATGGATCCTAGGCATGCGGCACAAAGTGCTCCTCACCCTCTCAGCTGCTCTGCACAACTGGAAGTCTTTTTTTTTTTTTTTTTTTTTTAAGATTTATTTATTTGAAAGGCAGGGTTATAGAGAGGCAGAGACAGAGAGAAAAGTCTTCCATCTGCTGGTTCACGGCCCAGATGGCCGCAACGGCTAGAGCTGGGCTGATCTGAAGCCAGGAGCCAGGAGCTTCTTCCGGGTCTCCCATGCAGGTGCAGGGGCCCACGCACTTGGGCCATCTTCCACTGCCTTCCCAGGCCACAGCAGAGAGCTGGACTGGAAGAGGAGCAGCCGGGACTCAAACCGGCGCCCATATGGGATGCTGGTGCTGCAGGCGGCCGCTTTACTTACTACACCATGGCGCAGCCCCACAACCGGAAGTCTTACAAGACAGACTTCAATTCAGGTCAGTCATCCAGAACGCATCGACTGGGGCGGGCATCTGGTGCGGCAGTTAAGTCACCACGTGGGATGCGCACACCTCCCATCTCAGCGCCTGGTCCAAGTCCCAGCTCCTCCACTTCCAACTCAGCTTCCTGCTCATGCGCACCCTGGGAGGCAGCTCCAGCACGTGGGCCCCTGCCACCCACGTGGGAGACCTGGATGGAGTTCCCTGGCCCCTGGCTGCAGCCTGGCTCAGCCCTGGCTGCTGTGGGCATTTGGGGAGTGAACCAGCGGATGGAAGCTCTCCCTCTTTGTCTCTCTTTCAAATACAATGAACACGAATTTTAAAAGCACATTTTCTTGTTAAGAAGAAACCAAGTGCCCCTCTGTGAATGTTTCCAGTTGATCCGATCCCTATCTCTACCCCTTGCCTATGACACTGTCCCCTGTGGCCTAAGCTGGCTCCAACCCGAGGGCCTTTGCACCTGCTGGCTCCTCGGCCTGCCGCCCTGCCCATCACCTGACCCTGAGAGCCGCCCTGCCCAGCTCCCCCACCCAGCGTCACCTGCCAGGCACAGGCAGGTCCTCAATGACTGTTTCTTAACTCCACGAGCCCGTCACCAGCCCTAGGGCCTCTGGTCACCACTGTCATCTGCTCACCCTGGGGGCCCCGGGTACTGCCGCCCAGCTGCTAGGCCCCAGCACACAGTGGGAAGCATCCCGTCCCCCAACGTCCCCTCTTACAGCAGGGACCTCCTGCCCAGCCCCGCCCTGCTGCGCCCCAGCTCTGCGCCCTCCCTGTGTGCCCTGCTCCTCGGCTGCCCCACAGCAGCCCTGCACTCCTTAGCAACCATGCGCTCTGCCCCAAGCCCGCGGACAGGAAGGGCCTCTGCGCGAGCTCGGAGCACGGGCTCGGGAGGTTGGGGGCCTGGGTTCCAATCCTGACCCCACCACTTCCCAGCAGTGACCTGGGCTATCACGTAAGCTCTCTGTGCCTCAGTTTCCTCGACTGAACGGCCACTTACAGGGCCACCCGCACAGAGACGCTCAGAGGGAGCACGGGGGCACCTAGCCGTGAGCTCCTGCTGCGCACGTTCAAGTCCTTGCAGCCTCAGCAAGGGCCTGGCACACAGCAGGCGCCCAATGACTGCACGGCATGGACAGACCCTGGGTCTCAGCAAGGGAATGCACACAGCAGGTGCCCAATGACTGCACGGCGTGGACAGACCCTGAGTCTCAGCAAGGGAATGCACACAGCAGGCGCCCAATGACTGCATGGCATGGACAGACCCTGAGCCTCAGCAACGGCCTTGTACACAGCAGGTGCCCAATGACTGCACGGCATGGACAGACCCTGAGCCTCGGCAAGGGAATGCACACAGCAGGTGCCCAATGACTGCATGGCGTGGACAGACCCTGAGCCTCGGCAAGGGAATGCACACAGCAGGTGCCCAATGACTGCACGGCGTGGACAGGGCCTGAGCCTCGGCAAGGGAATGCACACAGCAGGCGCCCAATGACTGCAAGCAAATGTACCCATTTCTGGGCAATCAGCACTTAGCCATCACCTACTGTGTACCAGCAAGGTCCATGCTCAGGACACAACCAAGCAGGACCACCTCAAAGCCCCCTCCCCGCCGCAGAGCCAGGCAAGGGCCGGGGCCTCCCTGGAGAGAAGCCCCACATCCGTCCACAGAAACCTCTGGTGGCTCGGGCCTCGCCTGCACCTACCCGAGGCCGAGACGGGCTGAACGTGGCCAGGGTTCCCTGCAGGGCCCCTGGATCGGAGCTGCCCCTGCTTGGCCCCCAGAGCCCCGGGGGCTGGTGTGAGGATGGGCGGCTCTCTCCGGATCTAGTGGACGCATACCTGCCCCAGAATCCCGTCCATGTGCTCACACACGGGCTGGGCACAGCACAGAGACGGGAGGACTTGAGCGAGCCACGCCTGAGCCCCGCCCCCAGGCCACTGTCCCTTCCCTGTCCGTCTGAGCCCGCTCCTGCTTCCCTGACAGCAGAAGGCACCTGAGCAGGCCTTCCCGCCCCCTCCTCGCATGAGTGAACGATGCACACGGCTCCCCAAACCGCACTACACCTGTGGGCTAAGACGCAGGACATGGACACCATTTCCTGCTGAGATGCAGGCTCCGCCTGCCGACGCAGGCCAATGGGCCTCCTGGCTGCTCTCCATCTTCCTGGTCCACAAATGGAGCTCCCTGGGGCCCTGCCGCCTGGCACACGGCCCCAGGCCCCCTCGAAGCCCCTGCCGGTCCTCTGGCCAGTGCCCCAGGCCTTCAGACCACCCCTCGAACTGGAAAGCAGGTGCTGGGCCTCTCTGCGACAGCCTGTGCCATGCTGGCCTGGGGCAAACGTGGCCTCGATTCTGTCTCTGGACCTCCCGGGGACCTGGCCGCGGAGGGGCTGAGCAGCGAGTCCTGGGAGCCCCGACGTACCCATTGCTTCCGCGCGTGGTTCCTCCTTTTGAAGTACAGGATTAGCTTCTTCCGCATGGCCTGGTTTCTGCAGTAGGGCAGAGCAGACGGGCGGGTCAGCACCGCGCAGGGCCAGCCCCCGCCGCCCAGCTCTCCCTGTCCCTGTCCCTGCCCTCGCTGTCCCTGCGTTCACCCCGCTACTGCTTCTCTGTGACCCACACGCTGCTGCCGTGCCCCCTCTGGCCCCCCAACATGTAGGCTGGGACCCTGGAGGCGCCGAGGGGCCTGTGGCTGCTGCCCCCACCCAGCCCCCACGTGCACCCATACCCCATCCGTGTCACACGTCAGCGGCTGGGAGAGATGGCCACGCAGAAACATTCTCAGCCTCAGGCCAGGAAAGCAGGTCTGAGCCCATGGTCCCGGCCCTGCACTGTGCAGAGCCATGGTCTCAGGGTTGCGCGGGCGCCGTGAGAGCCACGCGGTCAATCACAGGTCTACACACGGCGCTGGGGCAGTGGGCTCTTCCGGGGGAAGACATGGGCACTCACAGGAGGGGCAGAGAGGCCCAGGAGGCCGAAGGTGAGGGACAAATGAGCCTGGGGAAGGACAGGGTCCAGAGGGCGGCGGCTTGAGACCCAGGGACAGGAGAGCCGGGGCAAGAGGCCACGGGGCCACCCCAGTCCCTCCTCCCCGACACAAAGCAGGGCCGCGACAGGCGTCCTGGGACCTGCGCCCACCATCTGGGGCCTGCAGTGCCATCGGCTCCCAGCTTCCCCATTGCCGGTGCCCCAAACTCACAGAAAGCACGAAAATCGGAAGCCGGGAGCCACAACTGCG
Source organism: Sylvilagus bachmani (assembly GCA_015711505.1). Lineage (NCBI taxonomy): Eukaryota > Metazoa > Chordata > Mammalia > Lagomorpha > Leporidae > Sylvilagus > Sylvilagus bachmani. Next base: position 22,437,560 of record CM027396.1, read on the forward strand.
CTGTGAGGGCTGCGGGCTCAGATCAGCCGCAGCGCCCTGGGCCTCCCCTTGCCCGGAGGCCCCCACCTTGAGGCTCTGCTGCTCACATCAGCAAGCGGCCAGCACAGCTGAGGGCCTGGGTCACACAGGCGGGGCCCAGACCCCCGTGCTGCACAGAACGGCGTCTCTGAGCAAATCTCAGCTCTCCACGCCTCAGTTCCCCATCCAAAAAACCCACATCATCACCCACTCATCTCCACCACTCAGGCCCTGGGTACTGAGCTGGGCGCTGCACTCAGGACACAGCAGGGGGCTGGAGGGACCAAGCCCTGGCCTCAGGGAGGCGCTGCTCACAGGGGCCATGTTGGCCATCGGCAACAGCTCTGGGTGCAGGGACCCAACTAGGAGTGTAGGGGAGAGAGAGAGGGGAAGGAAAGAGGCTGGAGTTAGGGGAGGGGTGGGCTGGAGTGGCGGGGGTGGGCTGCAGAGACCAGGGGGTGGGCTGGAGAGACGGGGAGAGGGATGGAGAGATGGGGGCATGCTGCAGAGACCAGCGGTGGTGGGGGAGGCTGGAGGATGGGGTGCCTAGAGAGACGGGGAGAACATTGGGTTGGAGAGCCTGGGGGAGGGGTGGAGAATCGAGCAGGGTGGGCTGCAGAGGGCCCAGCACTGGGATCAGGTGCCAGGGGCCTCCAGGAGACAGCCGAGAGCTGAGCTCCAGGACCCCAGGAGGGCCGCAGAGAAGGGAACTGGATGCAGAGGGCGGCACAGCGAGTGAAAAGGCCCTGCGGCGGGACGGGCTCAGCACAGCTGCCAGGCAGACAGTGCGCACACGCCGGCTCCACAAGCCACGTCAGCGAGCCGACTGGGCAGGGGCGGGGAGCGTGGATGCAGGACAGGGTTTGGACAGGGTGCAGATGCAGCGCTGGCAGCCGCCGTGAGCGCGCTGGCTCGGCTTTCCACCGCGGGTCTCCGTTTCTATGGTGGACTCCTGGACCTGGCCAGCAGCCCGCACGAGGCACCCAGAGCCTCTCCAAGTAAAGAACTGGAGAAACACAGGGAGGCAAATACAGCCAAGGGACACAGGAGCCGACCTGCAGCGCGTGCCTGCCGAGGCTGGGACGGCCTGGGAGGCAGGATGAACGGCACTCGTCCCGGATAGCAGACCAGAGTAAAACGAGGCGCGCGTCCACGCTGACGTAAATAAACAACTGCACAAATAAATGGAGAAGGGGAAACTTCCCTTCCTAGGCCCAACAAAGAGATGCCCAAGGAACCCGGAGAGAAATCGCAGCTGCCGTGGCCGGGCTGCGCGCCGAGGGCGGCCGTGGAGATTTTAAGGAGACGGGGAGGCTGCACGGTCTCCAGGTGCCCGATAGCACCTGAGTCACAGGGGCAGGGGAGGCGAAGGGCTCCCCTCGGGCCTCCAGGAGGCTCAGTTCCGCTCTCCCCGCGCCAGGGCCAGGGCCCAGGAGGGGTCCCTGGCAGACACGGCCATAGCCAACAACCGGGTGGATGGCGCCATGCCCCAGGCGCAGCCTTCTTCCCCAACGCCCCCACACATCCACCCCATCTCGTTGCACAAAGCACCACCAGACCTCCAGGGGCGGCCCCCAACAAGACCCTGACCAGCCTGACCCCACTCGAAATCGTGACAAACAAGACACGGCCACAGGCCAGGACACAGGGACTCGGCACCACATGGGAACCCAGGTGGCATCCTGGCCCAGGGAGTGGATGTTAGCAAAAAGCCTGGTAAATGCCGAGCACGCCTGCGGTTGGCTGCTGTGTCGGGGGCGTCTCCTGGGCGCGTAGGACAGCCGCAGGCTCCGCGGGAGTTTACTGCAGTCCGTTTGCAGCTCTCCAGACGTGCAGGGCAGAAACCCAAAATGCACAGTGAGGACGCCATGCACCTCTGATGCCGCGGGCTCCTGCCACCTACCCCACTAGGACTTGTGTCACCCCCGGCCGCTCAGGGCGGGAGCTCACTGGGAAACAGGACCTTCAAGGCAAGCGAGACAAGGCGGGCACGGGGACCTACAGAGGGGACACCTGGGGGCGGGCACTGGGGTCCGCTCTTGTCCCCGCTGGGAGGCGGCAGGTGATGGCTCGTGTGCTTGTTGGGCCCCGCCACCCACAAGGATGGCCTTCCAGGCTCCTGGTTTTGCCGGGCCCAGCCTGGCTGTGGCAGGCATTTGGGGAGAGAACCAGTGGATGGAAGATCTATTTCTGTCTGTTTTCCAATCAAAAGGAAACACATAAAGAATTTTATCTAAAAAAAAAAATCTAGAAGGGAAATCTGGGGCACAGACGGGCGAGGATGGCACCATGGGAAGTGGGGGACGATGGGGACAGTGAGGCCGCGGCAACACGAGGACCGCCAGGAAAGCCGTGGACCCCGAGGCAGGCGAGCAGGGAGCACCCCGGGGCCTGCCCAGCCCAGAATCCTGGCCCCGACCGTCCAAGGACGCCGGGTCACCAGGTGTGTGGCATGAGCAGCAGCCCCAGGAACAGCCCGGCACCTCAGTCTTCCACAAAAGGTGCACGCGGTCCGGCACCCGCACAGCCCTGCCATGGGCAGCAACCACAGGGCGCAGATCCTCCCCGGTGGATCCGAGCTTCCTTCCAGGGCCAGCACGGTGCCTGGCACCCAGAGACCGCCTGCCACTGCCAAAGAGGACAGATGTCAGGTCCGCAGGCTGCAGCTGGCACCGGGCGCCGGCGCTGGCCAGCGCCAGTGTTTGGACTGCGGTGCTTTCTAGAAAACCTGTACCCATTGCCAGCACTTAAAGCCCAACTCCAGACTTCTCTCAAAACATCAGACGATCGGCCACCCCCTTCAGGGCCACAGGCTGGGATCTGAGGTCTGGACCACCCCCCGAGGGCCTGAGCTCTCGGCTCACCACAGTCCCCACCACTCCCTACCGCCTCACCCCAGCCCCTCGCTAACTTTCCTCCCTGCCCCTGGCGGCGTCCATCTGGGTCTGCAGCGCCCTCGACTCCTGGCTGAGGTCCGCGTGTTTAACATTCTCCTGGCAAACACGTTTGAGTGTTTATTTTGTTCCAAGCAGTGTTCTGGCAACAGAGATGCAAACAGCTTATTGTGGATGATATTCTGGCCGAGCTTTTTGTCCAGAAGTGTCGGCGAGGGCCTGGCAGGGGCCGGCAGAGCAGCAGCGGGAGGCACCGGGCGAGAGCGTGCACGGGGCGCTCGGGGTCCTGCAGAACCAGGCTGTGACACAGCGCCTCCTGGCGGGATGCGCCGTCTTGCCGTCCTCACGGGGCAGGGTGAGGGGACAAGGACAGGAGCAGGTCTGCTGGGCCGGGGTGGGCCCTGTGACCCTGGGGAAGCTCCCTGGCACCGCGGACCTCCTAGGCGGCACACAGGGGACCTGTGGACCACGGCCCGGGTCCTGACTGGCCGCCAGCCGCCAGACCAGTGGAGTGCAGGGCCAGGCCTGGCCAGGGAGGCTGAGCTTATGGCCAGAACTGGCAGCAGCCCCAGGCCTGAGCCCCGGCCCCCTTCACGGATCACATTAGGGCTGCACAGGGCGCCGGGTGGGGCCCACAGCAGGTGCCCGCGCAGCGAGAGCCCAGGTGACTCCCACATGTCCTGCCACCCGCCACCCGCACCGCAGGAAACCAGGCGTGAAATTAACTTTAGCTCCAGGGCCGGCGCGCAGACACAGAGAAATTAAAGTGACAGGCGAGGTCCCGGGGGAGGGACCACCCCCACCTCTGCACAATCACAGCGCAGCAGCAGAGCCCACGGAGCAGCCCGGGGACGCGAACCGCCGTCCCTGTCACAGCTGTCACATCGCACGGGCCACATGGTGTCCCCCACACACGGAGACACCAGGGCAGGGCCCCGCAGGCACAGACTCATAAATGCCTGTGGGACCACCGACTCCGCAGCCCTGTGGGTCCCATCCCTTAGCAGCAAAGCCACCTGCTCTGGGCCGGCCCCGGGCGCAGCACACGGGGGCAGATGGTGACTGCCACGTCCCCACGTACGCATTTCAGAGACTGGGGCACTGGGAGCGAGCGACCTCCTGCAAGGACTCGGGCAGAGAGATTCCAGGGCCACCACACGGTCTCAAAGACCAGAGCCTTCTGAGCCCAGCCCCAGGCTTCGCTGGCCCCCGTCCCCAGCAGCGGCCACACTGGGGTGGCATGAATGGGGCGTCCCCCCACACACTTCAGAGACGTCTTCAGGCACCCAGACTCTGGCTGCTCACAGCCCCGGCTAGTGTCCCCCAACCTGGCCGCCCTTGTCTTGGCTCCCCCTCCCACACAGCGACCCTGATCTCCCTGGTCCTCCTGGCCCTCACCCTCCACACCTCACCCCCAGCAGCTCCTGCAGGGCCCTCCCCATAGCCCCTGCCCAGGTCTTCCCGGGTGGCCGCTTGCGCCACCGCCTTCTGGAACAAGCCTCCCTCCCGGCCTGTGCGGCACAGGTAACTCACGCTCCCAGTGCTCCTAGCTGGTCCACGAGGTCCAGCCCACCCCGTCCCAGCCACGCAGCCCCAGGCATTCTGCACAGCCCATTCCACCTGCTAGGCCGCGGCTGCCCTGGAGGCCCACACAGCGGCCACTGCTCGGCCCGAGTCCCCTCAACCGCCACTGCCACCGTCCCCGCGCCTCATGGAGCCTTTGCAAGCGACTGAGTTAAGGACGACCACGCTGCCCCTCACGCCGAGGACCGGGCAGTTCAAGCGATTCCCTCAGAGGTGCGCTGCTCCCCATGCACTGGCCCGCTTGCTGCAGAGCCAGCCGGTCTTACCCTAGGCTGCAAGCACACGATCATGGGACGGTGAGTGGTTCTGTTCTAGCCCACCCCAAGTCTGGCCCCATCTGCTGGACCTGCTGTCAGCCGTGTGGGCGTCTTACTCCGCTCTCACTTGGACCCCGTGCTGTCTTATTTCCAGAAATCACTCACATTATTCCGCTGAAAACGCCACTCCCTTAAAGCGCTAAAACCCGCCTAGGATGTCGGGGGAGGGGCTGACGTGGACAGCCTCGGTGCTGGGTGCGCTGCGTCCCACACAGGCCTCCCGCCCCACACCTGCGACCCCTTCCTGGCCGCAGCTGAGAATGGCAGTGCCACTGACCCCACGAGGCCTCTGTGGTAGGGGCTCAGGGCCCAAAGCCCCTAGGCCAGTCTCCAGTTTGCCCTGGCCATTGCTGGGAGCGTGGCCGGGCCGGTCACCCACGCCTGTAGGGTCGGGTCACTCCCACTACAGCCCTGGGCCCTCACGGGGGGTTGGGAGCACGCACAGCAGCTGGGATTATCAGGCGGGCTGCACCGACCACTGACCACTGACCACCAAGCACTGCTCTTCCAGGCAGCACGCGAATGCCTGCGCCCTCAGTGACCGGCCCGGGACACTCGGACGGCGAACCAGCCTGGCTCCCAGCTCACCTCCACCCCGTGCACAGCCACGTGCTCCTCACAGGCCAGTGCAGCCCCTCTGACCGCGGCTTCCTGCCTGACCATGTGACGTCACACCCCTTCCACAGCCGAGCAGACCGTGCCCACTAATGCATCCCCGGAGAACGCCAGCCCACTCCCGGCAGCCCCCCCCCCCCCCCGCAGCACCCCGTGCCTCGCACAGCCCTGGTGCCGGCCACGGCACTTACCTCTCCTTCCCCTCCTAGCATCCGTGCAATGGGGACCCTTGTCCCTGGGACACACCGGCCCCTGGACCTGTGTCAGGGCTGCTAGCTGCCCCAGCTGCGCTGTGTCCCCGCGTAGGTGTCCACGGGACCCCAGCTTGTCCCAGGCCACGACCCTTCACCTTGGCTGGCTCCCGTCCACCCGGTCAGGACGCGGATGCCCACGCTCCACCTCCCCAGCCCAATGTCAGTCTCCTGAAGCCTCACGGGACCACTCGCACCCCTGCATCCGGTCTGCAGAGCCCCATCCCAGACCCTGCCTGGCCCAGAGCTCCCGCCCCGCCCCCCAGCACCACGGCGCTGCCAGCACTCACATTTTGATGTTCTCATGGTACTGCCGGGTGTCGGAGGGCTGGTTGTACAGCGGCTGCAGGACGAGACAGAGAAGCATGTCAGAGCCGGGCGTGAGGTGGACAGGCGCCAGGCAGCCCCAGCTGTGGGGCCCAAGGCCCAGGCACCAGGGCACATCTGCGGGGCTAAGCGTCGGGCTGCCCGCCAACCTCTGTGAGCAGGACCACGGGGCATTGTGTGGGCGCCGCCGTGGTGGCTGCCCTGGGGGTGCTGGGCAGTGCTGGCCTGGAAGGAGCCACAGCCCACACTCCCCCCAGGGTCAGCCCCGGCCACCGGATGTGTCTCGAGGCACCATGGAGACCCCCTGCCCCGCCCAAACCCTGTGAGGTGTGGCTGCACCCTCCTGCCCAGCGAAGATGAAGTCCAGAACCCGACCACGTCTGGGGAGCCCAGTGCCGCAGTGGGAGGGGCCTGAGCCCTGCACCCTGGCCCCCACACAGGCCCCGGGCACCAGAGGAGACGGGAGCCAGCTGGACACCCCTGCCACAGGCACCACTGAGGGCCTGGGGCTCGTCCCGGCTCACAGCTGCAACCCACGAGGACCGGGCTGGACAGTAGCATGAGGGCCGGAGTGAGCTCCCCAGGACCTCGAAGCCACGGGCTATGAGCAGGGACCCGGCACGGCAGTCGGCCGAACGCTGGCCCCACCACCTTCTAGGGTGCCGGCGTGCACAGGGCTGCAGCAGGGGTGTGAGGGCTGCTCCGGCACGCCGCCCGCGTCCACCCACTCCCTCTCCGGGGCCGCCCGCGTCCACCCACTCCCTCTCCGGGGCCGCCCGCGTCCACCCACTCCCTCTCCGGGGCCGCCCGCGTCCACCCACTCCCTGGTGGGGGCTTCGAGTCCTGCCTTTCTGCTTCTCCCTGCCAAGCTGGAGCCACCGTGGGGCCCAGCGCAGCGGCCGCCTTGAGGCCAGCGGTGAGGCCGGATGTGCTGAGCTGTGTCCACAGAGCCACTCGGCCAGAGTCCACACAGGGGAGGGAGCAAACGTGGCTGCTGCCCCGTGACACAACAGGAGCCCTGGCTCAAGGGCCATCCGCTGCCCAGGGGGGGAGTTAACTCGTGGCCCAGGCTGCAAGACCCGAGCTCGAGGGAGGGTCCCCTCTCAACCCCAGCGCCAGTGGAGGGGAGAGGATCGCGCACTCTCTCGCCCACGCACGCTGCAGCGGCCAGGCAGCACCACGGTGGAGTGGAGGACAGGTACAGGTGTGGGAGCTCGAGAACGGGAGAGGGAGACGCAGCGTCCTGGGCCTCTGGCAGGGCAGAGAAGGGACAAGGAGGCCCACCCTGGAGTCTTTCCCCGCCACTCGGCCAGGGCCACCCGGGCATTGGGACCCCAGGCCCCACCCCTTCCCAGCCCCACACCCAGTCCTCCATGGGCAGGTGGGCCTCGGCAGCCGGGGCTGGTGATGGCAAGGTCCCCACCACGTGACTGACCGCTGAGCTCCGGGCCCAGCTCCTCTCTAGAGCTGACGTCACCCAGTGCTGACAGGGAGGGATTCTCCCCGCACTGGGTCACGCTGCCCGCCCCAGGTGCTTGGCCGAAGCGGGGCAAGCATTGCCCACCCCCACCATGAGGCTGAACAGGAAAGGAGAAGTGAAAGTGGAGAGCAGAGAGCCTGTGGTCAGACCCGGGGCACAGCCCCCAGGGAGACACCACTGCAGGGGGCTGCTGGCCCCTGAGGGCGGACGTCCAGCCTCAGGAGCCCCAGGGCCCTGGGAAGATGCCCAGCCCCCACCCTGGCTGACTCAGGCCAACAGAACAAAGACCTGGCCCCAAGCGCGGGTTCAGGCACAGCCGAGCCCTGGTTCACAGGCCAGGTCCGACAAGGGCCTCCAAACCCTGGGCCTCAGTGTCCTCATCTGGAAAATGGGCACAGGACAGAGCACCTGCCTTGCTGAGTAGCCCAGAAACTCACACTTGGTAGTGACCTGGCCTTGTTTGGGTTTTAAAGAGGTCGAGTTGGCCGCAGGAGCCAGGACAGGGTGGAAAGACCTCGGCGGGCTGGGCAGGGGGCCCGGGCTTCCACGGCACGAGAAGGGCCAGAGAAAGGAGACGCAGAGCTTCCAGGTGGCCAGCAGGGTCCTGGTGGAGCAAGCGGCCCCTTGCAGCAGCTCAAGGGGAAGACCCGGGAGCACCCTGCAGGTGCACTGCCCCTCCCCCAGGCAAGCCAGGCCGGGGGCCCCACAGAGCCCAGGTGTTCTCCTCCGTCCTGGACACGGCCCCCAAAGCAGCCAGGGCATGGAGAGGGGCAGTGACTAACTCCAGCAGGCACAGTGCGGCCGGGGGGTGGGAGCAGGGCCCACACGGTCCCCCAGCCCCAGCTCGCCCTCCGCACAGGGCTGCACGGAGGCCAGGCAGCTCCTCGGGCCAAGGCCTGCATTGGCACCGCGGCAGGAGCCAACACCGTGGCCACAAGGCCACTCTGAGCCCCCTCCTGAGTGGGGCCGCCCTGGGGACGGGGAGGCCCCGGGCTGTCCCTGGCCCTCTCTGAGCCCTTCCTCCTCCATAGCAGGGCCCTGGCCGCCACTGAGGGCACACGGGGGGCACTGGCGGCGTGCAGCCCGGGGCAGGGGCAGGCCCTGCCGTGACTCAGGCGGGGAGCGCCATGGCCCTGACCTCCAGCCAGCCGCGGTGACGGAGAGAGCCGGCAGGGCCAGGTGGACGGCAGGCAGCAACAGAGGCGTCAGCCCCGGCCTCAACCCCGCAGTGACACCACATGCTTAAAATAACTCCTCCGCGCAGGAAGGAAGCGGATGACTCAAAGCAGAGGGGCCGGCCGCTCCGAGCACACCCTCCGCCCACCCCAGCTGCAGCAGAGTCGGGGCTGCCTCCGCCCCTGCGGTGCGAATTCCACCAAAGCTCTCACTCAGGGACTGCGCCTGTGGGCAGCAGCCGCGGGAGCCCCAGGAAGCCTCGCCTTGGCAGAGTGCCCCGGCCACGCCGCCGGCCATGAGTGCGAGGGATCTGCAGCCCGAGACCCCAGCCCCTGGGTGAGCTGCACCAGGCCAGCCCCACCGGGCTGGGGGGCGCACAGGGGCCCCTGCGGTGTGTGCAAGCCTGAGTTGTCCCGCCTTGGACACACTGTATGCCTGGCTACACCCTGCCCCTCGTCGCTTGCTGTGTGACCACGACAAGACACTGCCCTCTCTGAGGCCCAGAAAACGGGCAAGGCCTCACCCGCGGTGCCCCGCCCTGTCCCTTCCGTCCCCACCAAAGGGCACCAAGCCACCAGACACCACAAACACGGCTGCCTCCCAGCTGGACACGGGCCCCTTCTCCCCCGCAGAGTCTGGGCGAGTCTGGGGGCTACAGGGCTCGAGGCCAGCAGACGCCCCCTCCCGACGGGCTCAGTGGGCCCCGTCCCTCAAGCCCTGCCTCCCCTCAGGCCCCTGAGACTCACGGGCCTCCAGCTCTGACCCCAGCAGGCCCTGGAGACGGAGCAAGGGGCAGGCGAGGGAGAACCGGGGGCATGGTCCGTCTGCTCTTTAATTTATGATTCCTTTCTTTTCGACCTTGATGCTCTGGGCAACGACCTGGCTATGGGACAGAGGCATTGGCTGCATCCTTCCTATGAGCCGGGCCCTGGAGGGAGGGTGGCCGAGTCCCCAGTCAACGAGCGTTCTGGGGCTCGGCTGCCAAGGATGCAGTCCAGCCCTGTGGCCCTTTAAGAACGTTTACTTTTGAACAACAAAAGTGTGCGGAGGGGGCCGTGGTTTCCGAGCCTCTCCCTGCCTGAGGGACACCTAACCACAGCAGCCCCGTGGGGCCAGGGGCAGGCCCCCAGTCCCCACACGCTCGCGCACGGGGGACAGCCGAGCCACCTTCAGCAGGGTCGGGCCCTATGACTCGAGTCCCCAGGGGAGCCAGGTCCCCACAGGCAAGCAGCGGCTCACCCTCAGCCTCGACCACCCGGCCCTGCTGCCCGCATCCGGCAAAAGGGGAAACTGAGGCAAGCAGCAGCTCCCTGGTAGGAACGGAAAAATGGGACAGCCAGCCAGGCTGCTCACGAGGCAGACACGGCGCCGCCACGCGGCCCGGCCATGCACCACCGGGCACCCGGCCCAGGGTGAAACGCCTGTCCACGCAGAAAGCACGCCCAGCCCAGGGCGGTTGCGCGCCCGGCACCCGAGGAGTAGGAGATGCATGACACGTGGCCCATGCACAGGAGGAGGCCATCGACCAGAGGGAAGGCCCAGTCTGCCCGCCAGGGGACTGACCTGGAGACCCTGGCCCAGGTGAAACCAACACTGCCGGGGTGGGGTGGGGGTCCCGCACACAGAGGCCCGCGGTGGAGACAGGCACCTGAGGTGGCGGCTGCTTACAGCCACTGGGGGCATTGTGTGCCACATGCACGGCGTCCCAACGAAGCCGGGGCCGGGGACAGCCCAGCGGGAGGAGCCAGTGCCCCAGCCCAGCCCCGGCTGAGTCCTGGCGGGAAGTCCAGCCAGGGAGAGGGGGGCAGCACCTGCCGTCCATCTCTGCCTCCTGAGCGGGCCTGGGGCCAGCAACTCACTGCTCCCCAGTGGCCAGTGCTGGGGGCAGCTCTCCTGCACAAAACGGGCAAAAAGCCCCACGCTGCCGACTGCTCACCACGAAACTGAGGTCCTGGAGGCTGAGACCCGTCCCCCGGCCTCTCACCCGGGCAGTGAGTTCAGAACTGGGCTCTGAAGACCTGACACGGCACTGATGCCCCACGAGCACCCACAGGCTCCAGGCTCACCCGACAGTGCAGGCAGGTGGGGCTTGAGCGGGGCTCCCAGGGCTGAGGCCTGTGCCTGCCACTGCCCCCAGCCAGGCTCCAGGAGGCCCGGGTCTGCTCTCCAGCTCCACTGCGGCCCTGCCGTCCACCCACCATGGCCGTGAGAATAAAGGGAGCGACAGCTGACCAACACTCATGGCCACAGCAGGCAGCGCACAGAAAGCCACTCAGCAAACCTCCCTGCTGCCCGACGGAACGGGCGGGATCACTGTTCTCACTTTCCATACGAGGAAACTGAGGCACAGAGCCAGAGGTGCACCTGGGAGGTGCAGGCTGATGGTGGTGTCCGCGCATGGGCTCTGTGGTCTGGGCTGGGACCCACGATCGCACCACAGATGCGTGCCCCTTCCTGCAGCCCGGCCAGCCGAGCCCTCGACCACCGCTCCTCCCCTGGCCCGGCCCCCACCCGGCCTGGCGGCTCTTATCAGAAGCGAGTGCTTCCTGTGCCGGGCAGCGCCGCGGACTTCCTCCTCCTCCTCCCCTCCTCCTCCTCACCCACCTGCTGCCCGCCCGCCTGCCCGCGCGGCTCCCCGGGCCCCAGCTCACCAGCTCCACCTGGGGCCCCAGGCCTTCCAGAATGCGGTGCGCAGCCTCGGCCTTCTTCTGCAGGACGGAGGGGCGGAGCGGTGAGAGACACAGAGAGAGGAGATTAGAAACAGAGGCCTCTCGGAGCAGCAGGCAGTGGCCAGCCCGCACGCCGGGCCACGGCCCCCTCCCGGCCCGCCCCACGCTGCGCCACGCACACAGGGGCCTCGGGACCCCGTGGCGGCCCCAGCAAGCCAGCCGAGTTGCGGTTTCTGGCGCCGTGCCGAGTGCCCCCGAGCTGGCGACGTGGGCGCTGCTCCCTGCCAGTCCCAAGACGCCGCCGTGCCCTGGAAGCCGGCTGGGTCGCCTACAGTGATCCTGAGCTGGTGCGGCGAGGGGGCGGGAGGAGGGGACAGGGCTGGAGCGTGGCCTTCTAGGATTCCTGTGTTTCACAATCACATGACGAGGTCTGGGCTGCCCTGGGGCCTCCCCGCCTCCCTCCCCTCTCACCACCCGGGACTTATTAGGAAGCCGGGAACATGTGGCAGAGAGGACTCCCGGCTGCCGCCTCAATGGGCCAGGCCCCAGCCCCCGCCCCAGGCCCTCAGCCCTGAACGCAACCATTGTGCCTCGGCCTGGGACCACCAGGCCCTCCTCCCAGGAGGCCTGGACAGGGCAGGGAGGCTGGGCGGGCAGAGGCGGCTTCCCTGTGGCTGGGGCAGGGGGCGGAGGGCAGAGGGCAGGACCCGGGCCAGTGAGGGCTGCGCAGAGAAACCAGAGCGGCACACTCGGCGGGCAGCCAAGCCAGGGGGACCTGAGGTGTGTGTCGTGCGCTGGGACCATCTTCACACGGAAACCGCCCAGTGCCAGGGAGGCCCAGGGTTCCCAGCAGAGGGAGGCGCCCAGGGCGGCCCCTGCACAGTGAGTTTGTAGGTGGGCTCAAGCTGGCCTAGAACAACCTCTGCCTAGAGCCCAGGGCCCAGCCCACCCAAGGCAGAGCCATGCTCTCGGCCCCGTTTGTGCAAGCCAAAACCCCGAGACCAGCATCCTCGGAGTGCGGCTGGGGGCCGGAATCAGGGGTGGCTCGTGTGACCACGGCCCCATTACTGTGGCCGCTGTGAGCCAAGCACTGGGCGCGTGGCACACGGCACACACGATCACACACAAGCACCACGTGAGGCGGAGATGGGCAGCAGTCCCACTTTACAGATGGACAGACTGAGGCACAGGAAGACGATACAGGGAAGAAGTCCCTCTGTGGTACACAGGCTCCAGGAAGGCAGAAAGCCAAGGGTTGGGCTCCACGGGAGGCCTCGGCTAGGCTTAAGGCCAGCTCCTACACAGGGAGGCAGGTGCCGCCGACAGTCACCGCAGAGCACCCTAGGGTGCCGAGGCCGTCAGAATCCAAGTCGGGCTGAGTACAGGACTGGGTACGGGGCAGAGTAGGGCTGGGCTCCCTGAACATTTCCTGAGCACCCATTCGGCATTGAGCCCGGGAGAGATAGACGTCCAGAGAGACCCAGGAGCAGACAAGGGTAAGGTTGGGGTTCAGGCAGAGATGGGTCTGTGGGGGGCACAAGGAGGGCACGGGCCACTCTTCCAGAAAGGGACCAGGAGAAATTGGGAGCTGGGTTTTGAGGGGTGAACAGGAATCCGTGTGTACCGTGAGGCTCTGGGGGACCAGCAACAACTGCTCACACGGACTAAGCGGTGACTCCAGAGCACCCGGGCACGAGAGCTGCATGTCCCACAGTGGGCCTGCGCCTCGGATCCTCAGCCTGTGTCCCTCCAGCCCCCGTCCCTCACCCTGGGTACCAAGCTCCCAGGCCTTCTGCAAGGAACAGTGACACAGCGCGTGCCATCGCTTTCCGCTTTCCGCCTTCAGGGGGCGGCAGGGCAGGATGTTGCGGAGGCAGGCCGCAGACCCGGGCCTGATCAGGACGGAATCCAGACTCCTGGCCAGGATGCCAGGGTCCCAGGGTCCCAGCCCCTCACAGGGCCTTGGCCTCTGCTGTCTGCACACCGCTCCCCATACACCCACAGCCACTTCCGCCCCGGGCCTTTGCACCTGCTGCTGCTCCGCCTGGAACACCACTCCCACCTGCCCTCAGCCAGAGGGGCCTTCGCTGACCACCCCAGGACAGCCCTCTCGCCCTGGCCCTGGCCTGGCCGACTGCGGTGGCCGAGCAGCAGGACGGACGCAGAGCACCCGCCATGCCTCTGCCGGAGGCTGTCTCCCCAGGACGTCAGCCCCCAGAGCAGCAGGGGCTCAGCTCTGCCCTCAGCCTCGAGCACAGGACCAGCGCCTGGCACAGAGGGCGCGCTCGGGAACGCTCTCTCCGACTGGGAGGGGCTCAGGCTGGGGTCTCCCTCTAGCGCCGGCTGGCGCCTCAGTGTTCTGGGTCCTCGGCACCTGCACAGAGCCCGGCACACAACCAGGCCCCCACGCTGAGATCCGTAGACGCCCCAACATCCGACACGTGTGCCCCCAGCCGAGGCACATTCATGCCTCCCCCCATGCGTGTGGCCCACGCGACCACGTGCATAGGCATTATGTGTAAATGTACAAGAAACCACATGTGTGCCCTACACCTGCCACCTCACGCCTGCCCTCTATATACATGTCAGCCCATCACATGACTGCGTACCGATGCCCACAGGGACACAGGTGCACAAGCAGACACACGTGTGCCCACATGTGCTCACTCGTACACACAGGCACTCGGCAGCCACACACACATGTCCACATGCACATGCAAGTGCCAAGAACCACAAGGAACCACAGGCCCACGCGTGCTCACATACCCACCCGTACTGACGTGCCAACCACACACAGCCCTCCTCCAGGATGGAGGACTGAGAGCCCCCCCACACCGGGGAGCCGCGGGCCAGCTCCTCACTGAGCGGGCAGGCAGCGGGGACGGCGCCCAGAACCCCCGGCCGCACACCCAGGCTCCAGGAGCCGCTCACCCAGAGGTTCAGCCGTGTCTCTGGAGGAGCCCATGGCCCGGGACCCCCGCCAGGAGCCCTCCCCGGGGGGTGAGCAAGCAGGAACAGCAGGCAGTCTGGGAGCCACATGCGGGGCGTGGGAAGGGCAGGGGGGGCAGGACTGGGGTGTGTCCTGCCAGAGGACTCCGGGGTGCAGGAGCGGGCCTTGGCCACTGCCCAGAAAGGCCCAGGTGGGGACTGGACCCCCGAGTGCTCTGCAGAGTGCCCAGCTCAGCAGTCGCTGTCAGGATGCAGGCGAGCTGGGCGCTGCTCGCGCCAGGGTCTCAGGTCCTCACCCCTTACCAGGGGCAGGCCTGGCGGCCACAGGTCCTACCTCTCCACCACCCCTGCCCCGGCCACCGTCTCTGTACTGGACTACCTCAGCCTCTCCCCAGCCAGGCTCATTTCTGCAGAGCTCACGCGAGTCCGCCTCCTCCGTGAAGCCCACCCCGGTAGCCAACCCACTGCCTGAAGTGCTTCAGCCTCACGCGGCCACCGCCCATAACTCCCCCGTGCTGCCCACGCGTGCACTCCACCCACACGCAAGGCAGGAGCTTCCAGTGAAGATCAAAGGAGGCCCCCCACGACCCTCCAGGCTTGGCTGCGGGGTGACCCCACGCCCACCGCCTTCTGCAGGCACCTGCCCGCCTGCTGGGCCGCTCCCGCTGGCAGGAAAAGCCCAGCACAGCGGCAGCTCCTGGTGCGCGCTGCGTGCCTAACGAGCCCGAGGGAAGGCTCAGAAGAGCCGGAAGAGCCGGAGGCGGGCGCGGCGGGGAGCTGTGCTTCCCAGGCGCTGGCCTCGCCCTCCCTCTCTCCCAGGAACCGGCAGGGAAGGGAGTGGGGAGGGATTAGAACGGAACCCTGCTGCTCCCGGCGGGCGTGAGTCCTGGCTGCCCTGCCCACCAGGTCTGCAGAGGCTCAGCCCGGCGCAGGCCCCCAGCGCCCCACGGCCTGGGAAGACCCGGCCTCTCGTCCCCCACTCAGCAAACACGGGTCGGGCATCGGCGCCAGGCACTCAGCAGGTGCCAGCGATACAGCCGGGCCAGCAGACGGCTCTGGCCCCCAAGGGGCTCCTGTTCCTGTGAGCAGGAAGTCCGGAGAGCCGACTCCTGACCTTGGAGGGGACAAGGGATGGGGAAAGCAGGAGCTGGGAAGGGGACGGGGGCCTGGGAGGCTTCCAGGATTCAGCAGGCGCCTCACTGAGCAAAGAGTGGGGCAGGCGACAGAGACCTGGCGGGCAGGGGCTCCGAGCAGAGGGCCGGGCCGAGGGTGCGCGGGCCGGCAGGACCCAGGGCCACCGACGGCCTCCATGGAGAGGCCACCTGGGGGACCCTCGCCGTCCCCCACACCACAGGCTCCTAGGGCCAGCTCAGTCTTGGCGCCACACCTGCTGTGGTGTCTCGGGCAGCTCACCTGCCCCCTCTGAGCCTGAGCTTGCTGACTAACGTGGAGAGGACGCAGGCACCCGTCGCATACAGATGTGGACGGCATGAGATGCAACGTGCAACACATGAACAGCAACAAGAGCAGAGAGCCAGCGACGGTGACGACAGCCCCAGCCGGCACTTCCTGGGTGCCAGGCACTGGCCCGGGGGGCACACAGCCGTGACCGCATGAGCCCCAGAGCAGCTGCACACAGTGCGTGCCGATGTCATCTCATCTTAGCCAAGGAGCAGGAAGCACAGGAGGATTGGCGAAACGCTCAAGGTCACAGGGTCAGGAGGTGGGAGAGATGGGATCGAACCCAAGACATCTGGCTGAGCCACACGTGGTCCCTTGGCTCTCCTATAGTCAGCCGGGGCAAAGGGGTGTGGGAGGGTGGCCAGAGCAAACAGGCCCCAGGAGCCCAGCAGGCCAGGGCTCGTCCTGCACCATATGACCACCTCAGGAGGCGCAGGCAGAGCCCAACTGGCCGATCGGCAGTTTCCTGCCACCGAGGGCCCAGCACCGCCATAAATGCCGCCAGCTCCCACTCGGACTCCGAGCACTGACTCAGCCGGGGGAGAAGCCATAGAACCACAGCCAGGAAGGGTGGCCGGGGTCGCAGCAGGGGAAGGACGGGAGGTGCCGAGGTCACTCTGTGCCCTCAGACAAGGACCTGCCCCTCCCCCCACCGTTCACCCACCCATGGAATAAAGGAGGGACCCCGGCACATGCGGGTCCTGCCGAAATCACCAGAGCCCAGCTCTCCATGGCCTTGTGGGGGTGACGGGGAGCTCACCACCTCCCCAGCACCAAGTGCCCCCTTCAGGCAGCCCTTGGAGATAGCCTGCCCGAAGCACCTCGTCCCCTCCCAAGATCGAGCCCCTCCCAGGGTCCAGAGCCTGCTTCAGGCCCCATGTGTCCGTCAGCCCCAGCTCTGTGACCTGGACGAGGAACTCGCCGTCTCTGGGCCTCAGTTTCTCCATTCGTGAAAGGGAAACGGTGCGTGTGAGCCCCTCCCAGGCCTGTCCGTCAAGGGCTGACGGGCAGGGGCCGGGCAGCAGCTGCTACTGTGACCGGCGACGTGGGAACCGCTGCCTGCGCTCCACAACTTCCTCCAAACGGGGCCTGCAGCGGCTGCCCTTGCACAGGGCCAGGGGGCCTGGGGCTCCCCACACCCCACAGCCCAGCCAGGGGCCCAGAGGCCACACTCGGTAGCCACCCCCCGCCGCCCACCTGCAAATCCGCCTGGGTAGGAGGGCCACCGTGCCCCCACCTCCCCGACGGGGACGCGCGGGCGGGACGTACCCGGTTCTCGTCGTAGATGATCTGCACGAGGCTCCGGTGCTTGGCCTCGCTGGGCGGCGGCGACACGGGCTTCTCCGGCTCGGCCGGCTTGGCGGCCTCCTCCTCCAGCTGTTGCTGCGGGACGGGGCAGAGCGTGAGGGGAGGGCTCCGACCGCACGCAGGAAGTCAGGCCGCTCCCCGCTTCCTCTGAGTCACTGGGGCGCTCGGGGCTGCGCAGGGGCCCCGGCTGCAGCCTCCCGGCTCCTGGCGGGCCTTCCCGGGGTTCAAATCCCGCCCCCTGAGACTGGGCAGCCAGGGGCCGGAGGCACGTCGGGCCTCGGTTTGCTCCTCCGCCGCGGGCACCGAGTGAGGTAACGGTGTACAGCAGGGGCTGGCTTGCCGACAGCCCCCAGTGTCACCCACTGCGGCCCCCATAGGACCATCGGCACCAGGGCAGCTGCACAGGTCCAGAGGCCAGCGGCCCAGGTGGGGACGCTGCACCCACTCCGGACCGGCTGGGCAGCCTTGGGCATTTCCCAAGCATCTCTGAGCCGAGGACCGCTCCGAGCCCCGCCATCACTGGCTTCCCCTGCACTGTCGCCAGCACCGATCTCGTCTGCCCTGCGCTCTGCATGCTGGAGCCCCCCAGCCCCCACCACCTCCGGGAAGGCCGCCCCTTCCTGCTTGTGTCTACGCTCTGCCCGACAAGGAGCAGAAAAGCGCAGGGCTCACGACACTGGCCCCACGCCATACAGGTAGCAGAGGCACGGTCTGCCACCTTGCAGGGCGACACGAGTGAGAGGGGACCCAGCTCCACTGGGCCCACGACACCCAGCCTGCCCGTGGCCATGAGGCAGACCACTAGGAACCCAGAGGCAGCCAAGAGGGGGTTGTGCAGAAAGCATCGGCAACCCCGGAGCCCTGGGTGGAGCGGAGTGGCTTCCAAATGCCGCCAAAGGCGCAAAACCAATGAAGCCAAGGAATGAAGCGGTCAGATGGGGCAGGCACATAGTCAGATGGGGCAGGTACCCAGTCAGATGGGGTAAATACCTGGTCGGATGGGGTGGGCCCAGTCAGATGGGGCAGGCCCAGTCAGATGGGGCAAATACCTGGTCGGATGGGGTGGGCCCAGTCAGATGGGGCAGGCACACAGTCAGATGGGGTAAATATCCAATCAGACGGGGCAGATACCTGGTCGGATGGGGTGGGCACAGTCAGATGAGGTGGGTGCAGTCAGACGGGGCAGGCACACAGTCAGATGGGGTGGGTGCAGTCAGATGAGGTGAGTGCAGTCAGATGGGGTAAATATCCAGTCAGATGGGGCAGATACCTGGTTGGATGGGGCACAGTCTGATGGGTGGGTACAGGAGAGTCTCTTCCACCAGAGAAGTGGCCTCCCTGAGGCCCGCCTGAGGCAGGCAGGGACGCGGGGAAGAGGTGTGGGCTGGGCAAGCCTCTCTCAGACCCCCGGGAGGACCAGCGCCCCCTGCGAGGGTGCTGGCAGGCTCCAAGGAGACCCTGCACAAAAAGGGGGCCACCCAGCAGGGAGCAGTGGCTGGAGCCCCTACAGAACGAGGGTGCCCACTGCGCCGCACGGCAGCACACTGCTGCTGGATGTGGGCAAACCTGCTGGGGAGACCGGCGGGCAGCCGCTCACCAAGTCCAACCAGAGAGCCCACGTGACCGCCGGGAAAGCCGTGAGATGACGGAGCCCCGGGGCAGCGTGCACAGCGGCCAAAGGAAGAAGCCCAGGTGCAGACAACACGGCTCCACGCCGCGGTCCGGAGCAACGCCCCGGGCCAGGCACCGTGCACAGGGACCTCGGGCAGGTGCTGCGGCGCGAGCCCGACGAGAGGTCCCCGGTGCAGGATTCCAGCGGCACAACACGCCCGGAATAGACGGGGGGCAAGGGGCAGGAGGGCACTGCTGCCGGGGCCGGGGCCTCCTCTCGGAACCAGCTGAGGGGCCTTTGCACGTGGGTGCACCGAATGCCTCTGAACTGCGCTTGCAAACGGTTGGTTATGTTTGCAAATTTAGAAAAAAAAAAACACAAAACCAAACCCTGACTGTGCAAGGCCTCTTTACACCGCTGGCCTCTCTCTGATCCCTCACGGGAAACCCTCCTACCAGCCCCGTGGCCTCTGACCTCTGGCCAAGCCCCACTGACCGTCCCCCAGACCCGACCCCGAGGCCCCTCGCTCCTACACAACCTCCTGAAACAACAAGGTGCCCGTTCCAGGAGGCCCTCTCTCCTCAGCCCCCATCCCACGCCCTCGGTGGCTGGGATGGGCCCTGTGTCCCCCAGGCAGCCCGCATGCCCTTGTCCGGAGGGACCCGCATGAGCCCGCCGCCCTGGCAGCCTCCCAGGGGTGGCCAGCAGACAACAGCGAGCACCTTCTATGCACCCAGCACTGCCAGGGGCACAGCAGTGGCCAGGGAGACAAGGGCTCTGCTTTCCGGCATGGCCGGAGGAAACCACGGCTAAGCGAGCAGGACAACAGCCTCCTAGGATGCTGACGTCACCGACCGGGCAGAGGCTTCTGCCAGACCCACGCAGCCCAGGCGTTACGGACACAGCCGGGCACAGCTGTGTGCCAACCAAACTTCATTTACAAAAACCAGCAGCAACGCACACTGGGCTGGACCGGCCGCTCCGGGGACAGAGGTTGGTGAGGCTCGCGGTGGAGGGGACCTCAGCAGGGCCCGGGGGGGGGGGGGCAGCAGGGAGGGAGCCAGAGCGGAGCCAGGAAAGCAGATCAACAATGACCTGACACCAACGGCCCGCAGGCCAGCACGCGGGACAGAGCCAAGCGTAGACTGACTTAACCGACACACAGCTGAGAATTCCAATCCCGCAGCTACACCGCAGCGCACACACGGCCCGCGGCCACCACGCGGGACAGAGCCAAGTCCAGCTGGACGGGCTGGGCCTCCTGAGGCGCCTATGGAACCAACTCAAACGGCGTAAGGAGGAGCCACTCAAGGGACAGCACCGCATGGTGCACCCTCTGGCTGCCGCAGGTGAGAGCAAAGGCGGCGCCTGGCACTGGGGGGCGTGGGCGCACGCTCACCACCACCGCTTCCGGTACCACCCTCGCTGTGGGGCCCGAGAGCCGCCCCCGCCCCGCGCACCTGCTTCTTCTTCAGCTTGGAGATCTGCTGCTCCACCATGGTGATCTCGCGGTCCACGCGGTCCATGTTCTGGATCAGCTCCTCCTTGGACAGCCGTGGAGGGACCAGCTCCAGCTCGGGGTCAGCATGGGGAGGGCTGGGCGGAGACACAGGCTCCAGCTTGCCCGTCAGGCTGCGGTCCTGGGAGAGAGGGACAGCGGGCACGGAGTTAGCTCACGGAGCACCCCAGCTCCCAGCGAGGACTTCACAGCCCAGCACGCCAGGCGCCCGCCAGTCACAGCACGGCTCACGGGTGCCCCTCCTGCCACAGACCCTCCGAGGGTCAGGGTCCTTCGGATTCTTCCACGATGAGGCCCAAGCACTCCCCTGAAGCCCCTTTTCCCGTAGCACCCCCTCTTCCGCCGGGTCCCACCCCACCCCCACACCCTCCGTCACCCTTCACAATGCTCCCTCCGCCCATCCATGTAGACACAGCCCAATCCACCGCGGGCGGGCTGGGGATGTCCACGCATGCGCAATGGCACCGCCGCCCATGGCTGGCACATGCAGAGGGACCTGCTCTGAGCGGTGGGCGGCAGGGGCCTCCGCTTTCTGCCTGTTATTCCCCAGCTACATTTCTGATGCGCTTCCCCGAGGGCTGCTTTCAGAACTGTGTTTGCCACCGGGGGGAAGAGGGAGCCGGCGCTGTGTCTCTGGGGCTTCCTGGTCCCGCGCCTCATGTAGACGGAACACCTGCTCACGGGGCACCTGCTCTGCCCCACGCAGTACTCTGCCTCAGGCTCCCCGTCTGTGCCACGGGGGAAGGAACAGTCCCAGCCGCCCAGCAGTCGTGATCTTGAGCGTCCACGTGCGGAGTCCAGCCCCAAACCCATGCCAACCTCAGGCCCAGCCGCTGCTGCAGCCGCGGCCCCAGGGGAGTGCCAGGCCGCCACGGCCCCGCACCCACGGCAGCCGCACCAAGGACACGGGGCAGATTTCCCAGGACAACTGCAGCCCAGGCCCCCTGGAACCCCGCCACAACAGAGGCTGCGCCGTCTTCTCTGTACCCCCCACATCCACCCCAAGACTCCAGCAGAGCCCACAGGGGCCAGGAGTGCCAGGAACACTCTGGGTTTGCCTCCTGGCCTCACTGTCACCGTGGGAAATGTGGGGACACAGGAGGCGGGGCTGGACTGCAGAGTCTCCCTCCTCACGCCCAGGAGCCCAGAGGGAAATGCAGGAAAAACCCAAGTCCCGCGTCGGCCCCAAAGTGCCCCCCGACCAGAAATGTGGCCCCGGCGGCTCTGCTCAGCAGAGCCCAGCCCACCAGCGCAGCACCCCTACCGCAGAGACACGGAAGCAAAGCCTGAGGCCTGGCCCACACCAGGCAAAGCCTGCAGGCAGCAGGCCTCTCTGTGAGGAACCAGGCCTACAAGTATCTCAGGCCCTGAGGGCCTGATGAGCTCACCCTGCCGAAAGCAGCCACCAGCCATGCACAGTTGTGTACCAATAAAACTTTATCAACAAAAGCAAGCCGAGGGCCAGATCTGGAGCTTGTGGAGCGCACTGTCCCCTGAGCGGAGCAATCCACAAGGCGTGACTCCAGTCACTGTCACAGCCACTGTTCTCCCGCTTTCCAGACATGGGCACTAAGGGACAGCAAGGATCAAAGATGCCCGAGGCCACACAGCCACAGCGCAATGCAGTCTGCGGTTGGACGATGCAGAAAGGGGGGCCCTGGTCACACATTTGTTGCCCCCACAGAATCACACGTCTGAGCAGAAGAACCAAAGCAAGATCCCTTCTAGGGACCCAGGGCCCGGAACGCCCTGAAATTGAAGACAAAATTGTGTATGCAAGAACATCCCCTATAAAAATGCTCACAAGGGGACAGCGCTGTGGTGCAGCTGGTAAAGCCGCCACCTGCAGCGCCGGCATCCCAAATAGGTACAGGTTTGAGTCCCGGCTGCTCCACTTCCGATCCAGCTCTCTGCTGTGGCCTGGGAAAGCAGTGGAGGATGGCCCAGGTGCTTGGGCCCCTGCACCCACATGGGAGACCTGGATAAAGCTCCTGGCTCCTGGCTTTGGTCTGGTCCAGTTCTAGCTGCTAATCGTGGCCATTTGGAGAGTGAACCAGAAGATGGAAGATCATTCTCTCTTGCTCGCTCACTCGCTCCTTCTGACTCTTTCAAATAAAAAATAAATCTTTTTAAAAAATGCTCACAACAGAGCCAGCACTGTGGTTTAGTGGGGAAAGCCGCCGCCTGCAGCGCCGGCATCCCATATGGGCACTGTTTCAAGTCCTGCTGCTCCACTTCCGATCCAGCTCTCTGCTATGGCCTGGGAAAGCAATGGAAGATGGCCCAAGTCCTTGGGCCCTTGGGCCCCTGCACCTGTATGGGAGACCTGGAAGGAGCTCCTGGCTCCTGGCTTCAGATTGGCACAACTCCAGCCACTGTAGCCATTTAGGGGATGAACCCACAGATGGAAGACCTCTCTCTCTCTCTCTCTTTGCCTCTGCCTCTCTGTAACTCTGCTTTTCAAATAAATAAATAAATCTTTTTAAAAAAATGCTCATGAGTGCCGGTGCCGTGGCTCACTTGGTTAATCCTCCACCTGAGGTGCCGGCATCCCATATGGGCGCCGGATTCTGTCCCGGTTACCCCTCTTCCAGTCCAGCTCTCTGCTGTGGCCCTGGAGTGCAGTGGAGGATGGTCCAAGTGCTTGGGCCCTGAACCCATATGGGAGACCAGGAGGAAGCACCTGGCTCCTGGCTTTGGATTGGCGCAGCGCCAGCCATGGTGGCCATTTGGGGGGTGAACCAACGGAGGGAAGACCTTTTCTCTGTCTCTCTCTCTGTCTATAACTCTACCTGTCAAATAATACTCATGAGGGTGCGTGTGTGTGCCAGCGGGGGTGGGCCCGATAGGAAGTCAGGGCAGGGGCCTGGGGACATCCGGTCCCCACGTAGTAATTCAGCAGCAATTCACATCTACCACCCCAGGGCCTCTGCACAAGCTGTGCCCTGTGCCCAGAGTGCTCAACCTCACTTCAATGCCAGGGAAACCAGAGCCACACCTCCACACCAGCTGGCCCCTCCCCAGTGCACTCCACAGCACTTGGTGGTCTCCCAGGGCTGCTACAGGACACTCCTCCCCCTGCTCTGCCACAGGGGCGAGAGGGGACGAGAATGCAGAAGGGCGGGCTCTGGGGCCAAGCGTCTACCCAAGCCAGGAGAGCGGCTGAAGAGCAAGGCTGGCACGGGACGCCCCTGGCCCCCCGGCTGGCCGCCCAGCTCCTGCCAGGGATGTCGGAGAAGTCCCGGAAACACCTGTCCATTCAGCTCCTGGGGGCTTCTTCGAGGCTCAGCTTCTGTTCTGAGCAAAAGTGCACACCTGTGTCCACCAGCCTTCGGAGAGAGAAACCACGCAGGCGTAGGCCGCGATTCGGCTGCGCGAGGGACCGAGGCACCAACACCTGCCACAGCTGGCCGCACCTTGCAAACGGGGTGCCGAGAGAGGGAAGCAGACACAGGCCCCCGAGCTGGCGGCCAGTGTGGAACGCGCAGAGGTGGCCAACGGACAGGCAGAGCACCCGCGGCCGCTAGGGGCAGGAGGTCTGAGGAGAACGGGTAGGGACACCCCCCGCCCATGGGCCAGATTTCCCTCCAGAGTGCTGAGAATGTTCTGGAATGCGATGGCAGTGGTGGCAGCCGCAGGTCTGTGGACAGCCTACGTGTCACTAACCTGCCCACTGTAATGGGGTTGATCTCGTGCTACGTCGGGGTGAGCATTCGACACAGCACTTGGAGCACGCACATCCCATGTCAGAGTGGCCAGGCTCCAGCGCTGGCTCCTCTGCTTCCAATCCAGCTTCCCGCTATGCATGCCTAAGGGCTTGGGCCCCGCCACCCACTGCGAGACCCAGGTGGAGTGTCTGACGCCTGGCTCCAGCCTGGCCCGGCCGGCGCAGACATCTGGGGAGTGAGTGAGTCAATGGAGAGACGACCTCTCTGTCTCTCAGCCTTCCAAATAAAATGAAACAAATGAAAACGTGAAGCTCCTGGGGAAGCTGCACTTTGAAAAACCCACAGTACGTGATCCTCACCTCAGTTCCCAGGAAGAGGCGCAGCCGGATGGCAAGGAGCCAGCGACCAGGCCTTGAAGGCCGCCTGAGCCTGTGGGAGGCGCACAGAGGCCCCCGCCCCCGCCCCGGGCTGCCAGCGAGCAGCTGGCACCACTCTCCATCCGCGGTCGCCCGCCCGTGGCATGAAACCTCAGGCCAGCGCTGTGGAGTGGAGCTCATTACGCAAGACAAAAGACGTGGGGGCGGCAAGGGACTCCGAGGTCCCAGATCCAGGGAGGGGGCAGGGCCAGCCCCGGGCACCCGCAGTCTGTGCCTGGCCCGGCCACACTGGCAGGCTCCAGGAAGGCCGTGAGCCGGCGGGGGCTGGAGCTGGAGTGTGCAGAGGCGGAGGGGGCCCTCTGCTGCCCCTGAACCTCGGAGGAACAGGGCTGAGCCCCACACTGCTTGGTTGCTGATAGGGACCACGTGACAAACAGCAGGGCTGAGGGGCCAGGGCCGGGGGTCTTGGTGAGCTGGACCACGCTCTGCCCGAGGCCACATAGCCCCTGCAGTTTACTAGGTGAGCCAGTCTGATGGGGCAGCCTGGGGGCCCTGAACAACCCCAACGTGCCCTGGGCTTTGTGAGGGATGCCTCTGCCACCACAGACCCCAGAGGCAGAGGCAGGGGCAGGGGCAGGGGCAGGTTTTTTCACATGAAATGGAGCGCAGCTGGCACAAGGACGAGCAGCAAACGCCGGCCCCAGGGTGCAGCTGAATTCCACACGGCAGACGCAAACCCCGGCCTGCACCGCGGGCCTCCCAGGCCGCCTCCCGCCCAGCGCTGGCTCAGACTTTCCAATGGCTCCAACAGCCGGCAGCAATTACAGCAGAGGCCACGCCCCATCCAGGGGCCCCCCACAGGCCCTGGGAACAGGAAGAGCCGGAGCAGAGACCACCAGAGCCCTGGAAAGCCAGAGACACGGAGCAGGCAGCCCGGGGGGCACGGGAGGGGGAGGCCCATGCGGTGTGGAGGGGGAGCCCCAGGTGGTGCGGGGGTGGGGGTGGCACAGTGAGGGACACAGACCCTGCGGGCTGGGGCTCAGCCTCTGGCCAGAGCAGACGCCTGATAGGGACAGTTGGGGCAGGGACAGCAGTGCCTGGGGACAACAGTCCACAGGGGCCAGGAGCCTGAAATCCCCTGGGATCTCCAGCAGGAGGGAGGCTGCAGGCAGCATTGGGAAGGCGGGGGGGGGGGGGGGGGGCCGGGGGGAGGTGCCAACAGCCAAGGCACCACCCCCATCTCGGAGGACCTGGCTCCAGCCCCAGACCTGGACTGCAGCATGAGCACCTCGAGCTGCAGCCTAGAAACTCCTGAAGGCCCCAGGGGGGACCTCCCTCAGCCATGACCTTAGGGCGTCCTCGCGGAGCTGGCCCCAGGCTCCCAGGGGCAACGAAGAAGGAAGGCAGAAAGAACACGCCTCCCTGGGATTCCTGGGCAAGGGGGAACCACGCAGGCCTGCAGGGCGGGAGCTGAGGGACACTGGGCTGACCAGAGAGGTCAGGGCGGTGACGGGGCTACAGTACGTTGACCTGCCGGCCACCCAGACGGCTCCCCAGCCCCGTGGGCACCCAGGAGGTGTGCAGGCGTCAGAGCTGCGAGCCCCGCAGAGCAGGAAGGGGAGGCCCGCACACGCCCGCCTGCCCTTGCCCGCCCAGTCCTGCCCCAGGGCCCTCCAGAGTCCACAATGCTGTCATCCCTCCTCATCAGAAGCCCCGCCCACACAGCCACCAGCCTGGCTCACAGCCAGGCACCCTGCTCCATGGCCTGCACAACACTGGAGCGCTCATCAGTCCCCCATTGAACGAGGAGAGAACGGGGCACAGAGAGGCACAACCCCTGCCTGGAGCCACACAGCAGCCAGGCTGGGGTGGCGGGGAACAGAGCCACGGAGGCTCCAGATCAAAAGGTGCTGGGTAGGTTAAGTGCGCAGGTGAGACCAGGGGTGACAGGGCCCAGCTCCCCCTGCCCAACGCCCACCCTGGGGTCCCATAGGCCCAGCAGCTGCAGATTCCCAACGCGGCCCAGGACCACCGCGTGGAGGACAGCATGCTGCCCCCAGCAGAGGCTCCAGGGCTGAGCAAGCATGGCCTCCCTGGTGCCGGCAGGATTTGGCCCACGTCACGCTGGGAGCACAAGCCCAGGAGGCTGCCTGCTGAGCAGCGTTTCAGGGACCCTCTGAGCACCCTAGCCAACTCAAGCGACGAACGGAACCTCAGGGCCTGCGGGGGTTCAGTGCAGGGTACAGGCTGTCCTCAACCCCCGACCCCAGCACTCCGCCCAGCGCTTCCCCAGGACCCCCGGGGTCCCTGACACTCCCGTCACTCCAGCTAGCCACAAGGCCACTGCTCTGGCCACCTGGAACTCTTAGGTCGGAAGTTAGGAAGGGGCCTGTGTGTGCGAGAGGGGCCGAGGAAAACAGTGTCTACAGAAGCCCCCCCGGGAGCAGTCCTGCCCAGACCCCGGTAACTTGGGAGGCACTCGCAGCCCCCCCACCCAGGGGAACCTCCCAGGGCCATCCTCTCTCCTCAGCACCACATGGGTGACCTGGCCTGGTGGCCTGGAGCAATCAAACCTCCAAGGCGGGCGCCTCTGCCCGTGCCAGCTGGGCTCCCCAGCCTGAGGGCACTGAGCAGTGAAACCCAGGAGGAATCTTCCTTGTCCTGGAGACGGGGGAGGAGAAACAGCGGGGAAAACTGGAGCCTCCCTTACACGCCGCAGTCTGACTGCGCGCTCGGCCCTCTGCTCTCTGCTGAGCGCCCACCTGGCCTGCCAGCTGCCATTCTCTCCGTGTGCCCACGTGACCTTGCTGTCCCCAGGCTGATGGGGCGCTCTCTCTCGGCTTCTGTCTGGAGAGGCGCCCGTCCGTCCTTGCGGGTGCCCCACCCAATAAACCTGGCTACCTTGGTTACCGCCTGAACTCTTTCTTGCGCCAAGACGAGAACCCCACACTTGGATCTCCGCTAACAGAACCCTCTTTCCAATCTGGCCCGCTCTGAGCGCTGCCAGGAGACCTGGCCTTGCCAGCTTCTGGGCACCCTGTGGGGGGCCCTGTCCCCCGCCTGGGCCCCTCCACCCCGCACACCAACGCCTTACCTTGGTGAGGTCGTCAGAGGCTCCGGGCTGGCCTGTGGCCAGCAGGGCCGAGGGCCGCAGCAGGGGCTCGGGCAGCAACTCCAGGCGCGGGCGCTTGCTCTCCATGAACTCCAGCTCCGACTTGCCCAGCTCGGGCAGGTAGGTGTGCGGCTCGGGCCGCAGGTGGAGCTCCTGGGACCTGGGGGCGGTAAAGGCACGTGTCACTGCACTGGGCAGCGAGGCTCGGGAGAGTCGGGGACCCGCTGACCCCACGGGGCACCCATGCACCACGCGCTGCGCAGCCCTACGGCTGAACTTGGGAGGAGCGCCCTCGCGCTGCCTCCGTGGAGAGGACACTGGGAGACGCAGCCCTCCCCGCCCCCCACCGGCTCAGCGGCAAGGGCACAATCTGGAGCTCCCCTCCCCCGCACCGCCGCCCCGACCTGACTCAGACGCTGCCCGGCTTTCTGAGCAGGCCGATGACCACACATCCTCATCACCCGGCCACGCAGGCATCACTAGCCAATCACAGCACCAAGTCCCCTGCACGGCCTGATCACTCGGGACCAGCTCTCTTTAACTGAACTTCATTCTCCCAGGGAGGGGCCCTCAGCCTGCCCCCACCCCGACACTGCCCTTGCCTGGGGGCTTCTCTAGCATTTCCTTCTTGCTTAGGGTGGGACCCAAAGTCCCCACCCCCAGCCCAGAACCCCAGGCTCACCTCCCTGACCCTGCTCACCTCACCACTGCATTCCTACCTCAGGACGGCCACCCGGGCCAGGCCCCCTCCCCAGCCACCTCCCCTCTTTGTGCCCCAATGCAGATGGTGCAGAGTCCCTGGCACCGCCAGCCCCCTCCCACCAGCCCTGTCATCTTTCAGCTCAAAGTCAGCAGTGTTTGCTGGCTGCCAGCTGGCCCCGGCAGGTCTGCTACGCCAGGGCATGGCCGTTCACCTGCATGGCTCACGGCGGTCTCCAAGGCACACAGTAGGTGCTTAGTCGGTGCAGACTGGCTGAATGCTGCCACCCACAGTGCAGCTGGAGCAGCACCTGCAGGGAGGGGGCACCACCCCCTCTGCTCCCTCCCTGGAGGCCCTCATGTGCTGGACCCCAACATCCCTTCTGCCACCACCAGGAGCGTGGCCGGAAGCCAGAGGCTTTTCATTTAGACACAAGGCTGCCGCACTGGGCTGAATGGTGTCCCCAAACCCCAAGGGACCTGTCGATGGCACTGAGCTAAGCTGAGGTCACACTGGACTGGGGCGGGCTCAAAACCCCATGACCGCTGTCCTCCTAAGAGCATGAGAGCAGTAGCAGGGGAGAAGCCCTGTGCAAGAGTGCGAGTGCAGGGGTGCGGCCCCGGGAGCCAGCAGAGGCAGGAGCGGCCTCCCCTGGAGCCCCGGAGGAACAGAGCCCGGCTGACACCGCGGTTGCACACTCCTCGCCCCAGAACAGAGGGACGCATCTGTCTGAGGTCCTGGGGGACGGCAGCCCAGGAAACCACCCCAGGCCCCCGAGCACGATCCCTGGGTCTCCCTGCACCTGCATCCGCTCCTGCCTGAGTGCCCTGGCCCCACCCACTCCCAGAGGACCCTTGGCAGTGGCTTCCCCACCAGGGCCCCGGGACACTTTTACGCGTCTGTGGCACTGTGACGGCCTTGGTCTCGGGGTTCTAGCTCCCTTCCCTGTCTCCATCTCAGCCTCAGCTGCCCCTTCCAGGAAATGGGCACACTCCTCTCCCCCAGCTACCTCCAGCAGCTCCTGGGGAAGGAGGAGAAAGGATGAGGCCCAAGGGCTCCGAACCTCAGCTCTGGCGTCCACGCTCCCCACCAGGCCTGCCCCCAGCTCCCCCACCTGGACAGGCAGGAAGCTGAGGGCCGCAGCCAGCAGCAGGAAGCAGAGGGCAACGGCGGGGAGGGCAGGGGCTCCTCGTGCCCAGGGCGTGCTCATGCCCCTCCCAGTCAGGACCCGCACCTGCTCCCGCCCATGTGGATACTCACCCTCTGCCAGGGCCCCTCAGGCACAGAGGCCCGTGGAGAGTCCACGCTGGGAGACCGGGCCACACAGCTCTTCCCTCAGGTCACGGTGGCCCAGGACAAGGCAAATGCCCCCCCTGCGGACCCCGTTCCCCCAGGCGCCGCGTGGCCCCGAGCCAGGAGTCGCCGGCATCTGCTCACCGTTCATTCCCGGGCTGGAACTCGGACAGCAGGGAGGGCCTCCTCCTCTGGGGCTGGATGATGGAGCCGGGCGACAGGTGCGAGGCGTAGTCCCGTGGGCGGTGCTGGTACTCCAGCAGCCCGACATCCTGCAGACGCCATGGGGCAGTGAGTGAGCGGGGCAGGGGCACGGGCGTGGCAAGGCCCAGCACATACACCCTCGTCCTCCCCGGGCCCTCCCAGACCCAGTGGTGAGGGCGCGGTGCTGGGGCCACCCCCCAGTAAGAACAGCACAGGCTGCCTGAGCCCCTCCCAGCCTCCCCGGGAGCCGCTGCGTCCTCTGCAGCTGTGCCCAGTCTACAGATGGAACAACTGAGCCTAGAGAGCTTCCATGCCCCCCCCCCACGGCCAGACAGGTAAAGGCTGGCGAACCTGCCCCAACCACTGCACACGCCTGCCAGGACCATGGCATCCAATGACGGGCCAGGCAGAGGTGAGGACAGAAGCCAGCCCCCACTTCCCACCCTCCCACCTGCCACTGTCAGTAGCGCAGACCCCTCAGCCCCCTCAGCCCCCGCAGCCCCCTGGGAAAGCCAGCATTCGGGGGCAGACACACCAGCCACGTGTGTTCTCTGCACACAGACACGTGGGAGCACACAGCAGAGGACCGGGGACAGCGAACGA
Organism: Sylvilagus bachmani; assembly: GCA_015711505.1. NCBI lineage: Eukaryota > Metazoa > Chordata > Mammalia > Lagomorpha > Leporidae > Sylvilagus > Sylvilagus bachmani. Next base: position 22,467,697 of record CM027396.1, read on the forward strand.
GGCAGCTGCGTGAGCGCCCCTTGTTGGGGTGGAGGGGAATGGACAACGCAGCCTGCGGTCAGGAGAGACCAGGCCATATATGCAGCGCCCGGCTCAGGAGACCCAGTCCCACACCAGGACCGTGCACGTGGTCAGGAGGCAGGGAAGCACCTCTGGGCAGACTCCAGCTTCCGGAGCCGTCCTCACGCTGGGCCTTGGCCTCGGCCCCTCCAAGGAGGGCCCCAGAAGGAGTCAGAGCAGAGAGGGCCCACCCGGACGCCTCCCCCAGGAAGGAACTCTCCACCCAGGACCCCTCACCCCTGCTGGGCAGGGTGGACCTGGGGCCGAGCGCCACGCCCCTCCCTATTGTGTGAGTCTGACCCCCCTGCTGCAACAGCCCTGGACAAAGTCTCTCTGCTGTTGGAACGATGGCAGAGTCAGTTTTTCTTTAATACATTCTCCATCATGCTCCAGGAGAAGCCAAACAACAAATTAGATGTTCCCCAATCGCCAAGAACACCTGATTTGAGAGGCGTTAAATGTTTCAAAAAAAGAAGAAAGAAACATCAAACAAGAAAGGAGGCGGACCTCACGCAAGATTAGTTCCGTCTGCCTAGAACACGCAGTCATATGGTGAGTGGCAATCGATTAGTGATGTCTGACATGGGTATGGCTCCACAGAGAACAGGACTGCAGGCGACTTAGCTTCTTCCTGGCATCTGCTCGTAATTTTCCCAATTTTTTTTATAAAAATCGAGTCTTTCTTCAGTTGTCTGGGTTTTCATTTTAAAGCCGTTATTTTTGCTAAGGGGATCAGAGAGGACTTGGGGTGGGTGTGTTTACGTATCTGTTTCAGGCCCTACACGACACAAAGGTGGGAGGCTGGGGGCCCGGGGCTGGCACAGCCTGAGTGACGGGGACCTCAGAAGCACGACGCGTTGCGAGGAGGGCGTCCCAAGCAGCTTGGCGTGGAAGCAATCAGCTGCAGACGGGGCCGGCGTGGAGGTGCAGCGGGTCGGCCCCCACTCGCGAAGCCCACATCCCATATTGCTGCTGGTCGGAGTCCCGGCTGCTCCACTTCCCATCCAGCTCCCTGCCAACGCACCTGGGAAGGCAGTGGAGGATGGTCCAGGTGCTAAGGTCCCTGTCACACGGGAGACCAGGATGGAGTTCCAGGCCCCTGGCTTCGACCTGGCCCAGGCCTGCCTGTACGGGTATTTGGGGAGTGAACCAGGGGATGGGTGATCTGTGTGTATGTGTGTGTGTGTGTGTGTGTGTGTGTGTGTGTCCTCGCTCGTCCTTTGCTCTTTCAAATAATTAAAAAAGAAAAAAGCTGTAAGACTTCAGGCTGGGTCCCTGTTATTCAACTCCTCTGAGCCTCAGCTTCCTTGTCTTTGAAATGGGTGCCTGACCCTGATGGAAGGAGGCCTCTGAACCTCCCACACCAAGCCCCCTTCTCGCGCCGGGGGGTTTTGCCCAGAGACTGAGGGCAGAAAGGGAGGAGCCCTCCCTGTCCCAGCGTCCAGCATAAGACACCAGGTGCTCGCGAGCCCACGCGTGGGAGAAGAAAGCAGACGCAGGGGTGAGGAGGGGAGGGGAGCAGGCGCACACGCAGAGGTGTGAAAGGAAACCAGTGGGCCCTGCAGCCGCCGGAGACCGACAGTCCCGTCCCTGGAGAGGCTCCCAGCATGGTGCCTTCCGCTGCCAGCCAGGCGGGAGAGGCACGTGGCGCGGCCTCAGTTTCCCAGGTTCTGGAGCATCCGGGGGGCCCATACTGCGGGTGTCCACCTGGTCCCCACCCCAGGGCTTGATGCCGGTGTCATGGGCTGAGCCCAGGACACTCCCCAGGGATGCCTGGAAGCTGTCCAGGAAACAGCCTGACAGAAGCTGGTCAAGGTGGGCACACGGCGTCCCGGGAACCTGAATTCGCCCAGGCTGGAAGCCCTCTGTCTCAGGGCTGGGCAACCAGGTGACAGCCACGGCAACACCCAGCGCTTGTAAACCACCTACTGTGCGCACCTGCCGCTGAAGACTTCCTTTCTATTAATTAGTGGATCCTGCAGCACCCCGCGAGGCGGCTGCCATGGTAACCCCAGCAAGGAGGCATGGAGGGCAGGTTCAGAGCCGGGAGCGGAGGCTAGGCAGCTTCCTGCGGGGGACAGGCGGGGCAAACCCAACCTGGAGCGGGGGAGAGCGGCCCGGCCTCTCCGCGTGTGTCCAGAGCTGCTGCACAAAGCGGGCGGGAGGCTGAGCACGCCCGGGCGGCACCACCCCAGCCTCCGTGGCCTTGGGAGCTGGAAACGGGGGCTGCTGGTCAGCAAGTCCCTCAGATCCTGAGGTGACTGTGGACAAGCCGCTTTCCGGGAGCAAGCCCAGAGGGTGCCTCCCCGGCCGGGCCCCGAAGGGCTGGGGCAGCTGGACCTGGGACGCTGGGTCTAGATTCTGGGGACGGACGAGCAGGGGCTGGAAGGATTCTCCCGTGGCTGGGCTGAGAGAGGGGTGCTCACCCCAGAAGGGGTCTGGAAAAGGCCCGGGGGCACAGGCGCAAAGGAAGAGCCCAGGCTTCCCTGGACCTGGCCTCGTGGGCCCTCCCGGAATGATGGAGCTACCCCCACAAGCACGTCCACCTCTGGGCCTTCACACGTGCCACACCCTCAGCCTGGCGCCCGCCCTCGCCAGACATCCATGAGCCTGGCCCTTCTTCTGCCTTTTGATGCCAATCCCAACGCTGGCGTCTCCGAGAGGTTTCCTCTCCAATGCCCTCTCCGGCCTCGGCGTGAGAACACGCTCATCTGCTTGTTCACTGCTACGCTCCCAGGGCTTAGAAGAGGACATGCGGTGCCTGCTAAGCACCTGCTGAACAAACGGAAGAATCTCCCCCAGCGCGAGGCTCCCAAACCATCCCTCACGGCCTCTGCAGGGCGCGGCCCAGCCTGGAGCTGCAGGAGGGGCCAGAGACCCCCCAAGGGTCCTCAGGACAGAGCGGAGGCCCCGACTCTTGTCTCCCCCACTGCAGGAGAGGCCCACGAGGCTGCTGCCCCAGTGACACCCACAACCCCTTGGAGCTGCGCCTGCCCGCGGCGTCCACGTGCATGGCCCACACACGGGCTGCCAAGCTCGGCCCCGGCCAGTCCCTGCGTGGACACAACAGCCTCTCCTCTCGGTTCGGGACAAAGGCAATGAGCAGGCTGGTCCTTTCCACAGAGAGCACACACTCGCCCCGGGCAGGAGGCAGCAAACCAGGCCCAGGGCCAAAGCCAGGCACAGTCCAGCGTCCAGTGCAACTGGCCGTGGCGGCTGAGACGGCGACGCTGTGGGCCATGAGAGTGCTCTGCCGCCCCTGTCATGGGCGAGCCCAGACACTCTGGGGCCCCTGGGAAAAGGACACCACCGCCAGCAGCAGCAGCACGCCCTCCCCCGTCCTCCAGGGCAGCTGCACCCAGCGCCCACTCCCTCCACCCCTGCACGCGTCTCACGGCCTCCTAACCACCCCACCCGCTATGCTGACGGGGAAACTGAGGCATCATCGCATGCATGCAAGCAGTCCGATTCCAGAGCCGCAGTGCAATCAACTGCTCCTCTCTACTGAGAAACAGAGAGGATAACTAACCCACCCAAAGCCACACAGCAGAGGGGTTGGTGCTAGGAGCGGGTCTCAGGGTCCCTGTTAACTGTGCTCATTCAGGCCAGGGCCTCCAGGAGCTCAGCAGCATCCAGGGGCCCAGAGGATTCGGGGGGCTGGGAGGTTGGGGGGAGAGGGCGCCGACAGCATCGAGCTGGGCCACAGAGACCGGAAGGAGGCCGGGAGGGGAGGGGTGTGGGTCTCAGGCACCAACAACTCGGCAGCATTTTGTTAGCGGACCCTCGGCCCCCGGGGACCCCAATCCCATCTGAGAGGGACGCTGGGACCGTGGGGATGGGGAGGAGCAGCAGAGAGAGGCTCTCCAGGGGGCCGGGACACAGGGAGGGATGCACGCAGCGTGGGTGTGGCTGGGCTGGGTCACAGCCTGGGCTTCCCGAGGTTTGCAGGGGGTCCCTGCACTGCCCACCCAGAGCCCGGTCTTGAGCCCCACCCTGTCTCCTGTCACCCTGCTAGGAGGAAGGAAGTGACTCCCCGTGCTTAATGGGGACGGGGACCACCCCCCACTGCTCAGACCCACCCATGCCACAGGTGGGAAAACGGAGGCCGCTCCTGGAGCAGCCAGCGTCACCCGGCAAGATGGTATCAGCCAGGGGTTCAGAGCCACGCGGCAGCTCTCAGGCTCTGCGGAGCGGCACTTACAGAGCAGCTCCAGGCCAGAGGCGCGGGAGCCAGGCCTGCGGGGACGTGTGTGCCAGACGCGGGGCCTGCACCCCAGAGGCTCCCGGCCTGAGCCCCCAGGGATCATCTCCGGCCCTGCACGCAGCCGGGGCTCCTGCCTCCTCCCTGTCCGAGCCCCCCAGGGATCATCTCCGGCCCTGCACGCAGCCGGGGCTCCTGCCTCCTCCCTGTCCGAGCCCCCCCAGGGATCATGCAGCCGGGGCTCCTGCCTCCTCCCTGTCCAAGCCCCCCAGGGATCATCTCTGGCCCTGCACGCAGCCGGGGCTCTTGCCTCCTCCCCATCCTCCCAAGACTCAGGCCTCACAAAGATGGCAGCTCGCAAGCTGCACCCTGCCCAGCACAGGGGCCAGTGGGAAGGCCCGGGCGGTGGGGGCTGCCGTGGGGGTCCTCCACCCAACAGACCCCAGCGCGCGCCTCCTCCAGCCCTGGACACAACCCAGGAGGACAAGAGCCCCTCCTCCGGTGCCCAGAACCGTGTCCCAGCCGCCTGAGTGGCAGGCGAGGGAGTCTGGGGCGGGCGCAGGGGAGCAGGCCTGGCGGCTGCCCACACAAACACAAAACACTCCAGCTACAGCTTCTCCCGCTCACCCCTGACCTCAGCCTCTGGCCTGGAGAGGGCAGTGGCCGCTTGGTCTTGGCCTACCATGTCCTGCGTCACTGAGGGCCCAGCTGAGGAGGGGGCGGCACCCACGGGCGGAGGCTGGGCCAGGGCGCACGGCAGGGGAAGACTGAGTCCGTGGGGCCGCTGAAGGCATCTCAGAGTCTGGAGAGGGAGCCGCTGCTGCCCCACTTTATGGATGACAAAACTGAGGCCTAAAGAGGCTAAGCCCTTCCTCTAGCCTCCTCAGCCGCCCACTCTGGCACACCTGCCCTGCAGTAACCACCCTGTGACGAGCACTCAGGGTGACCACAGGGCTGACGAGGACAATACGTGACAACTGTGACAGCAATCCCGCTACGCTCGGTCCTCGGCCCCGGGCACACAGGCACGCGGACAAGGAGCTCGGCATGGCTTCAGCAGAACCTGCCGCCTGCGACGTAAGCTGAGCCTCAGTCGCCACGCATGCACGGGGCAGGGGTGGGGGACTGTCATGGCTCCGTTCAGGGTGCACTCCCCACACAGCGACCCCCGATGCTGGCACCTGCTGCAGCAGCCTCTGCAGGGTGCCCTGGGCCCCCACACTCAGCAGCCAGAGCGCCCAGAGCCCCCACGCTCGGCAGCCAGAGTGCCCTGGGCCCCCACGCTCGGCAGCCAGAGCGCCCAGAGCCCCCACGCTCGGCAGCCAGAGCGCCCTGGGCCCCCACGCTCAGCAGCCAGAGCGCCCAGAGCCCCCACGCTCGGCAGCCAGAGTGCCCTGGGCCCCCCACACTCAGCAGCCAGAGCGCCCAAAGCCCCCACGCTCGGCAGCCAGAGCGCCCAGAGCCCCCACGCTCGGCAGCCAGAGCGCCCTGGGCCCCCACGCTCGGCAGCCAGAG
>CM027396.1:22473572-22485908 GCA_015711505.1 Sylvilagus bachmani
GGCAGCCAGAGTGCCCTGGGCCCCCCACACTCAGCAGCCAGAGTGCCCTGGGCCCCCATGCTCGGCAGCCAGAGTGCCCTGGCCCCCCCACACTCAGCAGCCAGAGCGCCCTGGACTCCCCAGGCCCCAGAGTTCACAAGCAAACAACTCGCTCACAGCCGAGGGCCTCCTACCCCACTTCCTCCCAGAGACTCAGGGAGCAGCCACACCGGCCACATGCTAAGCTGACATGTGTGCACACACACACATGGAAAGGTCCCCCCACGCCACTTCCTCCAGGCATCTCACAGGGAAGGGCCAATGCAGGACACACGCATACACACGCCCGCACACGCACGTGCACACACAGGCCAGCAGGGTCAGCAGCCGCCTCAGCCAGGCCTCCCCTCCCCGTGCTACATAGCCAAGAGGTCAAACGGGGGAGAGTCAGGGCTCAGAGCCCTTTGGCAAGCAACCAGGAACATGGCAAACAGTAGGAACTAAATAGATGCCAGCAGAGTGGACCCAGAGTGTTCCCCGCCCCCTCCCCAGGTCACACCACGCAGCAAAGGTGAGGCAGGACACAGCAGAGGAGGGCTCGAGTGAGGAGCTGGTGGGCACCACCCTGGGCCCCAGGTCAGCAGCCAGGACACGGCACGGCCTGGGCCTCAGGGCCTAGGAGGATGTGACTGGAGTCCCTGGGAAGCCACCACCATCCAAAAGCCTAGGGGAACCAGGCGTATACAACAGGCGCTCCACACTTGCGTGTGACCTCAAGAAGGAGCCAGCCGCAGTCTTTATCATCCCAGCTTTAAAATGGGAGGAAGGAGAAGTGACCACGTGCTCCTGGGCCTGGGAAAGGCCCTAAGACACCAGCAGCCTCCGGGAAGGCTTTCCACGTCACAGCCACGGCAGCCACGTCCCAAGGAGAGGAACCCAGAAGAGGGAAGAAGGCCCGGGGAGGGCCCCAGGCACACACACGCACCCCCTTACCGTGTGGGGCCGGGCGATCTGCACCGGGTAGGAGATGCCGTGGGGTGGGTAGCGGGGCTCCGTGGCCCTCCACGTCTGTGCCACAGGCTGCGTGGACCCTGACATGGCGACAGGGATCCAGGGGTGGGGACTTGAGGCCCCGATGAACTCTCAATCAGCAGCAAGGACTAAACACCAGTCCTCGGCATCTGCTCCCACGCGCCACACCACGGACACCTGCGGGAAGAACAAAAAAAACAAGATCAGTCCTGGGGCCGCTGGCTCCTCCTGAGACCCCAGGGAGCACCCCACGTCAGAGCCTGCCTGCACCCACTTCCCTCCGTGGACGCCTGCCCACCAGCAGCCCAGGGAGACAGGCTGCGGCCTTGGAGAGCCGGCCAGCAGAGGCCACCCGAGCCACATGACCCTGCCCAGCAGGCGTGGGAACCCCGACGCGGTGGGGGCCCCCTCCAGATGGCGCCCAAGCCCCCCTGGAGCACCCACCCTCCCTGCCACCACGGCTTCCAGGGCTTTCCGAGCCTCAGGACAGAAGTCTCCGACAGCACCTGCCAGCTCGGACGCAGGTACTCGGCCGGTCCCAAGAGGCCGGGCCAGCAGGGGAGGCGCACACAAGTGACCTGGGCGGTGGCGGCCAGGACCAGTGCAGGCACAGGTCACAGCATGACCCCAAGCCAGGCTGCGTGGGCCTCCCCGTCACCCTCAGCAGGAAGATGACGTAATCGATGGCGTGGGATGGATCAGACACGGGGTTGGCCCAGCGGCCAGCCACAGGTGGAGGGATCAGGACACCGAGGGCCACACACGGAAGCAGCTGAGGGCAGGACAAGAGCTGGGGCGGGGAGGGAGGGCCCCAATCAGCTCCCCGGGGCACACAAAGCTGCCTCGCAGGGAGAGGAGCACCCCGGCCACACTGGGCAGTCACAAGCTGTGGTCCACTGGTTTCATGGTGGAAGACCCTGAAGGAGGGAGGGTTCAAGACCCTCTAGGCCCCCACAGCCCTCCTCCCAGGCCTCTGCTCCAGGGGCCACGCTGGCCCCCGTCCTCTCCATCCCCCCACTCTGGAAAGGTGTTGAGTACAGGGGGCCCTGCCACCTGCAGACTCCTCGTCACCCCCCACGTCCCCGCCCCCAGAGCCCAGCACCTGGACACGGCCATCAGAGACAAAGGCCAGGGGCAGGGGTAAGGAGGGGACCAGAATGCTCCCCAGCTCCCCGCAACAGCGTCAAGACGCCTCCGCCCTGAGCTGAGCACTGCCCACTCTCGGGGTGGGCGTCCTGGTCATCAGCCGGCCAGGGAGCGCGTCGGCGATGCTGGGTGGCAGGAGTAAGAGGTGATGGCCCCAGGGCCATGGCCATGTCCATCCCCCCCAGTGCACACTTGACTTTTGCTTTCCTCCCCAGGCTTCAGGACAGTCACATGATCCTGGCCTGGCCAATCAGCTTCCCATGCCCCACCCCCGGGCCAGCGACTGGTTAGGAGGTGAGCATGTGACCCAACAGGAGCCAATGAGAGTCAGTCTTGAGGCTTCGGCTGGCAGCACCTGGCACTCTCTGCTGGGAGACCTACACTGGGAGCCTGCCCGAGAGCAGTGCCAGCCGGCGGGAAGGCAGAGCTAACGGGTGCACGGGGAGCGCCATCTGTGCCGACGCCAGCCTGGCTGGAGGCAGATCAAAGCGTGCTCATGGCACTTGGGGCCGGGCACTGCTGCCGGTGATCTGGCCCCACCAGCCCAAGCTGGGTTTCTGTCACTTGCCACCCAGAGCCCGACTCCCATGTGCACTCTTCCAACGCCAGCAGGCTGAGGACCCAGGAGCACTGCGGGAAGCAGCCACAGAGACACAGGTTCCAGCTTCCCCGCGTGGCTCTGGGCCTGGCTGGCTTCCCGCCCCCAGGGAGGCCACTGTCCACTCAAAGGGGTCTCCGCCCTGTGTCCTCACAAGGCCGTTCGGGACCAGGTGACTGGAGGCTTCCTTCACTAGGGGTAAGCTCTCTCTGCCCAACCTCCACCTCCTAGAACCTCAGATACAATGTTGCCAAATCAAAAAAAGAAAAAAAAGGAAACGTTTGGCAGATCCTTCAAATCTTAAACAGTTACCACCGACCCCCACAGTTCCACTCCTAGGCAGAGACCCAGAAGACCTGAAAACAGGGTGCAAACAGAATACCCCCGGTGTTCGTCACCATACTGCTCCCGCAGGCAGGGAACTGTCACTCAGCCACAGAGGGAACCGAGTTCAGACACCCGCCGCAAAAGCAGGCCTGCCTGGGAAACGAGCCGCAGGGACGCCCAAGGCACGGCTCCCCGGCGTGCTCCGTCCACAGTGGGAACACGCACGGGGCAGAAGGCGGGGTCCTGGCTGCCGGGGCGGGTAAGGGAGCGGCAGGGAGACAGTGATGGAAGCGTGCGGAGGGTGCACCACACAGGGACGGGAGAGAATGAAGCTTCGACTCTGCATGATCAAGGTGGGGCAGGAATGCCGAGGGGAAACCGCGGCATGCCCTCCTCATAGGCGGGGTGCCGGAGGCCAAGGACACTGGGCTGGGCCCTGAGGGTGCGGTCCAGCAGGAGGGATGGGGGTGCTGTCGTCTAGGGGTGCAGTCTGGGCCAGCACTCCTCCCCCACAGACCTGTCAGCACCCAAGCCCGGCCCCAGCTCAGGTGCTGGCGGCTTGATGTGACCGAGGCAGTGCCAGGCCCGACAGACGAGCGCCAGTGACCACAGAGAGTGAAGGCTGGGGACTCTGGAAACCTGAGTCCACCCCAGCCCTGGGGCAGCGGGAGACAGCCAGGGAGGAGGGAGGGGAGGCGCTCCAGACGCAGGATACCCCTGAGCCAGCACCCAGAGGCGAGACCAGGAGGCCCCTCCGAGAGGCCCCCTGAGGGGAGTGGGGGCGGGGCAAGGGCCATGGTGTGGCCGGGTCTTGCTCTCAGCCTCGGAAGGGAGGTGACGGGGATGGCAAGGGGCAGAGGGCTCTACAAGCAGCACTGAGGGGAGAAGAGGGAGAGGGCGCGCGCGGGATCCGGAAGTGGCAGAGGCAGAAGTGCCGGGCAGGTGCCGACTCTGCAGCTCCGAGCATCAGCTGCGGACTGGCGCCTGGAGATTGGACCCCGGCCCGCGCGAGGTGCCTCGTGAACAGCAGGTGCTCAACGAGGCCGGCGCAGCAAGGCCGGGAAGACAGCAGTCCCGTGAGGGTGGGGAGACTGGTGCCCAGCCAGCCTCCGCAAAGTCAAGCCACAAACCACAGCACCAGAGCGCCCCGCCGCCCATGAGTCACGTGATGGTCACTGCAAACGCTGGCCCACAGTGAGGGGTCCCCCGGCCACAGCCCAAGCTGACCGCCTGGCCACCCCACAGCCCTCCCCAAGGCTGGCCCCCAGTGTCCTTGTGTGCCTTGCTTCTGGCTGCATCCTGGGGTCTCCCACCGCGCCTGGCACACAGTAGGCACTAAGGGCACACACTGCCCAGGGGCACGGGCCAGCAACCACCACACCTGCCTCTGCCCACCTCCGCCCCACCTGGGAGCCCTGGGAGCTTTCTCGGGCCCTCCAGCTCCACCTTCCTCCCCCACTCGCGCAGGACAGCCAGGGCCATGGCGCTTGGACACACTCCACAGATCGTGTCACCAGCAGCGGCCTGGGTCGGGGGAGGTGGAATTCCACGGGGAGCGGCGGGTGGGGGCCTCAGCGCGTTCAGCCTGCAGCTGCCAGGACACGGAAGGCAGCGGAGCCGTCTGCAGCAAACGTGCCTGGAATTTTCTCAGAACTAATGGGCACTGACATTGAACTTGTGGCAGGTGGGCGAGCCGCAGAATTAACAATCAGCCTGCCAGGCAGGGCGAGCACGCGGCACCTGCACGCTCGACAGAGCCCTCCCGGGGTGGGAGCACCACAGCCCCTGGAGGTGCCAGGCGCACAGGAGGCACCCCATCACCACGCACTGGGTGGCTGCACCCAACAGGCCTCTCGTGTCCTGGTTCCGAAGGCAGTGCTCCCTCAGAAGACCCCAGGGGTGACCTCGTGGCTTCTCACGGCTCCCGCATCCCTCAGCGTCCCTCACAGCTCCCGCCTCTGCCTGGGCCCGTGTCCTCCCGTCCACTAATGACACTGGGCGGGCCTGTGGGTGCAGAGCCCACCGTAACCCAGGCCGACCCCCCGGGAGAGGATACCTGCAAAGCCTCTTCCAAGGCAGGCCCCATTCACAGGACAAACTCACGTCCATTGCATGGGCGCCCGACAAAGACCACTGTGAACGCCTGTTTTGCTATGTTCACGGCTGTGCCCTCAGGGCCCGGCCCCTTGTACACATCCCACCCCTATTCACTGCCCGGGAGTAGCGCAGGCTGCCCCCAGAGAGCCCTGCAGGCACAGGCCTGATTCCCCGCCCCCAGGGGTCAGCTCCCGGTGTCCTCGCCTGCCTGGCTCCAGACTCAGAGGTAGAAACCGTCCGGGGGTGGAAGTCGAGACATGCCAGCTACGGCATCTGGGCCGTGACACCTCGCAATGTCAACGTTCAGCACTGTAAAAACCGGGGAAGCCGCCAGGTGCTGGATGGCCACCCTCAGCAGGGACTCGGGGTGCTCAGCAGACGCACAGAGGCCTGGCTCTCGAGAGAGTCCCAGGACACAAAGTACCCCTGGGACGTGGCCGGTGTGCGCCGCAGCCAGCCGGGCCCGAAGGAGCCCCCACAGGGACACAGGCAGGGTGCAGAACGCCTCCTGCCCGCCATGGCTTGCCCCTGTGTCCACCGCGATTTCCAAGTGTTGACTGTGTGACAGGTGCTGGGACGAGAGTAATGGACCCCGATTCCTGCCCTCGAGAGGCCAACATCCCAGCAGGCGAGACTGGAGTGGTCACATGGGCCAGGGGTGGGGGTGCAACCTCAGAACAGGTGGTCAGGGCAGCCTCCCTGCAAGAAGCTGTTGATGCCACGATGTGGAAGGGAAGAGGCAATGGTGCAGGTGTCGGGAACAGGGTTCCAGGCAGGGGGACCAGCAGGCGGGACTGCGCCCAGTGTGGGGAGACCACGACAGTGAGGGGAGGGAACAGGCTGAGGGGCCCAGGCTCGTGAGCTCCTGGGGGGGTCACTCCAAGGGAGTGGGACAGTCACGGCAAGCGCACTCTGAGCAGGGCTGGCCTGGGCAGTCTCCTGTGCCAAGCCCACCTCTGGGTCTCTGTTAAAAGGAGACCTGAGCTGTGTGCGCAGGCTGCCGTGGGGGCCACGAGTGAAAGGGCCCTCTGTGCCCACCACGTGAGCAAAGCCAGCAGCTCCGGGGACTGGAGACGTGGCTTCACGAGGCGCAGAGCGTGGGCTCACTGGCCCAAGGCGTCACAGCCAGTCAGCCAGTAGGCTCGAGTCAGGCCCCGGGCCCCAGCCGGAGCCGGCGGATGGGAAGTGGCGCTGGCTGCAGCCAGCGGAGGCGGCGCGCGTGCGTTTCCGACGTACCCGGTACATTTGTGCTTGCTGGGTGTAGCTAGCCGGGCCCGCGCCAGCGAGGTCTGCTCAGAATCGCTTCCTCCTCCGCTCCTTCTTCTCCATTGAATTTTGCAAACAAGAGAGCTGAACCGCAGCCCAGCAAACCCTTCCTGCTCTGCGGGATCCCGGCTGCCGCCCCAGGGCGGCCCCTCTGCTGGCTCCTCCTCCTCGCTAAGTTCTGGGCGCCCCCGGGGAAGTCGCGGTTTCCATTCCATGCAGCTCCCCATCTGGCAGGGGTGGAGGGGAGGGGCAGAGGAAGGGCTCCGCCCCTCATGGGGGTCTCAGCCAGTGTCAGAGGCTGCAGTCTGAGTGGGGGCTATGACTGCCCGACTGAACCAACAGCCCAGAACTAAAGAGACCCAAAACAGCCCGGACCTCCCACCCAGGAACAGTGGCCAGGCACAAAGGACGCACACTGGGTGACCACCGATTCGGGAGCTGGCTCCCTGCATCCACACACACTTGAGTGGGACTTGGGGGCCGACTCCCTGCACCCTTGCACACTGATTGGGACTTGGGGGCTGGTTCATTGCATCAGTGCACACTGGGACTCGACCAGGGTCGGGGGGCCGACTCCCTGCATCCGTGCACACTGAGTGGGATGGCAGGCAGCAGCTGCGGGGGAGGGGGGAGAACAGCACAGGGGTTCACCACCGTTAGAAATTTAGAAGCCCACCACACCCCCCACCTCACACCTCCTCCAGAAAGACCTCTTGATTGCTAGCCACGGGCTCTTAGTTGGACCAGTGTTGCTCTGTGGTGACCCCAAATGCCCGGGCTGTCTCCTGATAGACACCCAGCACTCAGGGGACCCTCCCAGCCCCTGGGGTATGGCCAGGAAGGTCCCATCCCCTGGCTTGCCATGACCTCAAGGAACCATTGGAGGGCCTGTCCAGAGAGGCTGCCCACTCTCTCCCTCTGTCCACCGGCCTGCTGTCGCCCCCAGAGGCACCCAGACCCGGGTGGGAAGGAGGCAGCCCCTCAGGTTCCCGCGACACCAACATCTGGCCCACACATCCTCAGCTGCTGGAACACCGCCCCTCCTCCACCGCAGGCCCGGAGGACGACTTTCCCAGGAATTTATGGGGTCGCCCCAGTATTCCAGGGCAGGTCTCTGGGGGACATCAGCCACATGTGAACACGGACAAATGACGCTGCTGCTAAGAATAGCTACGCCCCCAGCCTGGCCGCAGCCCACCCACTCAACAACGCCCACCCCCACCCCGGGCAACCTTCCAGGCCAGACTCCACGGAGCCTCCCTCCCCGACCAGCTGCTCAGCCCTGAGGCCACCCAGACACCCCAGCCAAGGGGGAAGGCCCCACCAGCCCCGCCTGTCACTCAAAGGTGCGCTCATCTGGGCCAGGCAAGCACCCCCAGCGCTGACACAGCAGTGTCCACCTGGGCCCAAAGCACCCGCCTGTGGCCGAAACTAGGTTATGAACCAGGCCGGGCAGAAGCAGGGTGTGGACAGAAAGGGACCCACAACCCTCCTGGGACAAAAGGGGGCCAGGCGGGACCTGTGCCAAGGAGGGGACTGTGTGTGAAAGGGCGCAGGCCCCTCAGGTAGGGGCTGGCCGAGCTGAGCCAGAGCGCAGGGGTGTGACCCAGAACTCATGAGTACCCCGGTCTTCCAGGTGAAGCCGGCAGGCCACGTGCGGAGAGCCCTCCTAACACCTCGGGAAGCCACTGAGCACACGCGCCACCCCCCCCCCCCGTAAGTCAGTGTGGCCCCCACAGCTCACGACATGCAGTCCTGGAAGCCACAGGAGGTGGCCCAGTGAAGCGTGGAGGCGGGGGTGGGCAGGAAAGGCTTGGAGGTGGACCCAAGAGGCCCCCAGGTACCAGCGGGTGAGGGGCTGGGCGCGCTGACCCCCTCTGCCCCCACAGTCACAGCCAGGCAGACTCCATCTCAACACGAGGCAAACCAGCCGCGGCGACACGGCAACCCCTGCACGCCACGACGGCTGCTCCCTGGAATCTGGGGGAGGCGGACTCCCACTCAGGGCCAGTCCAAGGCCACGGTGATTGCTTTAGGGAGGGCCTCCGCTCTCAAGCCAAGCAGTGAGACTCCTCCTAGGGCTTCTGTCGGAGCCTCCGGACGGCAAGCTCTCCTTCCGCTGGACAGCGGGCCTCTGGCTACCCAGGACTGAATGGGGACAGTGCCTGGATCCAACTGTGCCTGAAGCCTCCCCTGAGGTTTGGTTTGGCTTGGTTTACTGGAAGCTTCCTGCTATAAACGTGAGAGGACCAGGGGGAGTCTGCCCATTGCAGCCAAGCAACCCCTCCCATGAAAATCCCACACTCTCCTCCCCCTCCCAGAACCTCACCTTGCAGGTGGGGAGAGCTCTAGCCAGCCAGCAGGGACAGGCCTGCCTGCCTCCTGCCCTGGGGGCAGAGGCGGCCACCCAGCCCAGCCTGAGCCTGCAGCCACTCTAACGGGCAGAGCTAGGCAGATAAGGGCAGCCAGCTTGGCCTAGCCGGCTCCGGCCAGATCTGGGTCACTCCTGGGCGGCAGTCATACCCCGCCCACGGCGCCCCCAGCGGTAACTGGAGCCCCAGCCGGGGCTTCTGGAGGAACATCCCGATCTCAATCGCTCTGTCCCCGGGACATCTGCTACCAGGGCTGCAGAGCCCAGTGCCTGCTGCTGTGATAAACAGAGGCCAGGCCAGAAGAAAGGGGCATTTGTCTGCAGCCCGAGGCCCCAGGGGCCAGACCCTGCATGGCCTCTGCTTCCTGGACTGTAAAATGGGCGGCCATCCCTGGCCTGGGGATGGCCAAGGCCTCCCCCTGCTGGCTCCCCAGGTGTAGGCCCCCCTCAGTCCCTTCCCCACAGCCCTGGGCCTGTTTCTGCTCCCATTCCACAGCCTGAGCTCTGCCCACAGGCAGGGACAGGGACAGTGGCAGGAAGATTAGCAGTGCTGTTTGCTGCCCCTGGGTCCCGAGCAACCCCAGAACCAACAGATCCAGGGCAGGTGCCTCATAGCCACAGCCACGGCCAAGACCAGTGGTCGCCGCACCAGTGACCACCACACCCATGTGACAGGCTCAACTACTGTCCCCACTCCCCAGGCAGAGAGACTGAGGTACACGCAGGCTGATCAGTCACTTGCCTGAGGTCACAGAGCTCCAAAGTGACCCAGCCTGGAGGCAAACCCAGGAGAGTCCCCTCCAGTGCCCACTTCAAACTGTAGCCGGCGACCTGTCAGGCTACAGGGACCCCCGCCTCCCCACCAGCCAGAACCAGGCACCACGGGACCAGGCCCAGCCTGCAGCGGGAGGTGGCCCAGGCAGGGTACAAGGGCTGTGCCATCCCCACGGCCTCTGGGCCAGGCCCTGGAGCAATCGCTGCCCCCGGGCTCTGCCACCCCTCTCGCCAGGATGCGGGGCCCTGGTTCCAGTCCTGTCCCTTCTCCTCAAGCCCCCAGCCTAGGGACCACGAATGCAAGAGCCACACCTGCTGTGTCCCCAGAGTCCCCGCACCCCGCACCCAGGAGACACTAAGTGCTGTGGAATCCATGAGCAGGCCAAGCGCAGAACCGCAGGCGGCTCAGAGATGCTCGGCAAACAGAAACACGCGAGGGACCCAGCAGGACCTCTCACCGCCAGCCTGGCCAGCAGGTTCGTCACAGGTGGCCGCAAGTCCCCAGACATCGGGTGACGACCCCACGTCAGCAACACACCAAGGCCCCAGACCCTCATCCCTGGGAGCCACGATGCCAGGCCACCCACGGCTGGGGCCTGGATGGCTCTGTGCGTCTCAGCTCCCAAGGTCCCGAGTGCAGAGCCAGGCGTGTGCAGCCTCTGCCTCCCGGTGCCCGGAGGCGGGACGGCCAGCAGCAGGTAACGAGCAGGCTTCGGGGGGCGCCAGGCCTCGCCGGCTGGTGGCCACTCAGTCCAGGCTCGGCCCCGGCTTCCACACAGCCGTCCCCTCCGCCTCGCCCAAGGACCCTGGTCACGGACTTTCGTTAGGGTCCACCTGTGTAAGCCAAGATGACATCGTCTCCGTACAGGCACACAGACAGGGCCCGCATCGGAAGAACACGCTCGAGGCTTTGGGCGCCACCGTTCACCCCACTGCGCCAGACCCGGCCTTTCCTGTGGTCACTCAACCAGAGTGCTCAACCGCTGCCCAGCCCCGCAGCCGGGCCCAGGGCAGCACCCAGCATGCAAGGGGGGAAACAGACAAGAAGCCGAGCCACACGCCAGGGGCCTTCCGAGCGGACCGGCAGCCAGGGCCTCCCTCCAGCCTCCGGGAAGCCAGAGGCTCCCACGCCCACGGCGATGACTCACCCCCACTTCCCAGGCCAAGAGGCGGCTCAGAGCTGTTCCTAGGAAGGAGGGAGGCACAGACAAACAGGGGTCGGGGACCACCCCCCAAGGCCTCTGTGATTCGCTCCACTGCCAAATGGGAACAAAACCCATCTGGGAAGCCCCCTCGAGAGACAAGGCGAGACAGGAAGGCAGCAGCATGGCCCAGCCGGCACCAGCTCTCCAGCTCTCCGGTTAGCACACAGCTGCCGCCCCGCTCGGACCCTGCAGAAAGGGCCTATTGTGACATCACAGGCCGGGAATTCTGTGATTAGCCAGGGAAGGGGGACAAAGGACCCAGTGTCATGCAAATAGGAGGGGCAGCCTGGAGAGGTGGGCACCTCTGGGCCTCTGACCTGGGCTGGAGCCACGCCCCCGGGGGTCAGAGAGGGGCCTCTGTGGGTGAAGCGGGCAAGCTCCTGTGAGCTCCCAGCAGGGGAACCAGATGACACAGAAGTACCCCAGCCAGCTGGGACCCCAGCATGCTGCTGCGTGTCTGTGGGCATGCTGCCGACCCTCTCTGCGCCCAGGCCGGGGGGCTGTGGGGGAGACACAGAAGCCGGGCAGAGGTGTGCAGGGCGCCCCAGCCATGCGGTCTGCACCTCCCCCATGCCTGACCCTATCTGGGAGGCCAGGATGCCCTGGGATGGCCATGGACACTCAGCAAACACAGGACATCCCCGGAGGGCCTGTCTGAGGCCCTGCCCCCACCCCGCAGAGCGGCAGTGGCCACGAATTCCAGGGTGGGGCTTTGTGGTGGGGAGAGGCCCAGGCCCTTGGGGACACTGAGCAGGCACAACCACTATGGAGTGGCCACTGTCCACTGGGGACACAGCGGTGCCCACGATGGAGGGACTGGGCGGGGTGCTGTGGTCAGCTCACCATGTGAGGGCATCAGAGGGGCCTCTGGAGACGACCGGTGCCCTAGCAGGGGACCCCAGCAGGCTCTCCCTCCCACCTCACCGTGAGGACACCAGACGACATCATCCACGAGCCGGTACAGAGACCCTCAGCAGACTGCAGTTTGTGGCCCCTGGCCCACGGCTCCCTGCCTCTGCCACTCGTGAGGTGCCCTGGGACAGCCACACCCACAACAGAACATGGGCACGTGGCAGATTCCAGTGGTGAGCGCCACAGGATCTGCCCAGGTGGAGCCCAGAGGCCTGCGGCCGCCGGGGTGGGCAGCTCAGGGGAAGAGTGCTGAGCAGAGAGCCCAGCAGATAACCAGGCCCTGAGGCAGGACCCCGGGCCAAGGAGCAAAGAGGTTCCCGAGGGTGCACCGGCCCCTGCAGGCTCCCTCGGCAAAGCCCAGACCCGAGACCCTAAGCCGACAGCCCCCTCCCCACAAAGGCACACACATGCATACACACGCTGCAGGCAGGCACACAACACACAGCCATGTGCACACACACGGGTTTGCACATGTGCACGCATACACACAACACACCCGCATGCATATACACGTGCACCTCCACTGACACACACACCCCCACACACGTGCATGCATACACACACATGCACGCACACACGTGCGTGCATACACACATGTGCATCTCCACTGACACACACACCCCCACACA
>CM027396.1:22486008-22497733 GCA_015711505.1 Sylvilagus bachmani
CGCACATACGTGCACGCATACACATGTGCACACGCACACACGTGCACACATACACACACGTGCATCTCCACTGACACACACATACCCCACACACGTGCACACATACACACACGTGCATCTCCACTGACACACACATACCCCACACACGTGCACGCATACACACACGTGCATCTCCACTGACACACACATACCCCACACACGTGCACGCATACACACACGTGCATCTCCACTGACACACACCCCCACACACGTGCACACATACACACATGTGCACACGCACACACGTGCACACACACACGTGCACGCACACACACAAGTGCATCTCCACCGACCACTCCCCTGTGATGACAGAAGTCCCTGGGAACAGCTCTGGGCGGGACCACCTGGCTGCCCAGTCTGCTGAGGAACCCCCAGCGCCCCCAGGTGTGAAGCAAGCCCTGCCTGGACCTCCTGGGCCACCTGAGCCCACGTCCAGCCCCAGGCCACCTGTGCCCCTCCCCCCGTCACCTTGGCCGGACAGAAACCCGTCCCTGGAGCTCGCGTGCTGGGGTGCCACGGTCCACAGCAGGGAGAGCTCCTGCGCCCCGGGGCGCGCGGCCAGAGAACACGCCGAGAGGAAAGGGGGGGACAGTCACAGAGGCTGACCTGGGACTGCCCTGGACGTCCCAGGGCCCAACCTGGCTACCCAAGACCCCTCCTCAGGGCTGCGAGCGGAGGCCTCTGAGGAAGCAGAGGTGGGCGGCTCTGGGTGGGCGCGCCCAGGCCCTGTCCCTGCCCCAGCCTAGCCCACACGTGGGGCAGGGAGGAGACAGCACCTGCAGCTCAGGGCGAGTGGGGGGCCTCCCCGAGCCATGCCTGCAAATGACCCAGCTCCCGGACCTCAGGTTCCTCCTCTGCAGAGTGGGACCACCCACAGCAAACCCACACAGGCACCACGCCCACGCAGGAGCCATCCTCATGGCTCCACAGGCTTCCCGAGCACCCGAGGAGCTACGGGACGGCATGTGGTTCCAGGTAAGGGAGCGGAGGCCTGGGGGCCCGGAGCCACCAGCTGCAACCTGGGTGTGGCCCCTGCAGACCGACACGTAGTGGGAAGACCCCAGGATACCACAGCCCAGCGGCAGGTCCCACCCACTGGGGACCACAGCCACGCCAGTGCCACCACAGGGGCCATAGCACACTGTCACGCAGCAGAGCCCTCGGGTCCACCGGGCCACGTAAGTGCACGTGTTCCCACGAGTGTACATGGGTTCCACGCGCTCTGACACGCAACAGAGCCCTCGAGTCCACTGTGCCACATGGGTGCACACATGTTCCCATGAGTGCACACGGGTTCCACATGCTCTGACATGCAGCAGAGCCCTCGAGTCCACTGTGCCACGTGAGTGCATACGTGTGCCACGTGCTCTGCCATGCAGCAGAGCCCTCGGGTCCACTGTGCCACGTGAGTGCACACATGTGGCACGTGCTCTGCCATGCAGCAGAGCTCTCAGGTCCACTTCACCGTGAGTGCACACGCGTTCCACATCTCCACGTGAGTGCACATGCATTCCACACGCTGTCACATGGCAGAGCCCTTGGGTCCACTGGGCCACGTGAGTGCACACATGTTCCACACCTCGCCCCATGAGTGCACACGGGTCCCACACGCTCTGTCACCCCTCTGGTCCACACAGGGCTGCTCACTGCAGGGGCTCAGCCTGAACCCCGCGCCCCACCGTAGGTCTGTCACCGGTACCACGCGAGCGGCAGGGCGAGGGTGGCCACAAGGCAGCTCCACGGCTGACCCGAGCAGACACACATGGGGTCACAGCGCCGGGGCCTCTCTCGAGGTCCCCGGGGAGGCCCATCGGACAGCGTGCAGCTGGCGTGGGCGCCTGGACACTGGGGAAGTCCCCTCTGGCTCCTGCTCGCCCAAGAGGGGAGGCCCCAAGCCAGCCAGAGGCCCGGCATCCGGTGTCACTTACACTCACAGGACAGCTGCCACGCCGGGCAAGCCCGCGGCCCCTCCCCCCTCTGCCCCCAGGACACAGTCGCGGGCAGAGTCGCGGCTCCTGGCCCGGGGCCAGCGGGAGACAGGGCAGCAGAGCCCCCTTGGGGGAGCTCTGAGGACCCAGGCCCAGCTGAAGACAGAGCCTGAGGCCCCTCCCCTCCCATCCCTGGGTGTGGGTTCCTATAAAGCAGAACTCTCTCCAGGGAAGAGGAAGAACGGCAGGAGATGGGGTGAACTCAGCCCGCCTGCCGTCTACACTGGGGAGCTGCACACAGCAGCACTGAGGGCCCCCCGGCATCCCCCCCGGCACCCTGACACACACCTGCCGTCTACACTGGGGGAGCGGCACACAGCAGCGCCAAGGGCCCCCCGGCGCCCTGACACACACCTGCCATCTACACTGGGGGAGCTGAGCACAGCAGTGCCAAGGGCCCCCAGCACCCCCCTGGTACCCTGACACACACCTGCCGTCTACACTGGGGGAGCTGAGCACAGCAGTGCCAAGGGTCCCCAGCACCCCCCTGGTACCCTGACACACACCTGCTGCCTACACTGGGGAGCTGCGCACAGCAGCGCCGAGGGCCCCCTGGCGCCCTGACACATACCTGCAGGCCACACCACCGCCTGAGCCATACACACAAGGAACTGAGGCCAAGATCCAGGACTCATGGGGCCCAGTCAGGACTAGGACCTCACTTTGGCCACTAAACCCTAGCTGTAAGGGACCAGAAGCTCCACAAGCCCCTCCCACCTCAAGTCAGGTTTCTGGGGGCGGGGCAGCATCCTCCTCCTCCTCACTGTTGAGCCACAACCGCAGCAGCAGTCAACACTGACCACACACCCACGCCAAGCCAGCATGCCCAGCGAGTGTGTCCACTTGTCAGATGGGAAAACTGAGGCCGAGGGACGTGAAGGGACTCGTCCAAGGGCATCCGACCCAGGTGTAAACCCAGGTGGTCTGCCCACAGGCAGCTACAAAGCTACAGCTACAGCTCTCTAGTGACGGCCCCTGCCCATCTGTGTGCCCCTGAAACTCCACCCCATTTGGGGAAACTGAGGCTCCTGGAGGAGAGGTGCCCAGGGCTACACAGCAGAGAAAGGGACGGAGCCAAGACGCCACCTGGGAATGCAGCGCCGGGGCCTGGGCTCAGAGGTGCCCCGACACAACACCCGCTTCCCGGCGCACTCGGCTCAGGACAAACGGCTCCCTAGCAACTGAAGGCCCCTGTGAGCACGGGAAGCCCTTCCAACTTCCCAGCATTTATCCCGGCTCCTCGCAGCCAAGTCCCGGGCAAGCCTGGGCCGGTGGCCCTGATCTCAGACCAGCCCCGGGCGCCCGGCCAAGCGCCAACCTCGGTGGGGAGCCGCCTGCACCTGGCTCTCGGGCCGAGCCCACCCCCACATCCCCAGGCCTCGAGCCCACGCCCTCCCGCACCCAGTCCCGAGAACAAACTCCTGGGCCCCAGGGCCCTGTGGCTCAGCACACTCTAGGACAAGACACCGGGCTGTGCACGGGCTCAAGCAGAGGGCATGGCGTCCCTGGGACGTCCACTCCCCCGGAGGGCCGGCTCCGGAGTCGCCCCAGCCAGGGCCTCCGAGCTCTTCCCGTGACTGCAGCAACTCTGAGCGTCTGCAAAGACGGGGCCCATTGTCCCGCGAGCACAGCCTGACCCACATCCGGCTGCCAGCATCCCCGCGGCCCACAGCCCCGGCCCAGGGCTACCGAGGCCAACGGCGGGCCCAGGGCCCCAGCCAGGTGACGCCAGGGGCCCCCCAGCGACACCCCCCACCCGCGTCTGGGCGCCACGGCCCCTGTGGCACCCACGCCCACCCCAGGCCACAGCGAGCCCGGCGCCTTCCCTTACCAAGCACACGCGCAGCCTCCCGCTCAGGCCAGCTCCGCACAACTTGCGGGAAGTCTCCCACAAAGAGGACAGGAAGAGGCCGGGAGACGGCCTCGGCACGCACCAGCCACGCCACGGGCTCCCACCAGACACCCCGCGGCCGACGGCGAGCCCATCCTTCCTCCAGGACGGACACGGGCCGAGGGACGGCCCCGCAGAGCGGCCGCTCCGCCTTCCCGCGAGACTTCGGGCTCCCACCCTGCTGAGGAGGCCCTGCCGGGGGCCGGCGGCCCAGCGGCCAGGCCGGGCTCCCCAGGCTTCCGGCGCGACGTCCCCCAAAACTGGGGCCAGCCGGGGCCCACCGGGGACAAGCTGCCGGGGCGCCCGAGCCCACGCGGGGCGGCGAGCGAGACGGCGGCCTCCAGCGACGGGCTCTCGCCTCCTGCCACTCCGGGCCTATAAACACAGGGAATTACATAAGTCCACTCCTCTTGTTTGGAAGCCAAAAGTACGAGCTTTTGCTCCGAGCCTTGGCAGTAAGTAATAATTCCTCATCGCCATGGTAACCCTGGCGGGCTTCCAGCCGACACTCGGGAGCTCAAACACTGTGGGGCCTTTTTATAGCTCGGCTCGAAAAACCTCCCCAGTCTGCTCGCTGGCAGGCGGAGCGGGCTGCAGCCCCGCGTCTCCGCCTTTAACCCGTTTCCTCCCAGCTGGACGTCCCCCACCCCCGCCGGGCGCCAGAGCACGCGGGCCTGGCCTGTCCCGGGGTCAGAGGGCCGGAGGGGCAGGCTTCGCCTGCAAAACCCATCCGTCCCTTTCACCTGCGGGAAGGAAACGTGGCACCCTGGGCCGGGGTCACCGCGGGGACAGGCCTAAGAACCACGCACGCACACACGCACCGGCCCGAGCAGATGGCCCGGTGGCCAGCAGGAGTCTGGCCCTCGGCTCTGCTGCGGCTCGCCGTGACTCAGCCGAGGCTCAGCTTCTCCCAGGTCAGGGCTCCGGGCAGGGGAAGAGGGCTGGGGCAGGCCGCCAGGAGGTGGGGTCCCGCACGTTGCCAAGGGTGCAGACACAGGGGAAATCCCTGGGAACGGGCTCGGCAAACGCCAAACTGCAGGCCTGGTGCCGGAGCTGAGCAGAGGCCGAGTGAGGGGTAAAGGGGTGAGGGGGGTGGGGGAGTTGGCAGGCCCCGAGGGCTGTGGGCGGGGGCGACTGCAGGAGTGAGGGCGGCCCCACTCAGGGCCCACCAGGTGCCCGTGCTGGGCCAAGCTCCTCACCTGCGGACCCTGCTGTTCCCACCTGACAGACGCAGGTACAACCACGGTGCAGGCCCAGAGAGGGCAAGCGCCTGGTCCAAGGTTGCAGGCTAGGAAGCGCCTGAGCTGGGGCCTGAACCCAGATCACGTGGTGCAGTCAGCCAGCAGCCACCGAAGGGCTTTGGGAGCAAGACCAGATCTGCAGGTGACAAGGGTCTGTGGCTGCCGATCTGGCCAGGGCCCCAAGTGGCCACCGGGAGAGCAGGGCACCTCACCACCCAGGGCAGCTCACTCCTCCAGCCCTCGCAAGGACAACAACCCCTGGAGTTCTGCCCCCACGTGGGCGTGTTGCCCCTCGGAAGCCTCCATGCGCAGTGGGGAAATCGAGGCACGGACAGAACGAACCGGGTGACTGAGAGCCAGCGTGTTTTTAGCTCACAGATCCGGGCACAGGTTTCCCGCCCGCTGGCTCTCGCTGTAACCACCAGGAGGCTAGGAAACCTGGCAAACAGCACCAGGAAGCGGTGCGGAGCAGCCGGGGCAGGACCCGCCAGCTCCTGCTGTCCTGTGATTGTTCTGGACACAAACCTACACCCAGCTCCTGCCACAAGCCAGACGATCGCACCCCAACGCCCTCCAGTGACCTCAGGTCTCGGGCAGGTTCAGGCTGCCCCCCGAGACGCTGGGCGGCAGAGCGACAGAAACGACTTACCGAAAACCAGGAACAGCCAGCAGCACTCCTCACCAAAGCTAGAGCTCCGGTTCGGAACAAGTGAAGTCTGCAGTCATCTGTCCGGCCCCGGAAAATCCCCCACCCTCCGAGCCGCCGCCGGAGACCAGCGCTCCTCCGTGCCAAGGAGCCCCACGCCGCAGGTCTCCCAACTCAGCCCGTCCAGGGCCTGTCTGCTGAGCACGGCTCGGGGTCGGGGGAAGGGTCGACTCGGGGGGGGGCCACAGGGCAGGAGCACGTGGGCGAAGAGGTGGCAGCAAGGGGGACCCTTGGGCTGAGCAGTCACGGCCTGCCCCCCACCCCGCCTCTCCAGGGTGAGTCTGCTCAGCCCTCCCACAGGGGCGCACCTGCCACCACCTCCTCGGGGTCCAGAGAAACGAGACCTCCAAAGGACAGCTGTGGGCCCACAGCCGAGGCCACCGCTCCGCGCCCAGCGCCAGCAGGAGGGGACGGCCAAGGGGAAGGAATAGATAGCATCAGGAGCGTCTCCGCCCCCTGCCACCCCGCCCCGCCCCGCCCCGGGCCCCAGTGCTCGGGCCTAAGCAGCCTCAGTTTCCCCATCTCCTGCACGCTGGTTTGCCTGACACACATGTGCTTGCACCACAGGAGGGAAGGAAGCCCCGGTCCACAGCGCCACGCGGATGCTGAGAAGGCACCGCTGGGCTGAGTGCGAGAAGCGGGCACGGGGGCACAGAGCACAGGCGCAGCTACGGGAGCTGGGCTCACAGGTGGGCGGGGCTGCCTGCGGGGTGGTGAGGATGGTGTGGGCGGGGCTGCCTGCGGGGTGGTGAGGACGGTGTGGGCGGGGCTGCCTGCGGGGTGGTGAGGATGGTGTGGGCGGGGCTGCCTGTGGGTGGTGAGGACGGTGTGGGCATGGGTGTGGATGTACGGCTTGAGGGATGCGCTCAGAGCTCAAGGACTCACTTGAAAATGGTCCGGTTCCCGTGGTATGGGTTTCACCTGGACGTGAACTAAAGCACACAGTGGTCACGTGAGACGCACCATCCAGCCACCCCCAGCCGGTAAGAGCCCTGACCCCCCACCGCGGCCTGGTGCCGTCAGTGACGTTTATGAAGCCCCTACTGTTCGCGCTGGGCACTGGAACTCCGGCCATGAGCGAGATCAGAACAAGCTTCACCCTTGACATGCGGTTAATGTAAGGTCCAAGGCTTCCCAGGTCCCCGTGGCAGCTGGACACACCAGCAGGAATGGGGTGCTCAGGGCAGCTCGGTGGAGGCCAGTCAGAAACCAGGGTCCACAGGGCCGTGCTCCCCCTCCAGGCTCAAGGGGAGGCCGCCTCCCTCCCGGCGCCAGCCCTGGGCTGGGGGGCGTCTCTGATCCTCCCCTTAGTACCCGGGCAAAGGCCTCTGTGCAGTGAGCGCCCCGCCACAACCCACACTGCGTCCTGCACCAAACGTCCATTACAGGGGCCCCGGCCGGGAGCCCCCCCACCGAGTGATGACAGTGGGGTACAGACACCCCCTGCCAGCCTGAACCAAAGACAGCCCCAAGCGCCCCACCCCCCGCCCGAGGGAAGTGGCTGGGAGGCCCGAGGGCACCTGCAGGAACGGCGCTGTGACTGGGGAGGCCAGAACACAGGCCCGGCTCTGCCCCCAGAGGCGACACCGCCAGACCCAAAGGCACAAACGCGTCAATGGCGGAGCCCTGGCCCCAGCGGTGGCAGATGCCAGCAGGAAGTCAGCGCGTCCTCCTCTGGTGGCCGTTTGCATCTCAAAGGGGCCGCTGGGAGCTGGCAGCTGGCAGAGCTAACTGCTCACCAAGACTGGCTTCCAACTGCAGCACCACCTGGCTGGCCGGGATGCCAGGGGCGGCGAGGGCGGGGCCGGGGCCCTGGGAAGCCACGCCGCAGCGGAGGCAGCGACAGCAGGAGGGGGGCGCCGGCCAGCCGGTCACAGGGCGCCTGCCGGGGAGACCACCCGGCACCTGCCCGCTCAGGCCGGACGGAGGCACGGGGCGGGGGTGGTCTGTGATGCCTCCAGCCAGCTGGTGGGCACCGTGACGCGGGAGGTGGCAGAGCCGCTCTCCGAGCCCACAGAGCGCGACGCCCCGGCCCCGAGTCGCTGACTACCGGGCGTCACTGTCTCAGAGCAGGCCAGCCCCCCTACCCCCCACCCCCCGAGACAGGGAGCTCCCTCCTCCCTAAGGGGCTGCTGCAGCCCCAGGCCCCAGACACCACGTCCCACGACCTGGGCCTCCCGGCGCATTCGGTGGGACGATCTGCCCAGGCCACAGGTGAAAGACCTCTGAGATAGAAGTCACAGCTAAGGACAGAGGCCACAAAATGGTGACAGCCAGCTGTGGCCGACCGGGAAGCTTTCTGGCCCACATAATGTTTTTCTCAAAATTGGGGCATTTCTTATAAAATCCAGGCTTCCACTTTCTCTTGGGCAACGACCGGCACACCTGCCATGCCAGTCACCCACCATCCCGCCTCCCTCTTGGCTGCCTCTGACTCACCCCCTCCCTCGCTCCCCGCGTCTGAGACACCCCCTCGCTCCCACGCTGGCCACCTCCCTCGGCTGTGGCAAAGAGCCAAATCGGGCTGGGGGCCGGCGTGTGGCACCGTGGGTTAAAGCCCTGGCCTGCAGTGCCGGCATCCCATGTGGGTGCCAGTTCAAGTCCCGGCTGCCCCACTTCCCATCCAGCTCCCTATTAATGCACCTGGGAAAGCAGCAGAGGATGGCCCAGGTCCTTGGGCCCCTGCACCTGCGTGGGAGACCCAGAAGCTCCTGGCTCCTGCCTTCGGATTGGGGCAGCACCAACCATTGCGACCAATTGGGGAGTAAGCCAGTGGATGGAAGACCTCTCTCTCTCTCCTTCCCAGTGTAACTCTGCCTTTCAAATAAATAAAATAATTTATCTTTAAAAAAAAGAAAACCAAACTGGGGTGCAAGGTCTCATTGGGGCTCAGCTGACGCTGGTAGGAACGTGCCCAAGAACAAGGCCACACAGAAGGAGGCAGAGCTGAGTCAGTCAGCTCCCCAGTGCACCAATTCAGCTCCGGATCCAGCCGTACCTGAACTCCTGCCCGCACCGTGCCTCTATCCACCCACATGAGCTTCCATCCACCCACTCCCCAAGTGATTCAACCCAGGAGAGTACGTCTCGCGCATGCCTGCCCCTAACTAACCACCCTTGGGTCTAGCCTCAAACACCAATGTCCCAGGACACCCATCCCAAACCACCTGGATGCTGCCCCAACCCTCACCCCCGACGGCCTGCTTGGGAACCAACACCTTCCTCTGGACACAGACCAAAAGCACAGACAACTAAGGGCTTTCCACGGCCGTGACCCTGAGGGCCGAGCCCGTAACCATCAACGAACCACCCGGTACCAGAACAAAAGGCAGAGGCAGAGCCATAAAATGAGACGGGCCCAGCCCCAAGGCCTGGGATCCAGAGAGGCCCCGCGGGCCGGGCCGGCCTCCCCCACGTTCCTGAGAGAACACAGCTGCGGGGTCTTTGCACCTGCCACCCCAGATCTGGAACGCCTTCCCTTCCTGTCTCAGAGCTGGCTGCCTCTCACCGTCCCACTGCCAGCTCCTCAGATCCCGTGCCCAATGCCCCCACCGACGACGAGCCCCCCCAAACCCAGCGTGCCCCCCCACCGCCCCTCCAACCTCACCACCTGTGCCAGTCCGCAGGCAGGGACCCCCCTGGCTAGCAGGAGCGGGTTTCTGCTTTTGGCTGCACGCACGGCTGTACGCTCCCCGGCAGGCCGCGGGCTCTCCAGGCTGCAGGGAGGCAGGAAGCAGCTCTCCCATGCAGCCAGCCCTGGGCAGCTGCCGCATGCCTGGGCCCTACGTGGCACACGGAGCCCGGCCCACGGCTGGCACGGCCCTGCCAAGAGATCCCGGCTGGCTGCAGCAGGGCCTGGCACGGCCAGGGGGCCTGGGGAGGGCCGCCCGTGCCGTCCCCATTGTCCGCGGCAGGTGCTGTCGGCGCAGGCTCCTGGGTTCAAAGCCCAGGCCCACCAGCGGCCAGCTGCACGGCCTTAAACAGCTCTCAACCTCTGTGTGCCCTCGGCTCCCTGACCACAGCACAGGCCTGGGAGGAGGAGCGCCTGCGTCCCAGGGCCGCTGGGAGCAGCAGGGCGGGGTCACGGGAAGACCCTGCAGGCCACACAGGCTTCTCTGCACCACGGTGGACTCCCTCTCCCCGGACATCCTCAAGTCCCTCCGAGTGTGGCTGACCCGGCCTCGCAGGAACAGCTGCTCAGGGGCCGTCAGAAATGAGGGCACACAGGGCCGGCGCCGTGGCGCAGCGGGCAAGGCTACCGCCTGCGATACTGGCACCCCATATGAGCACCAGTTCGAGTCCCGGCTGCCCCACTTCCAATCCAGATCCCTGCTGATGCACTGGGAAAGCAGTGGAGGCTGGCCCAAGCGCTTGGGCCCCCGCACCCATGTGGGAGACGCGGATGAAGCTCCTGGCTTCAGCCTGGCCCAGCCCCGACCATCCTGGACACTTGGGGGGTGAACCAGTGGGCGGAAGATCTCTCTCTGTCACTCTGCCTTTCAAATAACCCAGTCTTAAAAATAATTAAGTGTAGGAACTTACAAAAAAGAAAAGAAAAGAAACAGAGCTCAGGTTAGCAATGACAACAGTTCCCACAGCACCGAGGCCGCAGGGGTCAGCTGGTGCAGTAAGCTCAGTACCTGCCTGGGACCCGGCCTGCGTGAAACACTTGACGTGCATTATTCAACCCTCCAGGGCAGGTTTGCTATTACTACACGTGCTCACTCCACCTCTTCCAGGCAGACCCCCGGGATTGCTCCACCCCCCCATGACAACCAGGGACATGCCACCCTTCAGGTGGGCCTGTCCTCAACTCCCCTCACTCCTGCAGGCTGCAGTGAGGGACAGGGAGCGCACCCCACCCCCCACACCTCAGGCCCTGCCAGGACCCCATGGGGTGCTGGGTACATGAGCGCACCCTAGAAAGGGAAGGGTGTCCTTGTCTGCATCCGAGGGCAGTCCCCACTGTCCCTGCACAGGCTGAGGTCTGGGGACCCAAGGGGCACCCAGGAGGAACGGGCGGGACTCTGGCTGGGAGTCGGGAGTTTGCAGGGACAGACGTGGGGACGATGCTGCCCCTCGGCCCCCTCTCCTGCCGTCCCCCACCCCAGTTCCTACTGCACATGGGCACAGCTGCTCCCCACCTGAGAGACAGACAGCTGGGCTGGTCACCGGACCTGGCAGGGACCCGGCAAGGCCAGCCCAGGGCACACATGGCCCCTGTACTTCCCCATCAGAGGAGGCAGCCCCCCGACACCAGGGCTGCAGTGGCCTCAGTTCCCAACCAGGCGCCGACAGCCAGATAGAGCCCAGGCCCATCACCCCCCGGGCCTCCGGGTTCCCATCTGGAAAATGGGCCCAGCCGTCATCATCAGAGCCACGGTGCGACGCAGCTGCCTGAAGAGGAGACAAAGCAGCGCCACCAAGAGAGAGGGGAGCCGTGAGGAGAGCCGCATCCCAGCCGACGGCGCGGCCCAGTCCCCAGGGGGAGCAGGAGCCGTGAGGAGAGCCGGCGTCCCAGCCGACGGCGCGGACCAGTCCCCAGGGCGAGCAGGGGCCGTGGAGGAGAGCCGCGTCCCAGCCGACGGCGCGGCCCAGTCCCCAGGGGGAGCAGGGGCCGTGAGGAGAACCGCGTCCCAGCCGACGGCGCGGCCCAGTCCCCAGGGCGCGGCCCAGTCCCCAGGGCGAGCAGGAGCCGTGAGGAGAGCCGGCGTCCCAGCCCATGGCCCAGTCCCCAGGGGGAGCAGGAGCCGTGAGGAGAGCCGGCGTCCCAGCAGACGGCGCGGCCCAGTCCCCAGGGCGAGCAGGAGCCGTGAGGAGAGCCGGCGTCCCAGCAGACGGCGCGGCCCAGTCCCCAGGG
>CM027396.1:22497833-22565967 GCA_015711505.1 Sylvilagus bachmani
TTTATGGCCATCAAGGCAGCAGCCAGACCCTGGGGCACTGCAGACCCACAGTGGGGGCCATCCTGAGCCAGCCCCCAAGCTAAGGAGCCCACCACACACACACACACACACTGTACGATACACACAGCACCGGGCACACACACAAGTGCACCTACACACACGGATACACAGAGCCCCTGGTACGCATGCATGCACACACACACACACACACACACAAACACGAGACATACAACACCCACACACACTCTACACATGGTGCCCCGCCCACACAGCAAGCTGGAGGCTGAGGCTGGGGAGACGCCGGCCCCGGCTGCCCACCAGCTCCACAGCATGCAAAACTCACACGCAGAGGGCGACTCTGGGCAAACCCTGCTCTTCCCGCGGCTGCCACTGGCGGCGTCGCCCAAATTCCAAGCAGGAGGGGCGGGCTTTATCACAGCAGCCAAGTCACGTTGGGACATCCACGTCCCCCAGCGCCTCCTGCGATCCAGCCCCCTGCGAACGTTCGTTCTGGGAGGCAGCAGGTGCCAGCCCCAGCACCCACGTGGGAGACCCGGATGGAGCTCTTGGCTCCTGGCTCGGGTTTGGCCCAGCCCTGGCTGTCGCAGGCACTCGGGGAGCGAACCAGCAGAACAAGAGTCATCTGTTTCTGTCTCTCTGCCGCCCAAATAAAATGAAAACAAACAAACAAAAATTGAAAAGCCAAAAGCCAAGGAGGTTCATAAACCCCACTGCGGCATCCTAGCCAAGTCCGTCTGGATCCCTGGGGTGCGGCGCGGCGCCCGGCCCTGCGGGGACCCCACCCCAGCCCCGCCAGAGGCGCCTCCTGCTGCCAGCAGGCCGGGCACTGCTACGCGCACAGGAGACGCGCGGCAGAGCGCAGACTGCAAACAAGGGCAGCGATCGGGCAGGCATCCATCCGTAATTAGGAATCTGATGTAATTAGGCACCCCGCTAACTTCATTACTTATTTATTTACGGGATTGCTTATTTAATTTAGGGGCCTCCTTCCCCGAAAAGCCATCTTAGCCGACACCCCTGGGGCAAGGCAAGGGGGGGGGCCCCTTCTGTCCCCACCCCCACTCCTGGCCTGCCCAAGGGCCTGCTCCTGCCGCGCCCCCAAACAGCTCTGGCAGCTCTGGACAGCGAGGGTGGAGCAAGGGGGACCCCTGACAGGGTCTCAGAGTCCCTCAGGGACAGGGCTGGCGGGGAGGCAGAGGCTCTCCACGAGGGGTGGGGGACGCACCTGCCCAGCCACCAATGCAGGCAGACCCCCTGGGCCAGCCACACAGCCACACAGCCCTCAGAGCCAGGAGGAGAGAGCATGCAACTCACAGGGCGGTTTCAGTTCTCGTCCACAGCCTCGGTTTGCTCATCTGTCAAATGGGCACGTGAAGGCCATGCCCACAGCTGCCCTGGAAATCCTCGCTTCTCCCCCCACCGTGGAGGCCGTGGCCGCAGCCAGAAAAGGCGGCAGGAGCAGAGAGCTGGCGCCGCAGGCAGCCGCGTGGCAAGCTCCCCTAGCCAGCAGATGCCAACAACTGAGCAGACACAAACGCATGGACACACGACGAACGGCGGAACACCCATGACGCAAACGCCGGCCAGAGCGGGGGCACCTGTGCGCTCACGCGGCGCCAGAGGAAACAAATCCCACGGTAACCACGCGCCCAAGAGCAAAGCAGCCCCTCGGCCGGCTCGCACAGCCATGTCCAGAGCAGCTCTGTCCACGCAGTCAGAAACCACGAGGCTTCCACACGGGCACGACTCCCAGCGAGCAGCAGGGACTCGCGGGAACACTACACGGCACACAGGCGCGTGTACACTGGCACTCAGTATTCCTATTTTTTATTTATTTATTTATTTGACAGGCAGAGTGGACAGTGAGAGAGAGAGAGAAAGGTCTTCCTTTGCCGCTGGTTCACCCTCCAAAGGCTGCTGTGGCCGGCGTGCTGCGGCCGGCGCACCGCGCTGATCTGAAGCCAGGAGCCAGGTGCTTCTCCTGGTCTCCCATGCGGGTACAGGGCCCAAGCACTTGGGCTATCCTCCACTGCACTCCCAGGCCACAGCAGAGAGCTGGATGGGAAGAGGGGCAACCGGGACAGAATCTGGCGCCCCAACCGGGACTAGAACCCGGTGTGCCGAAGCCACAAGGCGGAGGATTAGCCTAGTGAGCCGCGGCGCCGGCCTGGGACTCAGTATTCTTACGGGCTTCTAGAAGACTCTAGAACATCTGTGATCGGCAGCAGATCGCTGTGTACTCCTGGTGGGGAGGGGCGGGGCCTGGAGGAACTTTCGGGACAATAGAAACCCTGCGTGTCCATCCTGCTCAGGGTCATGGAAAAGGTCATCTTGGTCAAAGCTCACGGAGCTAGCGGCCAGAGTCACCTGCGCCATTGCCTGCAGTGCCCATATCCCACACAGGCGCAGGTTCAAGTCCCAGCTGCTCCACTTCCAATCCAGCTCCCTGCTAGTGCACCTGGGAAAGCAGCAGAAGATGGCTTTGCGCATGTGGGAGACCCGGATAGAGCTCCTGGCTTCGGCCTGGCCCAGTCCTGGCCACTGGGGAGTGAACCAGCAGGTGAAAGATCTCTCTAACTCTGAGTTTCAAATAAATAAATAAATCTTAAAAAGCCAGCATCCCGTATGGAAGCCAGTTCGAGTCCCGGCTGCTCCTCTTCCCATGCAGCTCTCTGCTATGGCCTGGGAAAACAGTAGAGGATGGCCCAAGTGCTTGGGCCCCTGCACCCATGTGGGAGACCCAGAAGAAGCTCCTGGCTCCTGGCTCCTGGCTTCAGACCAGTACAGCTCTGGCCATTGCAGCCAATTGGGGAGTGAACCAGCAGATGGAAGACCTCTCTCTCTCTCTCTCTCTCTCTCTCTCTGCCTCTCCTCTCTCTAACTCTGACTCTCAAATAAATAATCTTTTTCAAAAGAAAAAAACCTCATGGAACTGACGCTTAAAACAAGCGCACCTCCTACCTCACAAGAGGACAGCTGACTTTTACGTGAACCAGAGAAACACACACGCTGCCTCGGCACTGCCAGCTCCGACTCCCCACTTGTCAGCTGCTGGCCCTGCCATCCGTCAGCAGCATCCCCAAGGGCCCTGACCTCTGAGCTCAGGCCAAGGCAGGTCTGGGTGGAAACCCCGCCCCCCAGCAAGGTCACACCTACCCTAGGCTGAGCCCCACTACCTGCAGCCCCGACCCCAGCAGGGCCTCACTGCTACTGCTGGAAAGGGCCAAGCAGGCCGGCACTAGGCCCGGCACACACGGGACGGACCAGGATCCTCGGAATCCTGATGAACAGACGCACCCACCCCCGCCCAGTGGGGCTCCCGGCTCAGGCCCCGCACCCCCACGGCAGCCTCCGGTTGGGGGCATTTAACTGATGCCTGCTGTCCAGGAGAGGGCCTGATGCTGGGTTCCTCCCAGGAAGACACAGACAAAAGACAGGGGCCTGCAGGGAGGAGCTGGCCTGGGGGCTGCACGGTGACCTGAACGGAGACTTAGGTGGAGATGCCTGGCGTCCACTGGCCACTCCCCCCCAGAGCCCGCCCACTTACACAGCAGAGAGACAGTGATGACAGAAAGCCGAGGCGGCCCCGGAGCCCGTGGTCATGCTGAGTGCTGTGAGTGATGGGGAGGGCGGGCGACAGTGTGGGAGGGGTGTCCCCGGGCTGATGAGCCAGGCGGCCACAGGCAGACCCCAGCTCCCCACCAGCCTCCTCCTCCCCTCCACCAGCCGCCACAGGCACCATTAATTGCTGTCATTTGAGGGTGGCCTGTGGGGAGGAAGGGAGGCAGTGAGGGGAGGGGGAGAGGAGGAAGGAGGGGGGCACTGGCCAGGGCTGAGCATCCTGGACCAGGAAGGAACGGGAGAACCCACCGGGGGAGGGGGGCCCGTGCTCTCTGCCCACCCCAGGAAGCCCCAGGCACCCACAAGCCCCAGCGGTGTGACACTGCGCCCTGCCCCCACGGTCACTTGACTGCTGCAGGTGGCCCTGACCCTCCTCCCCAGCCGCCCCCCACCTCCCATCTGTCACCCTGATTTACAAGCACCCCATTCCCCAGCTGAAGAAAGCTCCAAGGGTCAAGTCCAGGGCGAACTCTGCCAGGCAGCCCCACCTGGCCCAGGGCCCACCCAGTCACCCCCTTGGGGGACCTCCAAGCACTGCCCTGTCCCCCCCATGTACCCCGGGGACGTCCCGTTTGGGGGGCGGTGTGCATGTGGGTAGCAAGGCGACGCTGAGCCTCCACCTGTCCCGGCGGCATCACAGGTTCCCCGGGGGGGGGGGGGCAGCAAGGAGCCGCTGGCCAGGAGCTCCGCCCTGCCGCCGCGACCCCGCCCCCCCCAGGCCCACCCCACGGCTGCTGCCTCCCTCTGCCGCCTGGCCATGATGGATCAGCCCAGGGAGGAAGCTAAGTGCTCGCAGACAAAAAGCCCTTTTATCGTCCTCGGGAGGTCACCAGGCTGACAAGCAGATAACTCAGCTGTCCCCATTAGACCCAGAGGGGGTCACAGAGGAGCAGAGAGGGGGAGGCGGGGGGAGGGGCAGGGACTGCCAGCTGGGCCTACTGCCTCCCCTCGGCTGGCCGGGCGGCTCACCTGGGGGACCACACCACCCCCACTCAGGGCGGCCCAGGCCTCCCCAGCCCTCGGACCCCAGGGCTGCAGCAGGGCCAGGCTCAGAGAAGCGAATGACCTCCAGGGAACCCCAAACGCTCAGGACAAAGGGAACCTCAGCGACAACAGGAATCCAACCCAGGGCCTGGTCACCCCTCAACCCCCCGACTCCCACAAGCCCCCTCCTCAGTCTTCAAACAGCACCTTGTCGGGGAAGTCTCTGCCTGTGGGGGATGGGCGCTCTGCCCGCCGCACCCACAATGGGGCCTGGCGTGCAGTGGGCTCCTGGGAGAGTCCCCCTGCAGAATGGCCAGGCGCCCATCTCACAGACGACGAGACTGAGGCACAGGCAGAGCCGCCTCGGGAGAGCTCCCCAGAGAGTCAGACCAGGTGGGTGTCGGGGTCGAGGACCGGAACTCGCCACCACGCCCCTCGGGGCTGTGACCTCAGCGAGCCCCTCTGCAGAATGGGGGTCGCGCAAACTGACCTCCCCCCACCGTCACACCCAGGACACAGCCAATCCCCACCTGCAGAACACAGTGCTGGGCCCCACCCCAGATGCCAAGGTCAAAGGTCAGGGGCTCTGCTGGCTACTCCCGAGACCCTCTGGGAGGGAGGCCTGGCCTGGCTGACACCCACAGAAGTCATTGGAAGTGCAGGCGCCCGGGGCTCCCGCTCGTGGGGGACAAACCACGCCACACTGGCCACATGGAGCTGGAAGGGGCCCGGCGCTCACCCCCACAGCCAGGGTGCCCCCCTCCCCGTCCCCGGCGGCCCAACTCCTCACACCAGGCCCAGGTCAGCCCCATGACTCTGGGGACAGACACAGGGACAGGAGCCATGGGTTCAGGTCCCCCTCAGCTGGTTAAAAAAATGCAAAAACACGGAAATGTGGGCCGACACCCACACAGCGCCTGCTGTGTACCTGGGCCTGGCTCAACTCACCATCATGTGAGCCCACAGCGGGATGTGACCATGGCCCCTGCTCACAGCTGAGAAGCGGCCAAGGGTGCCACGCTCAGGCCCAGGACGCATGCCACCGCCCCCCCACCCTGAGTGAGAACACACATCAGAGCCCCATGGACCAGCCCGGCTGACGCCCACGTCTGCGCTGGCTCCCTTTCCCCAACACCCACACCCTGCTCTCTGGGGAGACCCCCAGCCACTAAACACACGAGGCACGAAAGCGAGGCATCGCACAGACCCACC
Organism: Sylvilagus bachmani; assembly: GCA_015711505.1. NCBI lineage: Eukaryota > Metazoa > Chordata > Mammalia > Lagomorpha > Leporidae > Sylvilagus > Sylvilagus bachmani. The sequence goes on from CM027396.1 coordinate 22,503,672, forward strand.
AGGCCCACCAGCCTCAGTCTGCCCAGCTGTAAAACGGGCGTGCTAGGTAGGACAGGCCAGTTTCCCAAGGAGGTGCCAAACAGGGTTCTTAGCTTCCAGCTGAGACACGCGGCTCAAGGCACCAACCTGTGCCTCGGTTTTCACATCTGTAGAATGGGCCCACTGGAGGATGCAGTTCACAGGATCAAAGATGCAGGGAAAACAGTGGCTGGGGAGGCCCCCACCACCACCAGGTGTCCTGTGCCAGGTGCCCTGTGCCAGGGCAGGAACCAGGCTGCTGTCCACCAGGAAGTGTGCACAGCGGGCAGAGAGAGGAGTCCAGCCTAAGGGCATCCCCAGCACCCAGCACCCAAACTGCACAGCAGCAATGCGGACCCCAGGGCTGAGAGAGAAGCCCACCCACCACGCCGACATCTGCAGCCCAGAGATGCCCCCAAACTCCCCTGCTGCCCCCTGCCCTGGGTGGCTCTGAAAAGCCAGAGTCCCCCTCCCCCACCCACAGGCACTGCTGAGTCACTTCCCACCAGAAATCCCGACACCGACACACACCTACCGGCAGCTGCCGGCAGCACGGCCGTGTCCCCGTGGACGCAGGAGGCCTGCAGGAGACAACACACAGGTTCGCGTTACTACGCGGGCAGCGGCCGTGTGCAGGCTCTGTGCGCAGGTGCAGATGATGCCGGCTGCGGGCCCCGGGCCCCACGCGCGGAACACGCCAGGCCGAGTCTGCTGGGCAAGCCCGAGGGGCACTGCTACCCTCGCTCCCGAAAGACCGGTTTATTTACTCGCAAGACAGAGCGACAGAGAGAGGTCTTCCATCCGCTGGCTCACTCCCCGAAGGCTGCAACAGCGGGGTGAGGGCCAGGGACCCCTCGGATTCCCAGCAGGAGTCCGCCTGGGGCACAGACTTGGGCCATCCTCCTGCCTCCCAGGGCGATCAGCAGAGAGGGAAGCAGAGGAGCCCAGACTCAAAGCAGCACTCCAGCCCAGGGTGCAGGTGTCACAACCTAACCCGCGGGACACAGTCCCAGCCCTGTGACCCATTAGACAGACAGGGAGACTGAGGCGCAGAGAATCCAACTGTCATGCCAAAGGCCCGTGGCTAGGAAATGACGGAGCCAGGATTCCCGCCACAGGCTGTGGGGTGGTCACAGGGACCCACGGCCACTGGGAAACCCACCCCCTAACTGCCTAGAGGACCCCACGCAAGCCAGTGAAGGATAAGGGCCTCACGTCCTCATTCCAACGTGTGAGTCGCCATACTCAGCTGAAACCAGCACAGCGACAAAGGTGAGAGCCGACTGACAAAAAGGGGACAAGCGACTCGGCGGACACGTCACTGCAGCGCTGAGAGGACACTCGGCCCGCTGTCCAGTGTCAGAACGCAGGTTCGAGTCCCAGCTGCTCCACTTCCGATCCAGCTCTCTGCTATGGCCTGGGATAGCCGTAGGGGATGGCCCAAGTCCTGGGGCCCCTGCACCGGCGTGGGAGACCTGGAAGAAGCTCCTGGCTCCTGGCTTCAGCTCCGGCCATTGCGGCCATCTGTGGAGTGAACCAGCAGACAGAAGACCTGTGTCTCTCATTTTGCCTGTCAAATAAATAAATAAATAGTTTTTTAAAAAAATGACGGACGTCAAGTGCTGACGGGAAAGAGGAGCAACTGGAGCCGCCACTCATTGCCAGGTGGATGCCAAATGGCGAACCCGGCTGGGAAACAGGCGGTGACTTTTTTTTTCTTTAAAATTTTATTTATTTGAAAGATTTACAGAGAGAGAGAGAAAGAGAGAGATCTCCCATCTGCTGGTTCACTCCCCACGTGGCTGCAATGGCCTGGGCCAAGTTGACGCCAGGCACTTCTTCCGGGTCTCCCACATCGGGGGCAGGGGCCCAGGCGCTTGGGCCACCCTCTGTTGCTTTCCCGGGGGCTGGATCAGACGTGGAGCTGGGACACGAACCGGTCCCATACAGGATGCCAGCATCACAGGCAATGGCTTTGCCCGCTGCGCCCACAGCGCTGGCGCCTGCTGGGTGACTTCCCCAGGGACCCGGCCACCCCGCTCCATCCACACGAGACCTGGGCAGGATGCTCACCTAAGCTTTATTCCCAACCTCGGAAAAACCGGACTCAACTGTCCGTGAACAGGTGCACGGACCAACAAAGCACGGGGTCTGCACGGCAGGAGGGGGGGCTCGAACAGTGAACGCAGGACCCAGGGGCGGAGCCCGACGCTCCACTCAAGGTGACAGAATGACCACGGGGACGGCAGACGGCCTGCTGTGTCCAGAGGCCCCCAGAGGCTAACAACAGCAGGACGACTCCCCCACGTCAGGGTGTGCAGGTCGGGGAGGCCGCGACAGGCCCCACTCCCACCCGCTGTGACTGCTCGTCTCGCCGCACCCTGTGTTCGCGTGTTCTTCATTGGCTGAACTTCTGCACGAGACGACAAGTAAAAACCAACAGTGGAGGGAGCAGCCGGAGCCAGCGCCAGACTCCCAGCTCTGCCACGGGCAAGGTCACGGCCTCTCTGAGCTCAGCCTCCCCGCTGGAAAATGGGCGTTGCTCACCGTGGTCTCTGTCTCGAGCAGACCCCGGAGGAGCTCTTCTCCACCCCAGCCAGAGCCCAGGGGTCAGAGGCCAAGGAGCTGGGGCTGCCCTCACAAGCGCCCCCATCTCGGCCTCCCCGTGCCAACCAGGACGCGTCGCTGCACCCCACTGAGCTGCTCTACCTCGCGAGTGGCACAGCACTAGCCTCCAGGAATGCACACAGCCGGTGCTCAACTGCTGCCACTGCCGCGCCTGAGCGCCCCCACCCCTGCGCCCCAGCGCCACATGCCGCCCCAAAGCCCCGTCGCGGCCCAGGAGGCTCACGGGGCAGCCGCGGGCAGCTCCCGGGAACGAGCCAGATGCCGCTTTCCCGCCCTCTTTCTTTGTTAAGCTTTTTTTCACTCCAGTGCCCCCAGGCTTGGCACTCGGTCCTGCCATCTGCAGCAGCTCCAGAGACAGACCCCTGCGGGCAGCTGGAGACAGGGAGGGTCTGGGCACAGTTCCCGGAAGCCTCGGCGGCCGGCCACCTGCACCCTGCCCTGGCACGGGCTCAGGCAGAGCCAGGCCACAGCACCAGCCCCCATTAAGCATCAGGAAGCCCCCAGCCCCGACCTAGGAAGAGCCATGGGCGATCAGACCCCGCCCCGCCCAGCGCCGGCAGGGCTGCAGGGGCCAACACCGGGCATCTCCCAGCAGCCCTGAGGACTCCCGTTTCAGGGACCTGGTAGAAACATCCCAGAACAGGCTAGAAGGGGAAGGGGAGCCAGCAGGGCACAGCTGTGACATGAAGAGAACCCAGGGCCCTCCTGGAGGAGGGGTCAGGGACACCCGGGGTCGGGCATGCGGGCCCTGCAGCCGGGGTTTTAGTGAGACCCTTCTCAGGGTCAGCCAGGCCGAGGAGGGCCTGGGCCACTGAATCTGGAGCGGAGACAGGAAGCCAGCCAGGGGAGGCTCCGGCCCCAGCCCTGGCAGGAAGGCTGTGGATGGTGGCAGATGGAGGACAGGGTGGGGGCGGGGAGAGCTGCAGGGGAGGAGGGGAGCAGCCTTCAGTGCCTGCATGCTGCCTGTACGTGCGACCCTGATGAGTCCCCGCCACCACTCGGCGGGGCCACCCTGCTTCCTGGACCGGAGAGCGGAAGCCATGACCTGAGTTCACACAGCTCGGAAGTGAAGGAGCCGGGATTCGAACCAGAGCCAACAGCTCCCTCTTCCCTCCCCAGTGTGAGCAGGACGGGCGGCAGGGGGTGTAGCCGCACCAGAAGCCATCCCGGAGACTTGGGGCACCAGGACTAGGCAGGGGCACCCTTCCACACCTAGGGAACAGGGGCCTCCACCTGGCCACGGTCAGCCCAGCCCCGTCCCGGTGGAAGCCGGAGCAGACACAGGCCGACTTCCGAGCCCTGCCACTGAGAAGCCACTGGGATCGCAGGCGACCGCCCCTCAGCCTCTCCCAGGAGCCCCAGCCAGGCAGCCACAGGAGGGCCCGGGTCCAGAGTCCACCCCCACCCCGAGCACCATGGCAGCCACTGCAGGGGGGCAGCAGGACCTCCCCACACCAGTGGTGCAGGTCAAGGCGGGGGCCACAGCCTGGACAGCAGCAGACAGGACCTGGGCTAGGTCCTAGGCTAGAATGGGGAAGGGTCACAGGGCCCATCCCAGGGGGGGGAGCACCCCCAGCCCCCACCCAGCCTGACTGGCCACCTTGATCTGGGGCGCAATGCAGGGAGAAGCCCACCGCCCACCGGGCCCAAAGGTGTAGACAAGGAGCAGGGCGAGGACCGCCCCATCCCGCTCTGACTGGGAGCAGAGCTTGCCCCTCCCCCACCCTCAGGCCGCGCCAGGCCGTGTGCCATCTTCACAGCCTGCAAGGTGGCACTGTCCAGACCCCGTGTGGTGGACGCAGAACCTGAGGTCCCAAGAGGTGTGGCCCCCTGGCCACGGTCACACAGCCTGTGAGTGGCGGGGAGACTGCGCCAGGGTCCCCCTGCGCCCCCAGCACCCGCAAGGCCCACCACCTCCTCGCTCTGGGTGCAGGAAGAGCCAGGAGGAAGGGGGAGGCAGCGGCCCTGGCTCCCCGCCAGGTCAGGGAGCGCAGGCCAGGCCTGGGGGCCCACAGCAGCGGGGGACAGAGGCCATCTGCCCGTCCAGCTGCCCGTCCAGCCCTGGTTGTGGGCTTTGCTGCCCGACACAAAGGTACTCGCTTCATGCAACCACCTACGCCCCTTGTACAGGTGGGGCAACGAGGCCAGAACCCCCTGGAGGTCCCAGAGCTGAGGGTCACACCCAACACCCACTCTATGGCTGCCCCGGGGACTCCAGCGGTGGATTCAGCATCCACCCCACCCGGATCTGCAGCCGGGAGGCAGACCCTTCCCCGCTGCCCCAGGCTCCTGAGTAGGAGGGGGCTTCACCATCAGAGACTGCAGGGGCGGGGGGGCTGCTGGGAGGGCAGAGCCACCATCGATCCAGAAGCAATTCATTGCATGGGTCAAAAGATGGTGAAAGAGATTTGTCACCAGGGGCCCAGGGGACATTCCAGGGAGTCCAGCAGCCCAGGGGGAGGGACAGCCCAGACTTGGTCCTGGGGGAGGCGGGACCCTTGCCATCAGCCCCAAGTTCCGTTCCCTCTGCCTCCTCCCCACCCTCACCAGAGGCAGAGGCTTCCACTGAGACCCTCGTCCCAGGGCAGGTCAAGGGTATGGCCCCAGCCTCGGTGACCCGTGCTCCCAGAAAGAGCGAGCCTCCGTCAGCCACGCCCACTGCACGGCGGCAGGCAGGGAGGCACAGGGAGGCCCAGCCAGGCGCAGCCCTCATCCCGCATCGCATTCCACCGCCCCTGGGCTGCAGGCAGCAGGCTGAGCACAGGCAGCTGCGTCCGGGCGGCTTCGGCTCACGCCCGGCACCCTCCACGCCTCTCTGCACCTCAGTGTCCCCTTCTGTAAAATGGGGGTGATGCCACAGGCTACTCGCGAGGGCGCCCACTGAAGCCCAACCTCAGGGCTCAAACCCAGCCCCCCAAGACTTCTGGACGTGGGTCAGTGCCCCCAGCACTGGAATCAGAACAAGGGGCCGTGATGAGCAGTGCACACCACAACTGTCCACCAGGCCTCTGTGGCAGAGGGCGTGGGAGGAGAGGCCCCAGGCGGTCACCAAGCCCATCAGTGGGCCCGGCCCCCATGGAGCAGAGCAGGGCCCAGAGGCACAGCAGCCCCCACACCGATTCCCCATGAATGGCAGCTCTGGGGCAGCCTCGGTCAACAGGAGTCCCAGCAGCTCCCAGCCCTAGCATCTGCGCCCCGACAGACACACGCAGGAACAGACAGGAAACCAAGGCCCCCAAACAGGGCGAGGCAGCCTCAAACCCAGCCCGCCGATGCCGCGGTGAGTTCCCCCGGGCTCAGCAGGTGCTGAGAAGCCAAGCTCCCAGGCCTCAGGAGCAGGAACCTGGGCGGAAGTGGACACAGCCCGCAGCTCACACGCTCCCCGGAGCGAGTCTCGCTGACTCACTGCCCGGCCAGCCGTGCCGGGAAAACTCCTGGCTCTGCCGCCAGGGTGGGGGCAGGGAGGAGAGAAACTAGTCTGGGACCCCCTCAGGCCCTGCAGGTGAGCAGTGCCCTGGGCGGGAGGCCCCCACGGGGCACAGGTGAGCAGTGCCCTGGGCGGGAGGACCCCACGGGGCACAGGTGAGCAGTGCCCTGGGCGGGAGGACCCCACGGGGCACAGGTGAGCAGTGCCCTGGGCGGGAGGACCCCACGGGGCACAGGCCTCAGCCACTGCCTGGCTAGGCTCAGGCTGCAGGACTCAGCTCCTGCAACCTCAGGATCCAGCCCCAGGCCTGGGTTCAAATCCCAGCACACCGCTCACCGTCTGAGCCCACTCACTGTTTCTGAGCCCACCCCCCCCCCCAAACAGAAACCCTCCTAAGCGCCGGCTGAAGGCCTCGCTGCTCCAGTTCCGATCCAGCTCCCTGCTAATGCTCCTGGGAAAGCAGCCGAAGACGGCCCAAGTGCTCGGGCCGCTGCACCCACGTGGGAGACCCGGAAGGAGCTCCTGGCTGTACCCGGCCCAGCTCTGGCTTTTGCAGCTAATTGGGGAGTGAATCAGCAGATGCAAGATCTCTCTCTTTCTCTCTCTCTCTAGCTCTGCCTTCCAAATAAATAAACACATCTTTAGTAAGAAGGAGGAATAAAAGGGCGCTGACTCGGCACAAGAGCTGCAAGCTGCCAGGTGCAGTCGGAGCCTAACGAGCACACATTCCGCAGTCCCCAAACTTTGTTTATGGAGCAGAAATGCACGTAACAACATTAGCCACTGTCAGGTGCAGTGTCCACCCCCCGCCCCCACAGACCCCGTGGACGTGAAGCCAGTCCTGCCCCCAACCCCCGCCCAGCCTCTGGCAACCATGAATCCGCCCTGCGACATCTCGCCCTCCGTGGCCTTCTGTGTCTGCCTCCCTGAGGAGTGCCACGTTTCCAAGGTTCGTCCACGCCGTGGCTGGTGGCAGGGCCTCACGCCTGAATCTTGGCCCACGGCGTGGGTAGACCAATTATGCGGTTTTTGAATGAGAAAATGAGTTATGAAACAGAAACACAATGTAACTTTAAAAGCGTAAAATGATAAAAACAGTAAGGGCTATGGTGCCGTGGAATCCGGGCGGCAGACAGGGGCGTCGCGGGCCCCCAGTACTGGCCTGCTCTCCAGCCCCCCAACATACTGAAGTATACTCTGGGTACATACTCTGGGTACTTCAGGAGGCCCCCAGGGGCCGTGGGAGCTGAGACGGGAACGTGGCAAGGAGATAGCTGACAGCCGGGCCACTCTCTGAGGTAGGTGCAAAAGCCCCACGGTGGTGGGGGGTGCAGCTGGGGCTGGAGCCCCCCCAAGAGATGGGTGAGGGCCCAGGAGCTCCCTGCCCACCTGGGGTTCACTCTCAGATACAGGGAAGAGACCCCCACTGTAGTCGCCCTGTCTACAGGGGTCTTCACCCCAAAAGTCCCATTCAAAGCACCTGCCGGGGCCGGCATTTGACCAGTGGCCGGGGTGCGAGGGGGGAACCTGGGGCCAAGTCCCCCATCCGCTCCTAGTCCAGCTTCCCGCTAATGCACACTCGGGAGGCAGTGGAGATGGAAGCAGCTGGGCCTCCGCCACGCACGTGGGAGACCTGGGTTGAGTTCCCAGCGCCCGCTCACGTCCTGGCCCAGCCGCATCCGTCGCAGCCCCTGGGGAAGTGAACCAGAGGAGGGAACCTCTGTCTCTGGCCTCTCAAATATACTAACAAAAACTTAAGAAGCAAAACCAGCCCAAACACTGGCCTGCGACTGCGCCCCCCCCCAGTCTGAGCTCACTCCTGCACGTTGACCACACCTCCTGGTGGGACCCTAACTCTCACTTCCCTCTCCTCCTGGGAAAGAGGCTGCCGTAAGAAGGTGGGAGCTCCGTGCCAAAGATTAGAATGAGTGCCGCCGCCAGCTGCCCGGACGCCAGGCGGCACCAGGCGGCTGCAACAACCCCTCTGAGCCTCAGCGACTTGCCCACAGCACAGGGAGAGCGGTGGCCACAGCTGGCTCGAGAGACTGCAGGGACGAACCAGTGAATCAACGTGGCACGTGCAGCCACTGTCAGACACACAGGAAGAGCACACACCTGAGCACCCTCCCCCGCCCCACCCCGCAGCCACAGCAGGAAGCCAAGGGGGCAGACACCTCCTGCTGTGGGGAGGGGAGGCCAGGTGGCTCCCGGCCCCAGGGGCCCCCTGGGCTTTCATCTCTGAGGAGATAAGCCTCCTGCTCAAGTTCACATTCAGGATCAAATGAACCCACTTAATCCCCTTAGGGATCTCGCTGAGCTGAGCCGGCTCTTCAGGGGCATGAGAGGGGCAGGTGGGTCCCCAAAGGTGGAGACCCTCCCCCCACCACACGACCAGGCAGAGAGTGCCCCGGGCACCCTGCTCCCGTCCCCGTCTCTGCACGCCACCACACGGAGGCCAGTGCCACCAGGATCCCACTCCCCCAATGGGGAAGTCAAGGCCAGAGGAGACATAGCTGCAACCCCAGGGGAGCCTTCGCCCATGTCCCAGAAAGGAAGAGGGAGGCATGAGCCGGCCTTCAGCTCCGGGTGCACACAGTAGGCACTCCCTGCAGCATCAGAGCACACACCAGGCCCGACCAGCTCAGGCTGCTGGTGGGCCCCTCTGGCTGCTTCAGGGTGGGGGTGGGGAGGACGGTGGGCAACGTCCCAACACTTCCTGTCCCGAGGGGTGCCACGGGCGTAGAGGCCCGGGGTGCAGGCTGGTCCCTCCCAGGGTGAGCAGTGGCCAGGCTTAAGCCCCGCCCCCTGCACCAGGGCTGGCAGCTCACGGACACCTGCTGGGGGCAGGGGACGGTCACAGGCTCAGGGAGGCGTCCCCACACAGGGCTCCCCCTCCCGACCCTGCCCCCTCCCTGCCAGGCCTAGAATGTGGGGTCCAAATCCTCCTCCGCCAGTCACTTCCAGGGAGGCCAAGGTCAGACCTGTCCGTCTTCCCGGGGGCCCACCTGCACCGGGCAGTCTCCCCGAGCGGGCAGGACCGTGGCTGGGGGGCTTTGCTGTTTTCTTTTCTCACATGCAGGCTTTCTGCTGCTTCGCTTCCCAACACAAAGAAAACACATTTGTTCTGCTTCTTCAAAACCAGAAACGTCTTTCTGGTAAGGCAGCTGCCAAACCACAGGCCAGACCGGCCCCCGGGGCTCCCACGGGCGGGGACCTGGCAGGGGGAGCCGCGCCTCAGTGGAGATGGCGGCAGCGCCCGTGGCGTCAGCACGTGGACACCCAGGGGTGCTCGGGACAGCGGACACCGGCATCGCTTGAGTGGCCGTCCCCAGGGAGGAGCCCCGCGTGTGCCTCAAAACACGCTCCCAGGCCCGAGAGCACCAGCGCTCACAGCAGACACCGGTCTCAGCCCCTGTGTGTGGGGAAACCGAGGCACAGAGCCACAAGATGCAGGAGGTGGCCGAGGACGTGGGGCAGGCAGGAGGGGGAGGGGCCCTGTCTGACCACTGCAGAGGGAGATCCCTGGGTGGAATTATATAAAAAGCTGTCGCTATGCGACCACTCCGACCTACAAAGCTGACTGAGCTGCCACAGCCACGCAGGACGGCCAGGCCCGTGGCAGCATAAGCCACGGGCACAGGAAAAGCCCACGCCCAAGGGAGAGGCAGCAGCCTCCAGAGAGGGGCTCGGGCGCCCTGAGGCCACTGGAATTGCTTTTCCCTGGGCTCTGGCGCCGTCCCGGCTCCTCTTCCCCCAACGGCCTCGCAGGAGCCTCCGGGCTCAGCTGGCCACAGGGAGAAGCAGTGCAGCTCCAGGTTCCTGGACGCAGGCCCAGGGCCTGGGGCAGGAGGCGGGGCCTCGGGGCAGGAGGCGGGGCCGCTTTCTTCCCCTTTTCCAGAACATCCAGGAAGGCAGCGGCCGTGTCCGAGTCGGGAACACGTGCCCCACGGAGGTCCGCTGGGCAGGATCACCCACAGTTTACCCAGCAACACGCAGGGGACACAGCGGCTCCCTGGCCGTGGCTGGGGCCAGGAGTCCCCCTGGATTCGAAAGAACGCTTTTTAAAGGAGGCACAAACCTCCATTCTTCCCCTCCTGTCGCCTCTTCCCCACTCCCAAGCACAGGCTGTGAGGTCCCCTCTCTCCTCTGCGTCTGTCAAGAAGCTGAGCCGGGGCCAGCGCCTGCGACCGCGCATCCCACGTGGCGCCGGGTCAAGTCCTGGCTGCTCCTCGCCCCATCCAGCTCCCTGCTAACTCGCCTGGGAAGCAGCTGGTGAGGGCCCAAGTGCTCGAGTAGCTTTCGCAGTGTGGGAGACCCAGGTGGAGTTCCCAGCTCCCGGCTTCGGCCTGGCCCAACTCTGGCCACTTGGACATTTGGAGGGTGAACCAGCATGGAGGCAAACTTGAGCTCACTCTCTGTAACTCTGCCTTCCAAATAAGTCAATCATAACAAAAAAAAACCTGAACAGTCGCCCAAAGTCACCGGGGCACAGTGGTGGCCTCAACACCTGTGTCCTCTCGGGGACAACGGGCTCTGTCACAGGCAGCTGCGGTCACAGCCTGGGGTCGGCCTCTGGATACCAGCAGGGCACAGCCTGGGCGGCTCCCTGCCGGCGGCTGCTCGCCTTGGAGGCATCCGGAGGCTGCCTGCAGTCCTTGGCTTTCGGCCTTGTCCTCCACCCGCAAGGCCAGAGCGGCATCCCAGGTCCAGGGCCCTCCTGCCTCCTCTCGGGAGGACAGCCACGACTCCACTGAGCCCCGCAGAGCGCAGGGAAAGCCCCGTGGACGCCTCCTCTGCTGCAGGCTCAGAGCATCTGGGGGGCCGCTGTGCCCGCCCCACAGCTCTGGCCCCACCCTCGACAAGGGCAGCCTTGGGTCTGTCGCCTTGTGGTGACTACAGGTCCCCACAGCTGCAGGATCCGACCTCTGACGGGAACGCACATCGGCAGGGCCCTAGAGTCCCCTCTGCAAGTACCAAGGACCCGATGGGTGAGCCGTGGCTCCGCCCGCCCTACCCAACATCACACGCTTGCCCACGACCCCAGGGGACACGGAAGGCACAGCCCGAATCCGTGCTGCCCCACATCCATGCGCCCCAGGCCGCCAGCGACGCCGGCACCCACCCAGAAGCCTGGGCAGGGGCAGCGTGGCTGGGTGCGACACTCCTGCGTGCATGTCCCACGCCCCAGCACCACGGTGCTCACAGCACAGCCAGTGCCTGCCAGGACGGAGGTGAGGGAGATGGCCATCAGGGGCCGGGGAGTCGGGTACCCCCAGAGCTGCGGGGGATGTCTGCGGCAGGGCCAGCGCCCGCCCCCAACAGCGGCTGAGGACTGTCTCAGAGCCAGGGGGCCCCAGGGCGGTGCGGACAGGGACGGGGCGAGCCCTGCCCCAGAACGGCCTCGTGGCACCCGCAGCATCAGCGCGACCCTATAGACGCCGGTGGGCAGCACCGCTCCCTGCCTTCCCCGGGGGACCTCCTTCCTGGCACAGGATCCCGGATGCGATTTCACTCCAGTTCACAGGTCTGGAAAAAACCAAGAGTGGCCCGGTGGCGGAGCCGGGTCTCCAGTGCACAGGGCCCTTGCCCAGCCCTCCTCCCGCTCCTGGGCCGCCAGGCAGTCCCCCTCACCCACAGCCTGGCGTCCACTCAGGGCCTCGCGCCCCTGAAAGACCCCCCCTGCAGCGCGCACTCCCCATCTCAGCGTCAAAGCACCTGCTGCTCCGGCCCTTGGCACCCCTCACCCGGGCTCAGCCCGAGGCAGCCCCAGCGCCCAGCGAGGACGGCGGGAGCCCGAGGTCACGCGGCAAACCTGCAGAGCAACACCAGGGGCACAGCCGTGGGCGGCTCAGCCTGGCTACCGGGAGCAGCACCGCACAGCAGCCAGAGCCCCGGTGCCGGCAGACGTGGCTTCCTGCCGGCCCTGCGGCTGCTATTTATAGCTGAGCACGGAGAAGCCTCCCAAAAGGCACAGCCAGCCGCAGCCTGGGAGCTTGTAGGTGACCCCCCGGGGTGGGGGGACAGGCTGGGGCGGGGCGGGGAGGGTGGACCCAGGAAATGCCCCTGGTCCAGGGGGAGGGACTCGAGGATGGACCAGGCTCTGCCCATGACAGCCGCCCAGCAGGAAGAGGCTGCCGACCACGCCTTGCACCAACCACCACCGTGCCTCAGTTTCCCTATCTGTGCACAGGGAAACGGACCACTGAGGGCACCGTGAGGCTTGAATGAGGATGGAAAGCCAACCGGCACCCCCACCATGCCCTGCCCAGAGACCAGACACGGGCACCCTCTGCAAGTGCACACCTTCCACAGCCCACCAAGGGCCCCCCGGGGTGGGACACGCAGATGCTCCCATTCCACAGAGGCACAGAGCCACGGAACTGCACCGGGAGGCGCAGGGCGCCCCAGCGCTCGCTGTCCTGGCGCCGGCCAGGGATCTGAACCCAGAAGACAAAGCTGGCCTGGGCCCCGCAGAGATTGCTTCTGCAACAGGAGGCAACAGGGCCAGGAGGGAGCAGCACCCAGAGGCTGCACGCCCGTGGGAACGCAGGCCCCAAGGCCCTCGCAGGCAGCTGGGTCGCCACCTCCCTCCAAAGACGCGAAGGGAAGCTGGATGCAGTGACCACGCCGACAGCGCCCCCTCCGCGCCGGCAGTCAGCCACGTGGCTGCCACTCCCACCACCTGACCGCAGCTGCTGGGTGGACAGGGAAACCGAGGCCCTGCCGTGGGGTCAGGGGAGAGACCTGGGGGGGGGGGGTCTGTGGGGAACAGCAGGGGCCCAGGGACAAGGGAAAGGTGTCAGACACCGGGCACTGGGGAGTCTGAGCGGGGGAGGGGAGCCGTGCCCAGCACAGCCCAGGAACCCCGGGCACAGCAGGGAACCCCCGCCCAGCAGGGGTAACCGACCCCAGTCAGACAAGCCAGTGAAACCACAGCTGAGAAGAAAGCCAGGGAGGAGGGGGAGAAGGGGAGGGGGGAGAAGGGGAGGGGGGAGAAGGGGAGGGGGAGAAGGGGAGGGGGAGAAGGGGAGGGGGAGAAGGGGAGGGGGAGAAGGGGAGGGGGAGAAGGGGAGGGGGAGGGAGGTGAGCAGAGACCTCACGGAGAGGGAGTGGGGTTTTGAGACAGACACCTGGGGAGCAGTGCCCTGGGCAGAGCGATGCAAAGGCCCTAGGGCAGGGGCCCTCCAATGGCAAGGAGGCCCCAGTGTACCCGGGACACGGGGACACAGCCTTGCGTTGAGCTCCAAAGGCCAGCGCGATGCCAGGATGCAGCCGGGCCAGGGTTCCAGGGCCACTCACGGGACCACAGCGGCCACGCAGCACTTTTCTCTCACCCCAGACGCGGGCAGGCGGCTGCTGGGGGCTCCGGGCGAGAACCCAGCCCAGGCCTCGTCGTCGGCCCGCAGCCCATGGCCTCCTTTGGCTCGGCTGCATCGCCGCGACCTCTGCCCCACATGCCTGTCCTCTTCCTGAAAGGCCCCCGGTCATGGCGACCCAGGCTGACCTCGGCTAACAAGCCCTGCCTGCGAGGCCTCTTCCCGAGGGCTGAGTGGACGCGGGTGTGGGATGGGCGGGGCCTGGGCCAGGGCGCAGGTGGGAGGAGGAGGGGATGGCGGGCGGAGGCGTGGCGTGGGCAGGTGTGCACGGCAGGTGTGCAGAGGAGGAGCCGCCCCCTCCATGACCCAGCACCTAACGGAGCACCCAGGCCCCTGGCTCCTGCTGGAGCCACAGACTGGCAGCCCCTAGGCCCCAGGCTGGCAGCAGAGGCCTGCCTAACGAGCAGCCTGGTGCCAGGAGGGTTGCCATGGCCACGGAGACACCGCAGGCGACACTGCCGGAGGTCTCGGCGGGCACCGCAGGGTTCAGCGTGAGGACAAGGGGACCTCCAGGCACCCCCTCCCCCGGGGCCTGGCCTCCGGGACTTGTGACTTGGAGCACTCCCCAGAGAGGCCCCTGGGGACGCCAGCAAAAAATGGACACCCCATCCACCTGCGCCTGGAGACCTGCGGGCTGATCCCATCCCCCACGGTGCACAGAGGTCACAGCGCTGGGGGGCAGAGCTGGTGGGAAAGGTCAGAGGTCACGTGGCTCTACCTGCTGTGGCTGCAGCCACTGCCTGGGGGTGAGGGGGAGACCAGGAGGGTCACGGCAGAGTGGGGGGCATCTGGGACCACTCTGGGTCCTGTGCCCACACTCATGGAGGCAGCCCAGGATGGGGCTCTGGGGCCAGGGGCCAGACGGGAGGAGGCTGGGCGCGTTCTGCAGGAATGACCACGCCTCCGTGGAGCCCGGCACCCCTGCTTCACCACCGCCCGCACACACCACCCATTTCCCTGCTGGGCAAACCAAGGGACTTTCTGCAGAGAGAGAGAAAGGGGGCTCAGAGCCACGGTTCCCTCAGGACCAAAAGCTCTGAATTACAGACGCAGGCCAGGACACGGAACCCCGAGAGCCTCAGCCAGGGGCTCCCGGGACACACACACACACACACACTCCCGCCCTCAGTGCACAGAGACCGGCTCCCGCCTCCATGCCCACAGCTGCGGCCCAGCTCCCTCTGCCCCGTCCTTGCGCGGCCCCAAGCTCTGAGCTGGCAGCGGGGGCAGCGGGGAGGAAGGAGACGCCGTGGGCGCGGACACAGCCGCAGCAGCACCCCAAGGCCCTCTGCGCCGCCGCCCGGCTCCCCCAGCGCCCCCCGCCCTTCCCGTCCAGTCGCTCACTGCCATGCAAAGACCCTGCCCAGCCGTCACCCAGGCCCCGAGCACAGGACGCCCCTCGGAGCCAGGGCGCACACCCACAAGCACCAGCGGGAACGTGCATGGAGTCATCTTGCAAAGTGCCTTCGCTCTCTGCTGGGAAGACCCCCAACGCTGCACCAGAGCGCAGTCGGCTGACGGGGAAGAAACACAAACCGACCGGCCACTGGGACAGACCAGGCGAAACCAAAACGCAGACTGGTGACTGCTGGAGGCAGACTGCAAACCTGGCTCTGAGCTTCTCAGCAGCCAAAGCGAGAAAGGAAACACGGCGCGTCTGATGGCTCCTGAGAACCACCGAGCACCACACAGCAGGTGCAGTGACAACTACACAGCAGGCTCCAGACCGGGGGGGGGGGGGGGGGGGGGGGGGGGGGGGGGGGGGGGGGGGGGGGGGGGGGGGGGGGGGGGGGGTGTGTTCTGGTGCCTTCACCACCCCCTTCCTCCCGCTGCATCGCTGCCTTCAACAGCCAGCTCCAGCCACGGGCAGCAGCAGGAACAATGGCCAGGGCAACCTGACCTTCAAACCCACTCCTCTCAGAGCGTGGAGACCCCGGAGGCAGCTGGGTCTCAGGATCACAGAGGGTCTCTGTGAGAGGCCCCTCGGCCCCAAGCCCTCAGCTCTGCCAGCTCTGCGCACAACGAGCACAGGGCTTCACCCGGGGACGTAGTGTCTGTACCTCATAGCCCCTCTCTCGCTCTACCATACCGGGCACGTCAGGTGAAGCCGCCACCTGCGCCCGCATCCCACACAAACACAGGTTCCTGTCCCGCTGCTCCACTTGCGATCCCGCTCCCTGCTAATGCACCCGGGAAAGCAGCAGAGGGTGGCCCCAGTGCTCGGGCCTCTGCACCCACGTGGGAGACCTAGAGGAAGCTCCTGGCTCCTGGCTGCAGTCTGGCCCAGCCCCAGCCGTTGGAAGCATTTGGGGAGGGAACCAGCAGGTGGAAGCTCGCTCGCTCTTGCTCTCTCTCTCTCGATCTAACTTTCAAATACATAAATAAATCTCTTCTTTTTTTTTTTCTCAACCATTAAAAAATGCAGAAAGCAGATTTAGCTTAGCCCAGACAAGAACAGGAGGCAGCCAGACACGGCCGAGGGACGCACGTGGGCCAGGGTCATCTGCAAGCAGGCTGCAACTCGGGCCGTGAGCATTGGCTGCGCGAGTCTGGGAGTGCGTCTCCACAGGGCACACACACGTGTCCATCCGAGGCCAACATACGCCAAGCATCTCCCTGGGAACACACAGGGACAACGGGCTGTGACCGCCTGCAGGGACCGAGCCTGGGAGGCCAGGCGCCCGGGCACGTCTATAATATGCATTTTTTTCTAACTTCTGGAGACTCCTCACACTCATGCATTTAATTCCATTTTTCCAAGAACCGTCTGTGGTCCCCTCCTATAAAAGGCAGCATGGTTCCCTAAAGCGTTCACTGGGCAGCCTCCACGGGGAGCCACGCTCACGGCACACTCGCCCTGTCGGGGCCCCGGAGTCACAGAAAGCAGGTCTGCGCCAGGTGTGCCGCGCAGGCCAGGGAGGCCGGGAGGCGCCTGGAGCCACTGGGTGTGCGGCATGGGCACCCAGGCTGCATGGACCAGGAGGGGTCAGCCTGGGAGGGAGGCGGGAGCCCACTCAAACAGTCCCCACAGCCACACGAGCGGCCCAAGACGGGTGGGAGCCGCCAGCCAGGTGAGCCTCTTCGAATCCATCAAAACTGAGTCAAGGTAAAATTGTGCCCCGGGCTCGCAGCTCCAGTGCTGGCAGATCTAGAACATTCCACTGGGGCTACAGGGAAAGGACAGGGCGGGGGAGGTAGACGGCCCGCAGAGGAGGCAGCCCTGGGCTGGCTTTGGGAAGTGCACCCTCCAGCACCACTCACCACGCAGACCATGCACAAGGGGGTCCCTGGAGGCCCAGAGCCCAGGCCCGCTCTCCGGCCCTGAGCCGATCTCATCCTGCAGCCCACACCGGCTGACGCGGCAGCCACGGGCCGCAGCCGCAGGTGGCCACTGAGACTGAACTTCATTAAAATTAAATTAAAGCATAGCTCAGCTGCTGCCTCGCTGGTCACGTTCAAGTCTCAGGAGCCACCGCATCCCGTGGCCTGGCCTCAGACGGCAATTTCCACCACGCAGGGTGCCCGCCGGACGGCAGGGACCCGGACTGCACCATTTGAACCCAGGTCTGACCTCAAAGTAGCCCTTCCCAGAACCACCAAGGTCACTCTTTCCCTGCTGGAGAGAAAGCGCAGCCCCACCCCAATCCCCAGCACCGCCCTCTCCCCAGCTCCAGGCTGCACGCGACCCCCAAGGCCTCCAAGGCCCCAGATGACACAGGGTGTCTGCAGGCAGAACAGCACTTCTCCACGTCCAAGGGCAGAGGGAGGGAACCGTGCCCGTCACAAGGCATTTCCCAGCAGCCTTCAAGAGGGAGAAACGGGCCGGCGCTGTAGCAGGTAAAGCCGCCACCTGTGGTGCCGGCATCCCAAATGGGTGCCAGTTCGAGTCCCGGCTGCTCCACTTCCCATCCAGCTCTCTGCTATGGCCTGGGAAAGCAGCAGAGGATGGCCCAAGTCGCTGGGCTCCTGCACCCACGTGGGAGACCCGTAATAAGCTCCTGGCTCCTGGCTTCAGACCAGCACAGCTCCTGCCATTGTGGCCTTTTGGGCAGTGAACCAGCGGATGGAAGACCTCTCTCTTTCTCTCCCTCTCTCTAACTCAGCCTTTCAAATAAACAAACAAGTCTTAAAAAAAAAAAAAAAAAAAGGAGGTAAGGGAGCCCACCTCTGCCAACCTGGGTTCACACCACCTGAACAGGGAAACCTTGGCTCTCCAGCGGGTACCCGAAGCAACAATGGCAGCTCCCCAGGGTGCTCGGTGCACCCCCATCTCAGAGAGGAGCAAACTGAGGCCCCGAGACGTGAACGAGCCCAGCGTCAGACAGCTCACGGCTGCAGAGACGGCATGGATACACCTGCCCCGTACTCCTCTCCACAGCCCCCAGGTCACACAAGGGCACCCACACTGCACGAGCAGTGGGCACCAGCCCGAGCAAACCCCCTACAGCCGGCTGAGCCCGGGCCTGAACGCTGGCTGCTCGCTCAGGGATGGTGCACAGAACACGGCCCAGGTGTCCCGGACACTTGCTTAGGGTGACTCCGGATCTACGACCCAGGCCAGGCGTGGGAAGGGCCCAGGCGAGGACAGGGGTGCTGAGGGTGGCCAGGGGCCCACCCCTGTGCGACTTGGACTGGCCACACCCTCACACACACAGGGGCCCCGGGGGGGAAACCAGCCCCCACACACCCCCAGGCCCCAGCTCTCCTCTGTTGGAGATTTCCGGAGCCAGA
This sequence comes from Sylvilagus bachmani, assembly GCA_015711505.1. Classification (NCBI taxonomy): domain Eukaryota; kingdom Metazoa; phylum Chordata; class Mammalia; order Lagomorpha; family Leporidae; genus Sylvilagus; species Sylvilagus bachmani. The sequence continues at coordinate 22,521,852 of CM027396.1, forward strand.
GCTTAGCTGCTCCATGCCACGCTCAATAATTCAAAACCATGTTTCCATTTCAAAATAAACATGGCCCTGTCGCCAGGGCGAATGCCAAATTTGCATGAGTGTGGAAGATAAACCTCAAAGACAGGCCCGCCCTGCCACTGGCACCAGCCCCCTCCCCAAACCCTGGGGAGGGCGGGTTCTGCTGCGCCAGGGCTCTGAGCAGCAGGTGCTGCCCACATAGGAAGCAGCGTTTCCCTGGCCGGCCCCCCAAGGCAGGACTGCACCCACCCTCTCCAGACCGAGACTTCCGCCTGCCACTTAACCTCTCTGCGCCCCAATTCCACCATCAGAAAGACATGGCCACAGCAGCAGCAGCCCCCCGGAGGTCACGCAGAGCCTCCAGGACCCCGGCAGGCAGGGGCCCTAGCACACGGTGAGGGCCGTCCACGTCACTGCAGTCCGGACGGTTTCCAAGCTCCCACACCATGCTCCCGTGACGGATCCCTGCCTCCGGGCCTGCTCCGTGGCGCTCAGCTGACCTTTTCCGAGCCCACCTCCCTGGGGAGACCCCCCCCCAGACCCACCTGGGGGAAAGAGGCCCTGTCCGCTGCCGCCCTTGGCCGGGCCCCAGCAGTCCAGGCTCGGCGCCTCCCTGCCCTGTCCCTGGGGCGTCTCAAGCAGGAATTACCAGCCCTTGCAGCGAGCTGAGTCCCAGAGGTGTCACCTGGGAGGCGCGTGAGACTTGAAAGGGAAATGCAGGGGAGCCCTGCAGCAGAGGCTCAGCCCCCACGCCAGAGTGCACTGGGATCTTCCGCCCTGGGACCTGACCCTCTCTTCTCCCCCTCCGGCTGGGTGACTGTAGTTACCCTCCCCCACCTGCGAGGGAAGCACCAACTTCTCCCCCTACAGGCTGGGGTGGGGCGTGGGGCAGGGGGTGTAGGGGGGGACCCAGAAGAAGGGATGCCCCCTCCCAGACAGGGGACGCCACCAGGCCCCCACACACTGGCAGGTGGGCACCCCAGCTCAGGTCGCCCGAGGGCAAATTCATGTTCGCAGAGAAAAGGTCAGACTGCACACCAGGCCCAACGCAGGCCACGCCAGAGGGGTGGGGTGGGGGGCTCCATCTCTCACAGGGGCCTGACAGCCCCAGTACCGTCTGTGTGGAGTTATCAATAGTATCGATCCCTGAGCAGCTGTAAATAGCTCAAGAGAAGCGGCCAGGGCTGGGCCCCGGCTCCCGCCCCCACGTCTGGGCCCCGGCAACACAGGCTCCCCTGGCACCGGCGCCGGCAGCGGCAGTAAATTTCCAAGCAGGGACACGGTGGGCGGCGCAGGGATGTCAGACAGCTGCGGGACGCCCTCCACGCCCCGCCACCTCCACCGAGGCCCGGGCACGGCCAGGCTGTGTCTGCAGCTGTCCAGCGGACAGAGGCCACCTGCCCATGCCCACCGGCAGGGGTGGGAGGAGGGCCCGCTCCCTGCACAGACCCCACCCCGCCCTGCCCAGGCAGAGGGGAGACAGACAGCTCCCGGTGGCAGTGTCCCGGCCACCCGGTGCTCACCGCGCACCTGCAGTCTCCCCCCAGCCTCACTGGGCGTGTGGAAGCCTGCGGCGCGGCCGACCGGGTTAGGTAACCCGCCGGGGTCACAGGGTTAGCAAAGCAGAACAAGATCCGAACCAAGCAGCAGGCGGCCGAGGCGCCCCACACTCGGCCGGGCTAACTGCCCTGCCCCCTCCTCAAATTAAGAAAAAAACAGGCCACCCACCACGTGCACAGCAGAGCCCGGAGGCCCCCTCCCGACCCAGCCCCAGTTTAAAACTGGCAGAGTCAAGGCCGCCGATAACACGCAGGACTCCCCCACCCGGCCCCGGGATCCTCGCCTCCCTCCCTCCCTCGCTCTCACATCCTTCCTGCAAATCTGCAAAGAGGAAAAAAATCATAATAAAACCAGTTCTCACCGACAGGGGGGAGGGAGGAGGGGCGGAGGCTGAGCGCGCGCGGCGGATCCGCCCCCGCTGCCCGCACCAGACCCGGAGGGCCCGGCGGCCGCTCGCTTCCAAAAAACAAACCCACGCCGCCGCAGCAGCAGCGCCGGGCGCCCCACGCTGACGGGCCCGGGCGGCGGCAGCACGCGGGTCCCGCGCCCTCCCACGGGCGTCCAGGGCGGCGAGCAGGCGTCCCACGCGCGCCCCCCGCCACGAGGGCCTGGGACTCCCCGGTGCGGCCCCGCTCCGGATCCCACCTTCCCAACCAAACTCGCGGCCTCGCGAGGATCCGCGCCGCCCCGGGCAGGCACCAGGAAGCGGCCCGAGGAGGCGTCACCGGGCGCCGGAGGCAGGCCCAGACCCCGCGCGGGGGCAAGGGCGCGCGCCGCTGCGACCCCGCCCAGCGCCCTCGGCCCTCGAGCAGATCCCCCCACGCGCCCCTCCACAGCTGCCAGATCGGGGCGGGGCGGGGGGCTGGGGTGCCACCTCCACAGACGCCCCAGAGACGCCGGAAAATAAGGCGCAGCGTCGCCCCCCCACCCCGAGCCCGGCGCTGCTTCGGAGGGGAGGGGGCGCGCGGCGAGCCAAGCCCCCAGGGCGGGCGCACGCGGCTGGGGACCACCCTGCGCCTCTCCAGGCGCCCCCCCCGCCCACCCCCACGCCACTTCCCTCCCGCCCGCCCCTCGCCGCGGAGCTGGAGTTCCCCTAAGTTCCCCGCGCCCCCAAGCACGCGGGCCGCAGTGCCGACCCGGCGCCCCCGGAGCGCCAACTCCGAGCGCAGGGCCCCGCCAACTCCGCCGCGTGCGCCGCCCGGGACTCCCCCCTCCCCCGGAAGCGCGCCCCCAGCCCTCTGCGGAGACCCCTCCACCCCGACTCACCTCCCGGAGGTGGCGGCGGCGGCGGCGCCCGGGCTCGGGGCACGCTCGGGCCGCCCGGGCGCTCAGGCAAGTGGCGGTGCCGATCGGGCTGGGGGCGCGCAGCAGGCCCGGCCTGTGGCCCGGGCGCGATCCTCCCGCCGCCGCCTCCTAGGGCGCCGGCCCCGGGTCCCCGGCCCGCAACTTGGCGCGCATGGCGGGGCGCTGGGCGCGGGCGCACGGCTCAGGCGGGGAACGCGGGGCTCCGGTGCGGCCCGGCCTGCCCGCGGCTCCGCGCTCCCCGGCGGCGGCGGCGGCGGCGGCGGCGGCGGTGGCGGCCGCGGGAGGGGGAGGAGAGGCGGGGCGGGAGCCCGGGAGGCGGTGGCTCGGCCTCGCCGCTCCCGACTCCCCGCCCGCACCGACGCGCCCCGGCCCGGCCCCCTCGGGCTCCTTAAAGGGCCCGCGCCGCCGCCTCGGGCTCCGCGCGCCCCTACCCGCGCGCGTCCCCGCGGCCGCACACTCGCTGGGGCGCGACGCCGAGTTTCTTCCTGGCAGCTCCGGCGAGGGGGAGAGCGCCTCTCATCCCGCCGCCCTCCTCCCTCCTCCTCCTCCTCCTCCCTCCTCCCCCACTCCCTGGCCCCAGACACTCACCGGAATCGGTTTCCGTCGCTAACTTGTAACTCCGGAGTGGCAGCTGGTGGGGAGGGGGCACTTGCGGGCCACTGGCGCTGCTGCAGACGCTGGGGGTGCAGCCTGTCCCCCGGGCCTGGCCAGGCAGGAGGTGCAGCCCAGGTGGACACAGCGGGCCCCAGGCCTGCGCCAAGCCAGGGCAGGAGCTCCCAGCAGGGAGAGGCAGGCACCTGCACTCCGGCGAGGGGGGAGCTGGGGGCTGGCGAGTGCGCACCCACTGGGGGACGTTCAGGGACACACGGCCGGCCGGCCGCGGTGGCGACACATGCGTGCAGGAGCGCGCCGTGGGGCCGCACGCCCACGTGTGCCCACGCACCCCTGCGAGGCGGCCCCTGCGGCCAGGGCTCCAGGCCGCAGCCGCCCTCCCTCCCCCTCTGCCCTTCCCTAAGATGTTGAAGAGTTTGAATTTTTTTTTTCAGTTCAACTTTCCTTTTTTGGAGTGACTTCTCAGCAGATTCACTTCTGCCATCTGCCAACATCTGAGAGCCCCCAGAGAGCCGGGGAATGGCCGCGGCAGGGCGGCGGCCCTGCGGTTTCCAGGGGGCCCCCTGCGGGATGCTGGCCTGGCTGCCCTGCCCCCCGCGGCGCGGCCCAGGGTCCGGGCTGGAGGCTGGTGCAGAGGGCATCTAAGGCCAGCAGATCTGGAAAGAGGGAAGTGTGCCTAGCAGACTGCAGGCGGGGCCAGCCCCTCCCTCCTCAAGGGGAAGGAGCACCGCCCCCCAGGCTACCCCCCTCCTCCTGGGGCCTGCATTTCAGAGTCCTCTGGCTTCAGGGGGTCCTCAGCTGATCCGCTCTGCAGGAGGACTCCTTGGGGGGTCTCATCCGATCCTCCCCCAGCTCTGCCTCCCAGGGGTTCTTGGCAGAGGCAGGGTCGGCCAGGCTGGGTGGGCGGCAGGTGCCTCTGCTTTGCAGTGTCCCAGGGCTCACCAGGAAGCCCCTCCCTGGGACTGCTGGGCCCACCAAGTTGCAGCTGGAGGCCCTGCAGCCGGCGGGGCTGGGGGCTGCTTTCCCGCCTGCCCTGCCCACCCCCGGCTACCCTGCCTGCTGGGCTGTGGGGACAGGACAGGCACACTGAGGCCCGGGGATCCCCTGAGTGCCCCTCACAGGAGGGCTGCCGCAGACCCCACCCCACAGAGGGGAAGTGAGGCCTAGAGGTGAGGAACGGAGGGTGCCCGCCTCCCTCTGCTGGTGACTCCGCGTGGTGCCCGGAACCCTGGCTCAAGGAGCTGGAAGCTGGCCACCCTCAGCCCCCAGCACCACTGGCTCCCTAGTGGCTCCTCTGCCCGCCAAGCTGCATTGTTTGTTCCGGGCTCCGGGCGGGCGGCGGCCCCAGGGATCCCCGTGCTGTTCATGGGAACCCAAACTCAGACGGTACCCCTGGCAGCTGTGAGGGCCAGCTTCCCATAGTCCCACTTTACAGGAAGGAAGACCGGGGCTGAGTTAGGGAAGTCACCCGAGGACACTGGGCAGCGTGTAGTAAGTGGTCAAGGTCAGAATGGAAGGAGGGGGGTGCACCCAGGGGCCTCTGGCGCTGTACTACACCAGGTTAAGCCGCCACGTGGGATGTCCGCGTCCCTCTCTCGAGTGCTGGTTTGAGTCCTGGCTGCTCCGCTTTCAATCCCGCACCCTGCTCACGTGCCTGGGAAAGCAGCAGAAGACGGCCCAAGTGCTTGGGCCCTGCACCCATGTGGAATTCCAGACTCCCGGCTCTGGTGGCCCAGCCCCGGCTTTGTGGCCATCTGGGGAGTGAACCAGCAGACAGAAGATCTCTCTCTCCCTCTCTCCCTCTTCCTCTCCCTCCCTCTCTCTCCCTCTCCCTCTCCCTCTCCCCCTCTGTCTCTCTGTAACTCTGCTATTCAAGAACACAAATCATCAAATAAATAAATAAAATGCAAGAATGCCCAAAGCCAGGTGGTAGTTGCCAGAGAATGGGGGAGGGGTCTCTGTGTGGTCCCTGAGAAGTTCCTCCCTCAGGTCAGGGGGGCAGCAGAGGGGGCGGAACCTCCCTGAAAGAAAGGGCGCCTCTTTCTAGAATGCCTGCTTTCAAAGGAGGCACCCCAGATTTCCATGCACACTTATTGAGCACCTACTGTGTGCCGGGCGCCATGGACCAGGCAATGAAGGAGTCTAGGATAAGCTCGTGTTTGTGTGCTGAGCGAGGGTGTCCAGGGACAGGAGGAGGCCAGTCCCAAGGGTAAGAAAAACAGCTGAGCCTTCCCAGGGAAACCAACTGCATGTGCAGGGGATTGATCGGGCCAGGGCCTCCCCAGGGACGCCAGGAGCCCCTTCCACTTCCGCAGCCCCGTGCAGGAATGGCAGCCGCCCCCCCCCCCCCCCCGCCTCCCCGCCTTGCAGCAGGAAAATGCAGTGTCAGCCCTGGGCTGCTCCCAGTCTGCAGCTGTACTTATGACGCTGCGTTTCAGAGCCCAGGCACAGCCCGGAGGATGTCTGGAACCCACACCCCTGCTGCCCGCCTGCGCCCCCGCCCCCACCCCGGGGGCTGCCCCAGCCATGGGCATCCGCTCCTCTGGGGCAGGCGCACACACGGGCACTGACACAGCAAGGCATCCAGCCAGGACGGTGGTCCCTGCGACCTCACTCACGCTCCCAATGTCCAGAGGCCAGGGCTGCCTGAACGGCTGCTGGTGGACGCCGGTGGGCCTCGGGGTGCAGCCGTCAGCAAGCCCAGTGCACCTGCCATTCACAGACAAACCCGGGGCCCGCTCAGGTGCGTGTGGGCGCTTGTCTGCTCGTGGGCACTTCTGCAAGGATCCGCACCCGTCTGGAAGTGCCTGCCCCGTGCTGGGCACCAAGCCTGGGGGTGGCACTGAGGCGGGAGGCAGAGCCCGCGCCGTGGTGGGCGAAAACCCCCACCGTGCTCCAGGAAAGAAACAGGAAGGTGGCGGCCGAGGGGGCGAGGCCAGGGGAGGACCCCGGCGTCTGGACAGCGGCCCTGGGTGGGGACTTGCAGGTCACACTCAGCCGGGCGTGAGGGGGAGGCCGCGTGGGCACTGAGGCAGGTTGCAGGGGACGCAGGAGGCACCAACAACACCGCTGGCCTCCAGGCCAGGGGAGGCCCCGGGGACTGGGGACTGTGGGCTTGACCGTGTCCGCCCGGGCCATGGGGGAATGTTTAGACACACAGTGAGAAGTCTGGCTTCTTCCTGAGTTGGACACCCCCCCCCCCCCCGTGCACTTCTGGAAGGTTTTCAGGCCCAGGAGGTCCCCATTCCGTTCCAGCATCTTTGTTCCGCATTTGCTGCCTCCCAGCCTCCCTGAGAATGGCAGGAATGAGCCCCTGGGTGGCCTGACCCCCCCCACATCGGCCTGGGAAGCAGGCAAAGCCCCGCCCCCAGGGCAGCAGCTGGGCAAGGCGGAACATGGCAGCAACGTCTGGCCCCCAGCCCCCAGGCAGCCCTGCCCAGGGGTATGGCCAGAGCTCAGGCCCCTGGGCAGGACGAGAGGGGAAGTCCTGGCCTCCAGGTGTACGTCCCCCTCGGCAGCGCAGTATAGACACCGGGCACCAGGACGCTCCCGTCCCAGGCAGAGACGGGGTCCCTCGAGCTAGGGAGAAGCCAGCTGCAGGGCCAGGGCCACAGGTCTGCGGTCACGTCCCAACCCTGACACCTCCATCATCCTGCAACCGACCCGGCATCGGTTTGCTCCGGAACCAAATGGCAAGCAGGACTCGTGTGGTGCTCGTCAGCTGGCCGGGCAGAACCGGGGCCACCTCTGCTCCAGAGAGGGGCCATGTAGCTGGGCTGCCTCGGCCTCTGCTCCTCCTGCCTCCTGGGCAGCCTCACTGGACGGCAGCTGCCTGCAGCCACACCCGCCGAGGGTGCCGAGCAGCCCCCCGGCTCCAGATCCAGTGGCACCACTTGGAATGGGCAGCGAGCCCCCGGCTGGTGAGGGGCCCTATCAGGGCAGCAGTGGGCACAGGCCCTGGGGCTGGCAGCCACAGGGACCCCAAGTGTCTCACTGGGGGGGGCGCATCCTGGCCGCAGGTGTCTGAGCATCAGGCCTCGGCTGGGTCCCCTCCACGCTCCAGGCCCTGTGCTGGGGAGCGGCTGGGCGGACCAACAGTGTGGCTGGACCACGGGGGCTGGACAAGTCGCTCCACCTCCATGAGCCTCAGTTTCCCTCCTCTGCAGAAAGGGCTGGACCCCCGCCTGGTCCACTCCCACAGGTGCTGTGGGGAATCCGGACCCAGGAAACCTTCGGCGGCCTGAAGAGTGTTCCCCAGGAGCTCGCTCCTCCCGCTGGGCCTGCGCCTGCTCAGCGCTGCTCGGGGACCACAGGTCTCAGGTCCGAGGGGTTAGGGGCCGGGCACATACCCCCACCGCTCTGAGCCTCCGTTTGTAGCCTGTGAAACAAGGCCCAAGAGCCCGCGATGTCCCTGTGCCATCAATGCGGCCGTGGGAGGTCGCTGGTGTGGGCGGCACTCAGCACACAGCCCGTGCCATGGAGTCGGCTGGTCAGCTAGCAGGACGCCAGCCACCACTCTCCCCCGCACGGACTGGGAGTCAGCCCCGCTTCCCCCTGCCCCCGCCCAGCCGGGAAGCGACTCACGCTGGCTGCCCACAATGGACGGGGCAGGGAGGGGCCAGGGCTGACGTCCCCAGACTTAAAGTGATGGCGCCCACTGGCCCCACCACGGTCCTGTGCCTGAAACCATCACTCAGTTGTCTGGTGTCACTCCTCACTGTCACCCCCAGGGCCAGCAGCTCCCCAGACTAAATGGGGGAGGCGAGAGGGGCAGCAGCGGGAGGGGGAGGGTCCTTGAGCTCACGGTCCCCGCCCTCCCCTCTCCTGGCTCTCTGCAGCCACACCATCGTCCTCCCACACAGCCACAGGGCTGCCTCGGGGCCTTTGCACTGCCATTCCTCTCCCCGGATGCTTTTCCTGGGGTTTGCTCCGTTGCCTGCCCGCTCCTGAAACAAGCCGGGCGCGTGGGCTTCCAGGCCCCCTCTGCTGCTGAGTTCTCCCTGGGACTCGGTGCCTTCCGTTCTCAGGGTCCCCAGCAGGCCGTCTCCACGGTCAGGTCTGTTATGAAGGGACAGCTGCTACGGCGGTGGGGGCAGAGGAGCCGCGGGCCTGCAGGAGTGCTGGAGCAGGCCGGCCCGTGGCGTGGCTGTTTGGAAGGCAGAGTTACAGAGAGAGACAGAACCAAGCATCCGCTGGCTCACCCCCTAGGTGGCCGTAACGGCAAAGGCCTTCAGGCAGGTGCAAAGTCCTGGGCTAGGACCGAGCTGCTTAGCAACCGGCAGCATCCTGTGAGGCCTGCATCCCCGGGAGGCCGCAGGGCCCTCAGCAGGACCCCAACCCCTGCCGGGGACAGCAAGGCGGGGAGGCCGGGGACGCCCCCGCGGGGCTGACAGGGTCCACTCAGGGCCATGCTACAGCAGGGTCATAGGTGAGACACGGGCCCCTCCCCCGGTGGTCACAGGTGAGACATGGACTCCTCCCCCATGGGGGTCACAGGTGAGACACGGACTCCTCCCCCATGGGGGTCACAGGTGAGACACGGGTCCCTCCCCCATGGGGGTCACAGGTGAGACACGGACTCCTCCCCCATGGGGGTCACAGGTGAGACACGGGCCCCTCCCCCATGGGGGTCACAAGTGAGACACGGGTCCCTCCCCTGGTGGTCACAGGTGAGTCGCGGCCCCTCCCCAGGGGTCACAGGTGAGACGCGGGGCCCCTCCCTGAGGCGGCCAGCACGGAGGAGGGGCCTGCAGGGGCCGCCACAGGACGAGCCTGGGCCGGGGCACGGAGCCCGCCCGTGCCTGTGGAGCAGTTTGCTCTGGCAGCAGCGTGGAAGACAGTGTCAGTGTGTGTCCCCATGGTGCCTTTGAAGCTATTTGTGGACAGGCACACAGCGGGGCCCCTCCTGCTCCCAGGCCACGGGGGTCCATGCCAAGCCCCGTCCACCGCGGGCAGAACAGGCCTGGCAGGCTCCAGGCATTTCTTCCAATGCATCCCCTCTCCTTATCTGTCCTGGTTCCTGCCTCAGTTTCCCCCCCATCCCCAGGGGCTGAGACACTGGCTGCCAACTCTGCCTGTGCCAGGGCCACAAAGGGTCCGTCATGGTAGGGGGTGGGAGTTGGAGGAATCCGGGACGGCTTCCTGGCAGAGGCATGACCAGAGCCGGCGGGGCTTCTAGGACACGCCACGCTCCTGCCTGAACCCCTGGGGTCCCGCAGGAGCCGCTGTCTGGACAGAAGCGACCCCAGCCCCTTGGTGTCAATCTGCAGCTGCTGCTGGGACAAAAGACCACACAGGAGGTGGCTGCAAAATCGTCACTGTAGCTCTGGGGGTGGGGCTCTAAGGAGGTCTCCCCGGGAGAACCCAGGCACCAGCCGAGCCGCACTCTTCCCAAAGGCTCCGGGGCAGGGCCAGGATCTTTCCAACGACTGGGGCCTGTCTGACAGCGACGGCCAGCCTTGCTCCTGCAGGGAAGCTCGCGACCGCATGGGCCCGCACGGATCATCTGGGATCAGCGCAAAATCCTTGCCTTAATCACATCCCCAAAGCCGGAGGCCCCAAGAGGCTGCCCGACACTGTGGCCGCCTAGCAGAGCCGTCCAGGGAGAGGACTGCACGGAGGGGGTGCAGCGTGGACTTGACCCTGGCCGGGGCGCCGACACTCGGGGATTGTGGCCAGTTACTGGAACCGCATGAATTCCCTGGACTAATGCGAACTGTGCTTCTGTTCTGTGCCAGGCAGGGTCCCGGGCCTGGGACACAGCGACGGGCGACCCAGACCAGGGGACACCCCTGTGTGCCCGGCACTGGCGGTCACTCAGCCACGAAGCCCCAGCTCAGATCTGCTGGGACCGTGAGGCTGCCAACACCACACAGCAGGGGGGGCTGGTTCTGCACGTGGCCAAGTGCCTGCCACGGTCAGGGACCCCAGACTCATTGCATTTCTCTGGTTTCCTCCCTTCAGCTTGGTTCTCACCCCAAATCCCCTCATGACCACAGGATAGCTGCCATGGCTCCAGCAAATACATGAGCCACTGCACAAAAGACAAGAAACCATTACCCCAAAACTCATCTCTCATTGGCCACAACTGGCCCTGTGACCAGAGCTTAATGAATCCCTGGCAAAGAAATTGAGGTCTCGGCACCAGGTGTGACCCTCCTGCATTCCCTCAGAGCTGGGAAGGTCACAGCCGACAGGGGCAGGGGCTCTTACTGCCGGAAAGAACACATTCCCCCAAGCACCTTTCTGAGCCTCAACGTCCTCATCTGTAAAATGGGTACAGCAACGGGACTCAGTTCACCAGGTTGCGACAAGAATGAAAGGAGCAGACGCACGTCCAGCCCGACTCTTCACAAGGCTCATCTTTCTCTTCCCAACAACCATTTTATTATTAACTCTAGGAAAGAGCCCACAGCTGGAGTTCTTTTTTACTTATTTATTTATTTATTTTACAGGCAGAGTGGACAGTGAGAGACAGAGAGAGAGAGAGAAAGGTCTTCCTTTGCCGTTGGTTCACCCTCCAATGGCTGCCGCAGCCGGCGCACCGCGCTGATCCTAAGCCAGGAGCCAGGTGCTTCTCCTGGTCTCCCATGGGGTGCAGGACCCAAGGACTTGGGCCATCCTCCACTGCAGTCCCCGGACCACAGCAGAGAGCTGGCCTGGAAGAGGGGCAACCGGGACAGAATCCAGCGCCCCAACTGGGACTAGAACCAGGTGTGCCGGCGCCGCAGGCGGAGAATTAGTCTATTGAGCCGCGGTGCCAGCCTGGAGTTCTTTTTTTAAAGATTTATTTATTTATTTGAGAGTGAGAGAGAGAAAGAGAGAGAGAGAGAGAGAGAGAGAGAGAGAGAGAGGCTTTCCATCTACTGGTCCACTCCCCGGATGGCCAAAACGGCCAGGGCTGAGCCAAGCCTAAGCCAGGAGCCAGGAGCTTCTTCCAGGTCCCACGTGGGTGCAGGGACCAAGGACTCGGACCATCTTCCACTGCTTTCCCAGGAGCATCAGCAGGGAGCTGGATCAGAAGTGGAGCAGCCAGGATTCGAACCAGTGCTGGCTGGGTGCTGAAGTTCCTCTGGCCTTTCTTGGTTTCCCTGAACCAACCCGAGAGGCGTTGGACGCCAGCACTTTAAGGCCCGACTGTGGAGGCCACAGGGGAGACACCGACTCCAGCCAGAGGGGCAAGTGTTGGGAGGCTCAGCCCTGCACAGCGGCTGCTCACCAACGCCGGGGCAGCGGCTCGGCCACGCTCGGGGCAGGCGCCCCCTGCAGGCTGGGCACAGGAGAGACGCGCAGCTGGAGCCCCACCCTGGGGTGACACCAAGGGAAGGCCTGCCCCATCAACTCCTGCTGCATCGTATTGGTCGGAACTGAGTCACATGCCCACTCCCGAGCCAATCCCAAGTGAAAGGGGCAGGCTCACTTCCTGGTGGGGGGCGGACCCTGAGGCTCCCTGGGTGTCGGGGCGGTCGGGGTTCCCTCTGCCCTCCTGTCCCGGAGCATGGCCGCGGCCGTGTCCCTTCCGCCTGCCGAGGTGCGACGCCCTCTGCTGATGGCCCTTGCCACGGCGGTCAGCGGTGGATTCCGTGGGCTTCCTGGGCGCTGGGGCCTTGACCACATTCACAACATTTTGTTCGGGGTAGATTTTTCTCCCGTGACCGCTGTGCAGTCTGGGCCCGGAGGCGCACTCGGCCTTGCGCGGGCTGGGGCAGAGTGACGTCCCCGCTCTGAGCACAGGCCTGCCCGCTAGAAACATGGGACCAGGGTGGCTGCCCGACAGCCCTTGCTGGGCGCTCCCGGACACCCGTGGCCAAGGCCAACCAATACGGACGGCCGCACTCACACACAGCCGTGGAGAGCACCCAGCCACGGCCCCATCACCGGGCCACAGTGGGGGCTGCCTGCGGGGTCTTTCTGGAGTGTCCCCCAACTAGCGGCTTCAGGAGGGAGCCATTTAAAGGAAAACAGGTGCTGCCCACCGGAGCCAGCCGCGGTGGGGCAGGACCGAGGCCGGAGCGGGGCCTCAGGCCGGGCGGAGGCCGAGGGGGAGGATCCCGGGGAGGGGGTGGAGGCCCCTGCAGGGCACAGCACTGCTGGAGGAGCCCTGGTGGCCCCGAACCACCTTCATTCTGGCCGGGATGGAGGCAGATCTGCCCTCCCGGTGTCCCCCACCCTGGGGACGGCCAGGGCTCTCCAGAGCACAGATCCAAGCCGAGGACAGGGCACTGCTCCAGGAACTGGCTCCTCCGATGGCGGCCGGGCTGGCTTGCTGGCTCAGCCCAAGCAGGGAGGCCCCAGACCCAGGCCAGTCAGGGGTTTCGCTCGCTCTCGGTTCAAGGCTAACAGCCTGAGACGGTGGGCGAGGGGCTGCCGGTGCCAGTGCTGGAGCCCCAGGCCTGGGCTTCTGGCAGCCAGGGCAGGGCTCTGGAGGTGGCCAGTGAGACTTCAACAGGCTCGTAGAGGGCACGGGCTTTGGACCCCGCAGCTAAGACACATGCATCGTGGGGCAGGCGCTGTGGCTCTGTGGGTTGAGTCCCCACCTGCGGCACCGGCACCGATGTGGCTCCCTGCTAATGGCCTGGGAAAGCAGCAGAGGATGGGCCAAGTGCTTGGGCCCCTGCACCTGCGTGGGAGAGCCAGATGGAGCTCCTGGCTTTGGCCTGGCCCAGCTCTGGCTGTTGTGGCCATTTGGGTGGAAGACCTTTCTGTCTCTCTCTCTCTGTCTGTCTCTGTCTTCCCTGTTTTTCCCTCTCTGCTGGTCTGCCTTTCGAATGAACTGCAGCAGAAGGTGGCCCAAGTGCTTGAGCCCTTGCACCACGTGGGAGACCCGGATGGAGCTCCTGGCTCCTGGCTTCAGCCTGGCCCAGCCCTGGCTGTTGCGGCCATTTGGTGACTCCCTGCTCTCACCAAGTGGCCGTTTGGCCCACCGGGGTGGTCGTCCCATGGAAGCAGGAAGCTGACATCTGTCCACGTGAGGAAGTTGGGTGAGCCTCCTTCCACTTCTCACGATGGCCACGTTTGCCTCACAGCCACAGCCATGGTCCAGCCGTCTGCTCCCAACTCTCGCCATCACACAGGCTGCACCCAGGGCTTCTCAGATAGGTGGTACAGCCCCTTTTGGAAAATGGGCGATTTCCCTGGGGTCCTCTTCTGTGGGCTCCTGGCTAGCCATGAGTGCAGGGAGCCATGGGAGCCGAGCTCGGCCCGCGGGACTTGGGAGGAGTGTATTTATTTATCTGAGTGATAGAGACAGAGCCCCCATCTGCCGCCTTACTCCCCAAGTGCCCACAACAGCCAGGGCTGGGCCAGGCCAAAGCCAGGAGCCAGGAGCTCCATCCAGGTCTCCCATGTGAGTGCAGGGGCCCAAGGACTTGGGCCTCTTCCCCGTGTTCCCAGGCTGTCAGCAGGGAACCAGATCAGAAGCTGAGCAGCTGGGTCTTGCAGCAGCACTCATGGGATGGGAGCCCGACCAGCGGCTCCCACTGTGCCAGGACACCAGCCCACCTAGATATTTCACTGATGTTATTGTCATCATCATGATCACTGTAAAGAACAGGACCGTGGCATGGACGACCTTGTCCCGCCACCCAGGTTCCCCGGTCTTGGCCATGGCAGCTGCACATCGTCCCTGAAGCAGGCGGGCGCTGCAGCCCCTTCCCTGTGTCCCCCCGCTGGTGGACACCTCTGCCCCACTGCCAGCTCCCAGCATGAGTCCAGGTGTTCAGAAACTCGGTTGGTCACTTGTGCTTCCTGCCCATTCCTGGGGTCTTACAGGCAGGCACGTGGGTCAGCGGGGAGCCAGTTCCTTCACCGTGGCCTTGATATGGTACTGTGTGCTGAGCACCGCCCCATCCGTCTCCTGCCGCCTACTGATGGACAGGTGGCTGGGGTTCAGCTTTTCTTCTGGCTACAGTAACAAGTCCTGGGCGTGCTGAGGAATTCTGTGGAAGTCGGCGCCTCTTTTCATCACAAATATTTATAGTGTCTCCCGTTCTCTTCTGAAGCCGGATTCCGGCTGATGGGTGCAACCTACGCAGAGTGCCACCGACACACACACACACACACACACACACACAAGGAGTAGAGAGCTAAACAACTGCATCGGACGAGTTCATGCTTTCTGGGAGGGGACTGTGGCCCCTGCCACGGGGAACTGAACTTTGCGCCAGCTCCTTCCTCCCTCTGCTGGCGGCGTGGCCGCCCGAGCACAGGGTAAGCCTTGAATTGCTGACGCTCCCCGCAGGGAGACGGTGCTGTGGGAATCCCTGCCTTTTATTTCTCCCTCGTGAACTTGAAACAGCAAACATCAGAGCCTGGTTTGGGATGCGGCGTCTCCCACCTGAATGTGCGTCCGAACCCCAGGAGACGGGGATCCCCTGACCCCTGGGTCAGCAGGAGCTGTCCACGCTCCAGGTCCCCAGGAGCTGCAAAATCGGCCTCGAGAGTCTCCGCCCGGCCCGACCTCAGCCCCTGCAGCCCCACGAGCTCCTGTGGGGTCGGGGTGGAGCAGGTGACGCTGTCCCCTGGGTGACTAAAACAGCTGCGTGGGGAGAAGGGAGGTCTCCTGGGATTGTTTCTCTCCCTTATTTCTGTTGAACTGACAGGTAACGGCTGTGCGCACTCTGGGGCTGGGTGTGATGCCCAGGGTGTTTGTACGTTGTATCACCATCTAATCAGTGCGCAGGTCTTATCTGTCCCCTCCCCTTCCAGACCTCCATACACAGGTCTTATCTGTCCCCTCACTTCCAGACCTCCCAAGTCCTGTCTCCTGGCTGTGTTGAAACACCCTGGACCTTGTGGCTGACCACGGCCCTGTCTGACTGCAACATTGTAGCCATCCGCCCACCTCTCCCTGGCCGGCTCCTGGCTCTTGGAAGTCACTGCTGAGACTGCTGTGTCCGGCTCACAGACAGTGCCCGGACACTGCACTCCAGGCACCCGCACGCTGGAGGTGCTGGAAGCCACTGGGAACAAAGCTCTGGAAGATCGCTGAGCAGGGAGACGCATGCACCCACACAGCAAATGAAACCACCAAGGTCTCCATGTGTGCCAAAGGGAGGCTGTGGCCTGGGACAGAACCAGTGGCTGCGTCACAGGCACATTCCAAAAACGCTGAGTCTCACAGGTTCTGGACAGAGGGAGAGCAGATGGGACCGCTAAGCCCTGTGCAATGACTCAAACCGCGGCGTGAGGCCCCGGGCAGGCCTTGGAGAGCGTTATGAGTGCACGCGGGAACAAACAGGCTGCTTTTTAGAAAGATTTATTTATTTACTTGAAAGGCAGAGAGAGAGAGAGAGAGAGAGAGAGAGAGAGGTCTTCCATTCACTGGTTCACTCCCCAGTCCCCAAAAGCCTGCAGTGGCCTAGGCTGGGCCAGGCTGGAGCCAGGAGCCTCCTCCGGGTCTCCCACGTGGGTGCAGAGGCCCAGGCACTTAGGTCATCTTCTGCTGCCTCCCAGGCACAAGGGCTTTGCAGAACAACAGTAAGAAGGCCAAGGAGATCTCGGCCCACAGGGAGCTGATGTGGGAGGAAGACAGATGTTGGCACAGAGGGTTAAGCCACTGCTTGGGGCACCTGCATCCCGTATCAGAGCGCCGGTTTCATGCTGCGTTTCCCCTCCCAACCCAGCTTCCTGTTAACATGCCTGGAAAAGCCGCAGATGCGGGCGTAGCTGCTCGGGCCCTTGCCCCCACGTGTGAGCTCAGCGTGGAGCTCCTGGCTGGGCCAGGCCCGGCTACGTGGGCATCTGGGGAGTGAACCACAGGTGCAAAGGTCTCATTCTCCCCCCCTTCACTCATCTATGCCTTTCAAGTAGATGAAAAATACTTTCTTTGAAAAAAAAGAAGTTTATTTATTTATTTGAGAGGCAGAGTTACAGAGAGAAGGAGAGGGAGAGAGGTCTTCTATCTCCTGGTTCACTCTCCAGATGGCCACGATGGCCAGGGCTGGGCCAGGCTGAGCCAGTAACCAGGGAGCCACTTCCACATGTGTGCAGGGGCCCAAGCACTTGGACCATCTTCTATTGCATCCCCAGGCCATAGCAGAGAGCTGGATCAGAAGTGGAGCAGCCAGGACATGAACCAGCCTCCATACGGGATGCTGGCATGCGGGCGGTAGCTTAGCCGACTATGCCATACAGCCAGCCCTGAAAGCAATTTTTAAAGCTGATAAAGGATCCCACACACTCCCGGGATTGGCGCTATGACGAATCCTGGGGCAGTGCGGAGCTGAGGGGTAGCGGGAACCTGCAGCGATCCCGTGGACGGGGCTCTGGGAATTTCCCAAGCGAGAACTCCTGGGAGCAGAAAGGGCAGTGCAAAGGACCTGAGGTAGGAACAAGTCTGCAACATTCAGGAAACAGCCAGGAGGCCCCAGCAGCCAGAGTTCAGCATGACAGGGTGCAAGGGGCCGGAGCTGGGAGCCTGGGAGGCAGGTGGGCTTTATGGCAGCGCCAGGTTCCTCTGGGGCTGGGCAGGGGGTAACGCTCATCATTCCCGATTCGGGACCTCTGCCCGCCGCGGGGACCCCGTGCCACCAGTGTCCAGTGTTCTCGGCACCTCCTGCTTCCCCATCTGCACTGCCCCCACTCCCCCCCCCCCTTGCCGAGCAGCCAGGGCAGGGAGGGGCCATGGCTTCCCAGCACCATCTGTGCAGCGCAGCTCGGATCTGGGCAGGAGCACTTGGTCAGCGCCTCCTGCACACAAAGCACTGGCCTCAGCTTGGCACCGCAGGCAGCCAGGCCCTTGGCAACTCTGCGTGTTGAGGTCATGGCGGGGACCCCACCCCCACAATCACCCTTTGTGTTGCCGAGGCCCTCGGAGCCGCCCTGTGCTCTGGGCCTGAGTGCTCCGGGGAGGGCAGGAAGAGCCTGGGCAGAGAGGGGGCCGCCGGAGCCCCGGGACCCAGCTTCCTGCCACCCTCTCCTTCCGCACCCGGCACGGGCTCCTGGCACAGGGAGGCTCAGGGCACAGGGCCAGCATCTTGAGCATCAGAGGCCGAGCCGGGCCTGCCATCTTGAAATGTCACATCCGTCTTCAACAGCACTGGCCCTGCAGATGGGGGCAGCCTGGAGGGGCCCTGGAGGCCAGCAGAGCTCGGAGGTGGGGCCTGGCCTCGAGGCTCCAGGGGCAGAGGCGGTGGCGTGCGGGGCGCAGGCAGCCCCGGGGCCCTCTGCGGTCTGCGGAAGAAGCTGCAGACGGCAGAGCTGTGCTACGGTGATGTCTGGTTTTGATTAGAAGTCCCGAGTCACTCATTAACTTGCAGGCCGCCGTGCCACGGCTGGCAGCCCATCCCCGCCACCTGCGGCTCTGGCTGGAGACCAGGAGCCCCTGCTTCCGGGCTGGTGGCCTCAGAGGCAGAGGGGTGGCCAGGGCCACCCCAGCCCCGGGGCCTGGGTGCTCGGAAGCACGTGTTTCCCATCTTCCCCCCGGATGGGGGCCCGTGTCCATCAGCAGCCTGGTCCAAGCTGCAGGCCCACGGCCGGCCCCGGCTCCAGGGACTGCCCTGGCCCCAGCTCTGTCAACCCCTTGAACTGCTTCCCGGCACTGTGTTTGCAAGGACTTAAGCACAAATCTGCCTGCTCCCCGGGCTGCAGCTCGGGACGGCAAAGGGCAAGGCCCTTCTACTCCCGCACCCAGAAAACGGCTCCTGGGCCCCTAGAGTGTCGGACAGCGGCCGGGAGTGGGCTCGGGGGCCTCCCGCTGCTGGGGCCACCCACTTACTTGCTAAATGAGGGAATAAAGAGATGGAAGAGTCTAGCGTTGTAGCTCACACTCGGGGAGCACTGCTTCGTGCCAGGCTGCAGGCTCTGGGTCTCTCCGTACATACTGGCCACAGCAGCCAGGAGATGAGCACTGTTACTCTCCCATTCCACGGAAGAGGAGACTGAGGCACTCTCAAAAACCACCGCCCTCCCAGGGCTGGCGATAACACATGCATGAGACACGTGGGAAACACACATGAGACATGCATGGAACATGCAGGACCACTTCAAAACGGTGGCAGAGGGGCCGGCGCTGTGGCGGAGAAGGCAAAGCCACAGCCTGCAGTGCCAGCATCCCATCTGGGCGCCGGTTCCAGTCCCGGCTGCTCCAATTCCCATCCAGCTCTCTGCTATGGCCTAGGGAAGCAATAGAAGATGGCACAGGTCCTTGGGCCCCAGCACCCAGTGTAGGGGACCCAGAAGAAGCTCCTGGCTCCTGGGGAGTGAACCAGCAGACAGAACATCTCTGTCTCTCCTATGTAACGCCACCTTTCATGTAAGTAAATCGTTATAAAAAAGAAAACATCGATGGCATGTGTAACAAGAAAATAAACTTGGTGCAAAAAGTTCGAAGCTCCTGCACACGAGGGGCCTACAGAAACTCCGTGGGGACCCGCGCCCCAGGTTTCCAATCCTTTGTACCAGCGCCTGTCTTAACACCCTGGCCCCCAGCCGGGGTAGGTAGGCCCAGGCAGGTCGCGGCCCCCATCGGGTTGTGGTCCGGCAGCAGTCTCCTGACGGGGAGGGGGCTCCCCCTGTGCACTTGCGTTGCCTGGGAGCAGCCCCCAGCTTTCACTGGGATCTCACGGGGGCACCCATGCCCACAAACCCCCTCCCCAGGCCTCGCCATGCCCTGCTTAGGCAGGGTGCTGGAGCCCCCCAGCAGGGGACGGAGCCTGTGTTCCCGACCCCGAAAGTAGGTGGGCTCTGCGGATGCTGTGACCAGTGGGGGCCCGTGGGCGTGGCTTCACGTGGGCTCTGGACTCAGCCTTAAGGGCCCCAGCGGTGTGGAGTCCGGGAGCTCAGGCAGGCACACTGGCGGGCCAGAAGCCCCAGAGGCCCCGCGAGTGGAGAGAGGGGCCGTGCTGGCTCCTTCGGTCCTGAGCAGGAAGGGAGGGCCCAGGACCGAGACTGGCTGGGGCACCTGTCCGCTGTGCCCACTCCTGGGACGCCCTTTCTGGGCTTGGGACGCAGTTCCTTGCGGCGCCATCAGAGGACAAGGCTGTGCCGAGTGCGTCCCGTGTGCGGCGCTGGTGTTCCCCGAGAAACAGCACAGGGATGCAGGGCGGCCTCCCCTGGGCCCTCAGAGGACCCACAGCCCAGCCGGCTCCTCGGTCCAGGACTTCCGGCCTCCAGAACAGAGAGGGTAGGGTGTGTCAGTGCGTGTGCACGGACATGTGTCTGTCTCTGTGTGCATGCACACGCGTGTCTCTGTGCATCCTGCATACATGTACACACAGGACTCCACGGTGTACACACGTGTCTCTGCATGCACACGTGTGTGATTATGTGTCTGTGTGTGCATACACATGTGTCTCTGTGCATGTGTCTATGAGCATGTATGCATGTACCATGCATGTGTCCGTGCGCACACATGCACATATGCAGGTGTCTGTATGTACATACATATGTGTAAATGTGTCTGCATGTGTGTGCATATGCATGTGTGTATGCATGTACACGTGTCCGTATGTATGTCTCTATGTGTGTCCTTGTTCCTCTGGCCTGGTAACCGCAGACGTCAGCAAGCAGCACTGCCTCTGCCTTCACACATGACCCAGCTCTGCCGCCTCCCGGCTACGGCGAGCACCAGGTCTGTGCAGCTCGCTCTGCTGCCTGGGCTGTGGCAGAGCCTCTCTCGGGTCTCCCGGTGTCCACTCTGTCCTCCCCCAGCCACGTGAGCAGCAGATCCCCCCGGCAGATGCTGGCGCCCACCAGGGCCTGGCCCAGCCCCCCCTCCCCTCCCCCACTGTGCTCAGCCTGTCGAGCATGCTGGGAAGCGTGCCTCCTCAGGGCCTTTGCACCTGCTGTCCCTGTCCCCAGAGCCCCGCTCCCCAGCTGTCCGCACAGCTCCCTGGCTTCAGGACTTTGCTCAGAAGTCACCTCCCCCAGGAAGGTTTCCGTGACCACCCTCAGCAACAAGGCTAAGCCCACCCCCCCACGCCGTCTGCCCCCATCGCCTTTGGGGGAGGAAGGCCTGTCCAGCGTGAGGGGCGAGGCTGCCCACGGGCAGCGTGCAGAGCAGCCTCCGAGCCTGGCGCCCGGCTCATTCCTGGTCCCTGTTGAGCCTTGCAGCCTCTGCTGTCCTCTTCCCAGCTCAGTTCGCTGCAAGCCTCAGTTTCTTGCATCTGTAAGGTGGGTTGGCAGTCCCATCTGCCTGTGCCTGCTGTGACCTACTGTGTCCTAGAAATGGAATCAGCAGGGCAGGAGAGGAGTGTCTGCCCACGCCAGGGTCTCTCTTCTCTTACCAGGGCTAAAGATTGATTTGTGTGAAAGCCAGTTAGAGAATCTTCCGCCCACTGGTTCACTCCCCAGATGGCCCCAACCAGGAGCCTGGAGTTCATCCAGGTCTCCCACATGGGCGCCGGGCCCAAGCACTCGGGCCGTCCTCTGCTGCTTGCCCAGGTGTGTTAGCAGGGAGCTGGCTCAGATACCAGCTTCGCAAGTGGCAGCTTAACCTGCTGCGCCATGACGCCAGCCCCCGTGGCATCCCCTGACAGAGCCGGCTGGCCAGGCAGCGAAGCCACAGCGAGTGTGAGCGAGTGTGTCCAGGCTGCCCCGTGCTTTCCCTCCATCAGGCAGGCCGGAGGGCTGCCTGGAAGCGGCAGCGGTTACAGGCAGTTCCCCTGTTCCACTGGAGCTGGTCCTCCCCACCTACCCCATGGGGGGGACCAGGCACCTTCCAGGACATCAACCCTGTTCCATTGCCATGTGTCCAATCGCACCCAACAAGGGTTCCTCACCAAAGTGCACGCAAGTCTACTGGGTTCTGGTCTCCGGATGGCGAGAGGTGCCCATGTGTGCAGAGTGCCCACCGTGCTCGGCGCGGCATGCAGTGGTCATTGTCCCCTCCCTTGGAGGCTGTGAGGTGAGACCACGCCCAGTGCCCACCTGGTGCTGCCTCACGCCAGAGGCCCCACCTGCACACCAGCCAGGGCCGCTGCTCCGCGCGGCTCCCTCCCCCGGGCCTCCTGAACTTCCCAGCAAGGCCTGAGCTCAAAGCCAGTGGCATCCAGGCCTGGGGATGGGGCCGCAGTGGGCTTCCTGGCCTGGAAGAGCATCCAGAAGCCCCCGCCCCGCCCCTGACCGCTGCGGTTGGGCGTGGTGATGGTCGTGAGGCAGGTGGGTTCACCTGGTCCTTGACTGGGTTCCTGAGAACCATGGGAAAACTGGCCACGGCCACCTCCTCTGGGCAGCCTTCTGCTTACCTGATGGTCCCTCAGCCCACGCTGACACAGACACCCCCAGGGCACCACAGCTTACAGGTTCAAGGTCACGTGTACCTTCACAAACACACGCACACAGGGACACGCACGCCACACGGACAGGGCCACAGAGCAAACCTTCAGGCAGAAGCGGGCCCAGCGCACACAGCCGTGCTCACGGGGCCCTGGTGACCCTGGGTGATTCTTCAGGGACCTGGGGCGGCCGGATTTGACCCCCAAGCCCCGCCAAGAGCCTTGCTGGCTCGGACTCCTGCACAGACCACACACGCTGTGCCCACCCGGCCCCTTACCAGCTGCCAAAGCCCCTAACCCACCGCAAAGACCCACACGCAGCCGACACTCCCTGCCAGGCTCCTGTGTGCCGGGCTGGGCCGAGCACTTGCCCATGCCGTCTCGCGTGATCCCACGGTCTTGTGCCCAGTAAGATCAGCCACCCCCCCCCCCGAGAGGGAAACTGAGACATGGGGGAGGTGCAAGAACTCACCCCAGGTCACATCTCCAGCGAGCAGGATCGGAGCCACTGTCCGGCAACCCCGGGTGCTCCTGGCTGAGCCCCGCCTCCACACTCCTGCCTGCGACTCCGTGCCTCCCATCTGGGCTCCTATTCCTGGTCACCTGTGTCCTCGCTGCGTGAATCCCGGTGCCCGTGACTTCAGTGTTGCTCCTGAAGTGGGGGCCAGGCTGCCTCCAGTCTTGCAGGTTCCTTGTGTCTGGAATATTCCATGGCGTCTCAGATGGATACACCCAGGCCCCGGCCACAGGCAACTCAGGCCCGGGCAGACCTCGGTGGGACCGAGGCAGCCAGCCGGGGCGGGGGCCTGGGGCTGCTGTCCTCGGAAAGCTGACCTGGGAGCCTGCTGGGAGGCGGCGGCTGGGGCACGGGCGGCTGGGGGACTGCACAGGCTCAGGGCCCAGGGGTGAGGGGAGAGGAGGCCGGTCCTCTCAGGTCGGCCAAAGCTCCAGCAGGGCCCGGCCCCTCTGCCTGCCTCGGGCTGCCCCGAGGAGAAGCACAGCCGACCCAGGGAGACCCACACACTCGAAATAGGCTGGGGCTGGGACTGCCCGGGTGTCCTGCCGAGGGCCGGCCCTGCTGCACAGAGGCCCCGTGCACCCGCCTCGGGACACACAGTAGAAACCGAGGCACGGAGCCACCCCCACCTTGCCCAGAGTGCCCACCAGGCCTGAGGCCTGCAGGAGCCACCAGGAACACGGCGGGGACACGCCCGAGGTCCTGCAGCCCAGGCTGGGGAGCCAGGGCCCTGGTCTCCTCAGAGGCGTCTCCATGTGGGGACCTGAATCCACCACTGCTGCTAACACACGACCCCCACTCCATCGTCCCACAGCTGCGGCGGGGGTCCCGTCAGCTGTGCCCTCTGCTCAGGGCCTCACCAGGCTGCAGACCCCGGACCGTGGCCTCATGGGACCCACCCCAGGAGGATGCCCCTCCCCAAGCTCCCTCTGGCTGCCCACTGAATTCTCATGGGAGGCCCAGAGAGGGAGGGGAGGGGGAGCAGCTTCCCGCGTGCACCTGCGGCCCTGCCTGGAAGCACCTCCTGCTCACAGGTGATGGCCCCTGGAGGAACACAGGGCAACTGACTGGGACCAGGGTCACACCTGCAAACCCCCGCCCTGTGTGACTGTGCCCATGCGACGCAGTGACAGCCCCCCCACACCTGAGAACTCCAAGGTGATGGCAATTCTGACCAGGACAGGTGTAAGCAGGGGGTTGGCAGGCGCCGGCACCTCCAATGGGATCAAATACCCACAGCACGAGCTGCCGGGCTGGAGCGCCCCCTCCCCCAGCCTGCACTGCTGTCCTCCGAGGAGTCACACAGCGCTGCACTCAGCCCGTGTCCCCAGGTTGGCCCATGGCGTCACCTGGGTCAAACTTCCCTTTCCCTAGGCTGAGTCACAGCCTGGGTGGCTCGCTGGCATTTTGTCTGCCTTCACCTTCGTGCACACCTGGGGCTTGAGTGCCGTGTGCAGACACCTGCGGCGGCAGAGCGGCAGTGGGTTCAGGTGGAAGTGGTTCCAGGCTGGAGACTCAGCCAGGGTCTGTGGCAGAGCCGGGGGGTGGGGTGGGGAGCAGAGCTGTTGCTTCCACTGGGGGCTGGAGACTCCCCTGTGCCGGGAAAGATGAGGATCTGTTCACACGAGGTCCCCTTGAGAAACGCTGCTTGTGCCGGAAATGCCTCGCCTAAATCCTGGTCTCTCCCCTGGACTCCCCCGGCGAGGGGCCTCTGCCCTCCCCGCCCCCTACGTCTATGCCAGCCTCCCTCGGGCTTGTCCTACAAGCAGGTGGGCCATCTCCGCTGCTCTCCCAGGCGCATCAGCAGGGGGCCGGGTTGGAAGTGGAGCAGCAGAGCTCATGTGGGACGCTGGCGTCACAGGCGGCGACTTAGCCCCGGCGCCACCGCACCGGCCCCAGTGGTCAGCTGTGGAAGATGCTGCAGATGGTATCCCAGAGCGGCTGCGCCGTCTCGCACCCCATCCCAGAGCAGGAGAGCCCCAGCTGCTCCCCAGCTGCTCCCTGTCTCGGCCGGCACCTGCTGTGCCGACAGGCTGAGGCTGACAGTAACAACTGAAGCCACCCGCCCCTCACAGCCGCGAGCGCTGCCACTCACCCCTGGAGGGCGGGAGCTGTGGCAGCTCGGGCCCTGTCCTTGATGAGTACGCCGAGCAGGGCCTCCCGCGGGACTCAGGTCAGCACCCGACCTCGAGTGCAAGGGGGACCCTCTGCTCAGCTGGCCAAGGCGAGGCCGCCCCTCCCGGGCGGTGCTCAAAGCCACCTCTGAGGGCCCCGCATGCCCAGTCCACTGGCAGTGGCCACTTGCCGGGAGGGGCTGCTGCCAGGCCTCTGAGGAGGGGCTGGTGGCTCGGATCGCACTGCCAAGGCTGGTTCACCCCGCTTCCTGGAAACGGGGTTGCCCAGCTCCCCCTCCCCACGAAACTCACGGGAGTCTTGGAGGCAGCGGTTTTGGTGGCTCGGGGCCAGGCAGGCTTTGGCATCGAGGTGGTGGTGGCTGCCAACACACCCGGTTGGCCTGCCTCAGTTTACACAGCTGCGCTGCCCCTGGTCTCTCGGGACCCCCGAGAGGGGCGTGGACTGAGTTCCCACCCCAACGAGCAGGGGCTGCACTGCTTCCTGGTTGAACTTGGGGCTGGGGTTTCGTCTGCGGCTGAGACGCAGGTGAAGGCCACGGGTTCCTCACCTGCCTCCTGACCCCGCCCCCAGTCTCCTGACCCCGCCCCCAGCCTCCTGCTCACCCAGACCCCGGGGGCAGCGGGGTGGCGCAGGTGATGGGGCCCCGGCTTGGGACCTTGGGACCTTGGGACATCTGGAGAGTGAGCCAGTGGCTGGGAGCTGCCTCTCTCGTGGTCTCTGTCTCAAGTAAAACATGAAGTCAAAGCTAATGCAATATGAGTGAAAGCAATGTAGGAGGTCCTGGAGCCCCTAGAGAATAGGGAGGTGGGCGGGGCCCTGGGGGTTGGGGGCGCTGAAGGCCAAACCCAGGATCTGGGACGGAACTTCGGTGTCGGGGGAGGGGGCCAGGTCAGCCCAGCTCCATGACAATGGATTTGGGGTTTGGAGGTGCACGGGTTAGTAGCCAGGGCCAGCGAGTGGGGTGTCTCTGAGAAGGGGCAGGGCAGGTGGCGGCCAAGGCTGGGGGGCCTCACAGAGGCAGGAGGGCCGTGGGCCTGGGTCCTCCCCGGGAAGCTGTGGGCTGAGCCTGTGGACAGCGGAGTCCGCCCTGCAGAGCAGGACACGGCTGTTCTGGCTGCACAGAGCCCCTGGGCTGTGGTCATTCACTGGGCAGCGGCAGCAAACGGATGCCCAGGCCTTGTGCCGTCGGGAGCCGCCCCCGCCTGGCCTGGCCCCGTGTGCTCACCATGGCCTCCACCGTTTGGGGATGCAGCTGGAGGTCGCCAAACCCATCTCTGGAGCCTGGGGACCTTGGCCTCCAGCCTGGAGACAAAGGGCCTTCAGGCAGAGGGACCCAGAGGCCTGGGGGCCCGATCTTGCTTGGCCTGCAGTGGCCATGGCTGCCCCGCCATCCGCCCAGGACCTGCCCTGCTGACCGCCTGCCCCGGGCACACCCATCGTTTCCTCAGACTCCCAGTCCCCCCACCGGCTGTTTCCTCTTCTCCACCGGCTGTGCCTGACTCATCGGCCGAGTTCCCATCCGCCCGCCTCCCCTGGCAGCTGGGCTGCGCCTGTGCCGCCCGCCTGCCCAGCTGGACCTCCCTCCACCTCATCCTCGTCTCCTGGCCGGGGCCCATCTGAGCACTGACCCGGGAAGCCCAGGTCCTGAGCCGGATGCATGCGGGTGGGCACGAGGTGGCGGTTTTTTGTTTTTTGTTTTTTTTTTTAAGATTTATTTATTTACTAGAGAGGCAGAGTTACAGAGAGGGAGAGACAAAGAGAGAGAGGAGAGAGAAGTCTTCCATCTGCTGGTTCACTCCCTAAATGGCCGCAATGGCCGGAGCTGGGCCAGGCCAGAGTCAGGAGCCAGGAGCTTCTTCCAAGTGTCCCATGCGGGTGCAGGGGCCCAAGCACTTGGGCCATCTTCCACTGCTTTCCCAGGCCATAGCAGAGAGCTGGATTGGAAGAGGAGCAGCTGGGACTCGAACCAGTGCTCCCATATGGGATGCCGGTGGCCCACGCAGCGCTTCGTCCACTGCACCACAGCGCCAGCCTCTACACAACTTGTAATGGCTAAGCAAACAAAAACAAAGCCGGAAGAAGAATATGAGGACACATGACAATGACACGGAATTTGCATTCCAGCATCCACAATAAAGCCTTGTCCGCCAGCCTCCCCCGCCCAGCGGTGCACCTGCACTCAAAGTAGCAGCAGACAAACTGCCTCTAGTGGTGCGGCCTGGCCCTGCCTGGGGGGTGTGGCCAGCCTTGCGGGGGGCGTGGCCATCTGAGGCAGGACACAGAGGTTCTGAGGCCAGCCAGGCCCCTCCCCCTGGGGTGGGCACACTTTGCATCGTCTGCTCTCCAACCCCGGACATGTGAGCGGTTTGCAGATTTTAACTATTGTGAAGAAAGCCGTGAGGGACACTCCTGCGCTAGAAAGGACGGGGCACCCAAGAATCTTAAAGAAAGTTAATGCAAAATGAGTGTCAGGGAAAAACTAGGCGTGGATTTCAAAGGTTTTCACACCCAGATACACTTACGCTTTAATTCCACTTTCCACGAACTTTCTTTTTTTCCCAAAGAGACGGAGACGGAGATGGAGACAGACGAGAGGCTCACTGGTTCATTGCCCAAGGCCCGCAGCAGCTGCAGCTGGCCAGGGCTCAGAGCTTAATCCAAGTTGGCCGTGCAGGTGGGAGGGACTCAGGGGCTCCCGCTGTCACCTGGTGCTTCCCTGGGCTCCCGTGAGCAGGAAGCAGAGCTGGGATCCAGGCACTTGGACACACCTGCCCGTGACCTCCATGAGACACAGCGGGAGGCCACAAGGCCCGGGCGGCAGTGAGGGCAGGGAGGCACCTCCCACAGCCGTTCCATGCCCAGAGCCAGAGCGCTGGGCTTCAGGCCCCGGGCGGCGACCTGCCCAGCTCAGCCGAGCACAGCTTCGGCATAGAGTCAGGGGACCTGCGTATCACCATGGAAGAGCCTGGGGAGACGGTGCTTGCCCGGCTGGAGAGGAGCCGGGGGTGGGCCACCGCCTCCAGCAGGCCCCCTGTGGGCAAACAAGACCACAGCCAGCAGCAGCCGGGCCAGGGGGAGGCGAGGTGAGTGATGTGGCCTCCCCGCTGTGCTGGGGCCCCTCTTTTCCCAGCAGCTGGAGGCTCCCAGGGCAGGAGGCAGGAGTGACTCTGCCATGTGCGGGGTGCAGGGGAGCCCAAGCCAAGCTTGATCCCAGGCGCTGGCGGGAGCAGCACGTTGGGTGTGAGGTGACAGGGAGCGGTGGGGACTGTGGCAGACTGGCGCTCACACCCACGAGCCCTGGCTTCCATAGAGAAGTGGGCGTGTCGATTCTTGGTGAAATGTCCTGATCATATGTGACAGCGCATTCAAACTGTGTACAGACACACCGAGGGAAAATGGATAAATAAAACACAGCGCGGGTTAGGCCACTGCGTCCACACTGGCATCCCACTTGGGGCGCAGGTTCAAGTCCCAGCCGCTCCACTTCCCATGCAGCTCCCTGCTAATGCGCCTGGGAAAGCAGCAGAGGACGGATGGTGTGCCGGGCCCCTGCCGCCCATGAAACCTGGATGGAGACCTGGGCTCCTGGCTTCAGCCTGGCCCGGCTGCAGCCATCGTGGCCATCTGGGGAGTGAACCAGCAGATGGAAGACCTCTCTCTCTCTCTGTCACTCTGCCTATCTAGTAAATAAACCAAATAAACAAATAAATAATCTTTAAAAGATACATCAAACTGGCTCAATTCAACCCATCCAGGGTGGGGACCGGCCTGCGGGCTCCAGTTGGCTCGCTCTGCCCAGGCTTTCAGTTAATGAGCATCAGCTGAGCGCCTCCTGTGTACCCTGGAAGAGGGTGGGGGCAGGGGTGCTGGGGGCCACCTGGGCAGGAGGCCCCTCCCCACGCTGACTCCGCCTCAGGCCCCAGAGATCTGCTGGGGAACCTGCTCACCCCCCCAGGAGGCTGCAGCCGGAATCATTAAGCTCCCAGCTCTCGCTAATTACCGTGCCCTGGAGCAAAAACTGTTGATCTCAAAAACACCAAATTGTCCCACTCTATATGACATAATTGGAACAAACAACAAGAGCAGGAGGCAGCAGGCAGCAGGCCCCCCCTCCCTGGGCTCCCTCCCACCCTAGGTGTTTCTGGGGGTTCCGCTGCGGGGACGGCTGAGCCCTCGTGGAAATGCAGACGACATCAGCCAGCCGGGTGTGCGTCCTGCTCCTCGGTGTGCCTGAGACCTCGGCTCCTCTCCCTGCTCCCTTTTCAACAGTGCAAGGGGCCAAAACCAGATCTACTTCTGGAATTCTCCACGCAAGCATTTGCAAACACAGCGCTTCCCAGGTGGAGCTCATGCTCCTGGGGTCAAGGCCCCCGTGTCCCCTCCTTCTGGAATAGCCCTGTCTATCCTGCCACCAGTCTGCGTGGGCCTGTCCCATGCCCAGTGTCCAGAGAGCCTAGAGCAGGGAGGAGAAGGGGAGGGGGCACCCTTCCTGGACAGGGGGTGTCCTCAGACACCTTCACAAAGGGCCCGCTCGGGTCGGCTGTCTGAGCAGCTGAGACGGCGACTGGGGCTGGCCTGGGCTCATCACCCCACCGACCTGTGCACACCAGGACCCCTCTCACACCCTCACCTGTGTACACCAGGACCCCTGCTCACTCCCAGACCTGTGCACACCAGGACCCCTCTCACCCTCACCTGTGCACACCAGGACCCCTGCTCACTCCCAGACCTCTGCACACCAGGACCCCTGCTCACTCCCAGACCTCTGCACATCAGGACCCCTGCTCACCCCCAGACCTGTGCACACCAGGACCCCTGCTCACACCCAGACCAGTGTACACCAGGCCCCCTGCTCACACCCAGACCTGTGTACACCAGGACCCCTCTCACACCCTGACCCTGCTCACACCCTGACCCCTGCACACACACTGAATCCTGCACACACCCTGACCCTGCTCACACCCCGACCCCTGCTCTCACCCCGACAGTGGGTCCACCGGTGCCGTCGGGGGGGATTTCAGGGACTGGCCCATGTGCCTGGGGTCCCCATGAAGGTTTAGAATGAGAGCCCTGACGGCTCCACCTCTGCCCACTCCCTGCCCCCACCACCCTGGCTCACCCCCCTCCCCGCCCAGCCCCCACACCTCGGAGCCCCAGTTCCTCTCCTGACTCCACCCCCCCAGATACAGGGAAGGGTCCTGAACCACTCCCTGGAGCAGGGGCTCCCAGAGGGTGTTGGGGCGCGGTGGTGGGGATGACCTGGGGATTTCTCAGGAAAGCCGCTCTCCCACACCGACAGGCAGCGAGCCCATCACAGCTGTGTGTCCTGCACAGAGCCGGTCTCAGCCAGGGCCGATCCACAGAGCCCAGGAAGTGCTCCGGGGCCCGACTCCTCCACATGGGGCGTGCACCAGTGCCAGGCCAGAGGGGGCTCCAAGAGGTGCAGCACCTCCCCAGGGTGCCGAGGGAGTTGGGGTGGGTGGGGCGGGGCCCAGGCAGCTGCAGCCTGAACCAGCATGGGGCTCTGACCCTGGGGAAGCCCCCCATCCCACACTGGGACCCCCTGAAGTCTGGGCTGGGAGTGGCTGGGATTCTGGGGTGAGCCATGTGGAGTCCTCAGCTGGGGGCACCTCTTGGGGTTCACTGCCAGGCCACTGGGGGGCTAAAGCAGCCACAGGGCTCCAGGTGGGGCACCCACACCCCGGCACACCCAGGTTACCTGCTCCACAGGCAGCCTGGCCACCCCAGCCCCGGGCCTGCGCTGCGCTTGCTTTGTGACACCGAGACCCAGGCACAGGCGCAGGTCCCAGCTGTCCTGAGCCAGTGAGTGGAGACCGGGCGGCTCAGGGGCGGCCTCCGCTCTCGGTCACCATGCAGGGCAGAGCAGTCGCCATCCCCAGCTGCCTGGTCTTCTGTTTTTCAAAAGAAGCCGAACGTCCGGGTTTTTATGTCAGGCCTCTGGTTTTTTTATACACGAGCAATGTATTCACATCAGCAAAAAGAAAACAGCTCGGGGAGCCAGAGCTGATGTAGACGAACCAAGCTTGGCCGAGCACCCCAGGCGGGCGCCTAAAGGGAGCCGACATTGGCATGAAGAGGGGCCAGGCGGAGGCTGGTGGGGGGGGCATGGAGGTGCCCCCACCCCACCCACAGGCCCCCCTCAGCCGGCTGGCTGTGCGCCCTGCACTTGAGACACGCGCGTGGGGTGTTTGGAGAACTGGAACGCACAATGCCAGCAAATAAGGCCGCTGCGCCGTCTGGCTGGGCCGCGTCCCCGCCACCGCCAGATGGTCCCCCCCCCCCCAGCTGAGGCTGGGCTCCACGGGCCTCACACCCCTCGGTCCTGCAGGAGGAGGCTCCAGACAGGAGCGGAAGGCGGATTCAGCTGGGAACCTTCTGGGTTTATAACCCCACTGCTCCATCCCCTGACCCCGAGCCCCAGTGCGCTGGCGTTTATTGCTAATTGTTTTCAGACAGATGGCGCGGTCCAGAGTCTAATTCCCCAGGCTGGGGAGGGGGCAGTCGGGGGAGGCTGTGACCTTGACCGCCTGCATTCTTGAGGAAAATGCTCAGCCCAGGCCGCGCTGGTTGGAGGGGGAGCTTTGGGGCTTTGGGGAGGGAACAGGGGAGAAGGGGAGGCTTCAACCTGGGAGCCTCCAGAGCCGACCAAGCTGGGTGCAGGATGCCCCCTCCTCCAGGAAGCCTTCAGGGGTTAAAGTCTGTGTGGCTGGGTCCAGGGGATTTGGGGGGGGGGGACGGCAGACCCACCCTGACAAGCAGCCCTCATTTCTAAATCGGATCATTACTTGATCTGACGGCTTGCAAAGCCAGCGTCAGTTCATGAGATTCCTGTCTGGGAGGCGAGCATGAGGGCCCCCTAGGGCCGGCGTCATGGGGCAGTGGCTAAGCCGCTGCCTACAATGCCAGCGTCCCACGTGGGCACCGGCTAGAGCCACGATGCTCTGCTTCCAGTCCAGCTCCCTGCTGATGCCCTTAGGCAGGCAGTGGAAGATGGACAATGGCTCCCAAGTACCTGGGCCCCTGCCGCTCACAAGGGAGACCTGGATGGAGCTCCTGGCTCCTGGCCTCAGGCTGGTCCAGCCCTGGCTGTTCTGGCCATTCGTGGAGTGAACCAGCGGGTAGAAGACCTCTCCCTCTCTCTTTTTTCCCTCCCCCGTCCCACCCCATATCTCAGATAAATAAATATTAAAAAAAAGCATGAGGATCCCAAATTACAGACTAGGAAAAGGAAGTCGCCTCTGAGAGGATCGCTGATGGCCTGGGGTCCCCAGTCAGCCCGCAGAGGCTCACCACGCCCCCACTGCGCGCCTGCTGGGAACGCACCGCGCAGCCCAGCACATTCTGGTTTGGAAAAGATTGGACCAGAAGGAGAAACAAAAGCCGGAGGTGGGGTCAGCAGGGTCCTGGGGAAGGGGGGGGCGGCCACCTTGCAGGTGAGACTTGAGGGCCGAGCGGGGATGGCCCAGCGGGATGGCGGTCTGGAGAGAACAGCGAGTGCCAAGGCCCTGAGCACGGTGGGCTGGCTGGGTGAGGAGCAGAAGTGAAGGGCCAGGGGCCACGGCGGTGCTGAGACCGCACCACCCGGCCGCCAGCGGCACTGAACGCCGAACCACCACAAGCGGTGAGACTGGCGAGCCTGCCATCACCACCCCGGGGGTCCCGGGGATGCAGCTGGACCCCCTCCGGGATGACCAGGGACAGTGTCGGGGTCAGGCAGCTAACCAGCACGAGGAGAGACTAGAAGGGGACTCCTGACTCCCACCCAGAGCCCGCCGAGGCTCTGCAGCAGGTTCTGTCCATCGTCTGAATCCGGCCGGCTTTCTGTGTGTGCCGGTTACGTAGACGACGGTGGAATGCAGGACAGCAGCACCCCCTGCTCAGGTAGAGAGGATCCGCCGGGTCGTGCAACTGGAACGCTTCAGAGCAGGGCGACTTCAGGAACGGCTGGATCTGGGGGCTCTGGCCCCAACATGCCAGACGCACAGTACCCCACCAGAGAGGAGCAGGGCTGACTCTTGTTGGTCCATTTCAGGGGCCAAGTGGCCTCCCCTGAACCAATTACTGGCCAGGGCAGTGCGCTCTGCTGATTGGCCACCAGGGGCGTGGCAGGTGGAACCCCTCCTTCCGCTCTTGGGTGAAACTGGGTGAGAGGTGGCTGCCCAGGGGAAAGCCCAGGTGTGGGTGGCAGCCAAGCCCCACGTCGGACTGCCCGGTCCCAGCCTCACTGCTCGCACTTGGGATCCGGCTCCCTGCCGACGCACGCCTGGGAGGCAGCAGGTGAGGGCTCGAGTGTGGGGGTCTCTGCCACTCTCAGGGGAGACCGGGACGGAGCTCCTGGCTTCAGCCTGGCCCAGCCCCGCTGCTGCGGGCATTTGGGGAGCGAAGCAGTGTGTGGAAGCGCTGTCTTTACCCCCTCTCTGTAACTCTGCCTTTCAAATAAATAAACAAATGGACTCTCACAAAGAAGAAAAATGGGGTGCAGAGGCCAAGGTGGGAGGGTACTGGGGAGACCCAGGTAGGCCCCTGCACGGAGGCGGGGCTGGAAGACAGCTCCACCCACTCTGCCCAGAGACCTCCAGGCCCCTCCCAGCGGGCAGGCAGGAAGGGCGGCCGGGGGGGACTATCCTAGGCTGTCCTAGACTGCGGGGAGCCCCCGCCCACCACTGGGGGAAGTCGGGACGGAGCGAGCTCCCTGGCGCCCGTCCAGAGTCTTCCCTTTCAGACGCTCACAGCCTTTAGAGGGAGAGGCAGGAGGGTGCAGTGGTTAGAGCTCGGCCTCAGCGCCAGCTCCTGGCTGCAGACCCAGCTGGGAGCAGCGTGGCCTCGACCGAGTCCCCGCCCCTGGGCTTGTGTGGGACTCACGAGCCGGCTCACGGCAGGTGCTGCAGCCTGCCCAGGCGGAATCACGGGCCCCTGGGGCATCGTCTTCGTGTGGCTCACGGGGGGTGGGGGCAGGGGCTGCCCAGCGTGGGTCTGCACCGAGCCTGAATGGACAGGGCGCTGACCTTGGAGCTCTGAGGCCCCTGCTGCCCCCACACGCCCCGCCCCCAGCCTCCTCTAACCACCCCAGAGCGGTTAAGCGGAACATTTGATTTAAGATATTTATAAAGGCACGAAGGATGTCCTGTGCTAGCAGCTTATGTATTTTTAATCCGCTGTTACAGTGATTTAAAGCCGAGCTCCAACAGGCGGGCGGCTGGCATCAGAAGGCTCCATCACCTCGGGTCTGGCTGCGGCAGGCTGGCGACAGGGAGGCGGGGGCGCCCCCCCCCCCCACGGCTGGGACGGCAGCCAGGGGCAGGGTCGGAGGAGGGGCTGTGCGGCCACCAGGCTTTGTGAGAGGTGACATCTGCTCAGCCCTTTAATGAGGAGCCTCCTGGCCCGCGGGCAGGACACCGCCCGCCGTCCTCGGCCTGGGCAGGCAGGAGGCACGGCGCAGGCAGAACGCTTCCTGCCTCCTTCCAGGCGCCGGTGGGGTCCTGGGCTCAGAGCAAGGCCATGTCCTGGCCTCCAGGGGCCCGCTGGGTGGACGGCTCTCAGCGCCTCCCCTCCTGCCTCCTCCCACCCCACCCAGCGTGCAAAGTCTGCAGAAATCAGCCCGGGGCAACTCTCCCCAAAATCTCCCCGTGGCAAACCCACTCGTCCATAAACACACGTGTCCCCACCAGGCTGCCCACCGCCACGCTGAGGCCCAGGGCCAGGGCCGCCCTGCTGTCCACCGACGCTGAACCCCTGCCTGGGGCAATGGACGTAGGGTCTGCAGAGAGCCGGGCTGCAGTGGGGGACGGGGGTGGGGAAGGTGCTGACCTGGGGCCCAAGGATGAGGCTCCGCTTTGTAAAATCCTCAGCAACCCTGGCTTCCCGCCCTGTTCCCACCCCAGACCCAGCAGCTCTGGCATTTTTGTTTTGTTCTTCTATATAATCAGCGCTCACTTAGCACCTACTGTTTACGCGGCCCTCACATGAAGCCTGTGAGTACAGGGGAACCAGAGAGGGCAGGGAGTCGGCCTGGGGCGCACAGCCAGCAGGAGGCAGCTGCTCCAGGAGCCGCACTCACTTGGCGGGGGCTCCGAGCTGGCTTAGGGCCCGGCGTCCGTGCCTGTCTGGCCGCCCCACGCTTCCCCCGTCTTCACTCACCTGGGAAAGGCTTTGCACACCGCCACGTGCCCGCCCTCCCAGCCCTCCAGGCCCTGCAGACCCCAAGTCCTGGTTTCTCCTCCCAGCGCAGTGGGAAGGAAAGGCTCAGGACACTTGGGGCAAAGCCGGGGCCTCCATGGCTGGGGCGGGCACAAAGCACCCAGCGGCCTCACCACGACGGCAGCCCAGAGACCCTGCGGCCCCCCACGCCCTCCCCCCACACCCTCTGCATTTCTATCCACAGCCCCAGGCCCCGTCTGGACCCCCAGCATGCCCAAAGCCACCCTCCCCGTCTGCTGCCTGGATGGAGACCCCCAAAGGGACCAAGGGGCGGCCTGGGCCTCCTTCCCAACACACCTGTGTCTCCTAAGTTCCCTGCCGTGGACGCAACAGTGACGGCTCTGAACCTCGGCACTGCACGAGCTCACGCAGCCAGGGTTCCCGGAGCACCTGTGCCGTGCCAGCGGTGGCTGGGACAGGGCTCTACCCCCAGGAACGGAGCTCAGGGTCTAAGGGGAGAGGAAGACTCTTCACCGGGTAGTGCAAACCGCGTGGCTGCGCTGCAGCCCGGACACAAAGCGACGCTGGCCAGGCACCGAGGAGACACCGGACCGAGGCCTCAGGCCCTGGGCAAGCTCCTGGGAGAAGTGACATCCCAGGGGCAGGGGGAGGGGAGAGGGTAGCTGTGGTAGCTGGGTCAGAAGGTGGGGGGTGGGGCTCGTGGTGCAGCAGGTTGTGTTGGCACTTGCAACATCTGTATCAGAGTGCCTGGTTAGAGTCCTGGCTGCTTCACTTCTGATCCTGCTCCCTGCTAATGGCCTGGGAAAGCAGAAGATGGCCCAAGTGCTTGGGTCCCTGCACCTGCATGGGAGACCCGGATGGGAGACCGTATGGCCCACTCCTGACTCTTGTGACCATTTAGGGAATGAACCAGCAGATAGAAGATCAAGATCTCTCTCTCCCTCTCTCTTTCCCCCTGTCACTCTGTCTTTCAAATAAGTAAAATAAATCTTAAAAGCAAAGACCCAGAAACCTATCCCCATGGTCCTGGAGACCGCGAGTGTGGGCTCGGAGCAGCCACGGGCTTGGAGGGCTCGGGCAGCATCCGTTCCAGGCCCCTCCCTGGCTCCTGGGGCTGCAGGTGCAGCAGAGCCCTCTCCTCAGACGCACAACGGTCACCCGGGAGCAAGGCCCACCCTCCCCATGAGGCCTCATCTTCATTCACGCCAGCTCATCACCATGCGGCTCTGGGACACTCCGTGGCGGCCAGGAGCAGTCCCAGACCCGGAGGAGGAGCATAGTCCCGGCGTGCGGCCTCCGAAGGGCTGCTGAGTGCAAAGCCTCGTCCCAGGCCACCTCCAGAGCCCACGTGGGGCCCCTGAGCCAGGCTCCGCCTCCCCCCAGCTGGGGGGCCTTCCCCCTGCAGGCGGCCTCGGCCCAAACAAGGGCCGAGTGTGTCCCTGGCGGCGAGACTTTGGCTGGGGTTCGGCGCAGCCGGGCTCACACAGGAGACCTTTGAAGGCGCTGTGAATGGGGCCCAGTGTCTCCACCCAGCTGGGAGTGGTGGCCGCCGGGGCAGGAGGGCTTCCAGGGGCCTGCTGTCCCCAGCTGAGCCTGCTCCCCCGCCCCCACCGGCCTGAGTGACATCCTCACCTCCCAATCCGACAACGGCCTCGGCTGAGGGGAGCAGGCAGGGGAGGTGGGCCAGGATGCGCAGGTACTTGGAATAACCACGCGTTTATTTTAAGGTACAGCAGAGGAAAATAGAACGGGTCTGCCCTGTGAACGCTGCCTGTGGTGGCGCTACCTGGCGCGGGGCGGCAGCTACTGCAGGGGTCACAGGAAGCAGCCCACGTGTTCCCGGCGTGGCAGGTGGATGAGGACACTGTCACATACCCACAGAGTAGAACACCACCACATCCCGGGAAAAACTCCACGCAGCAGCTCGGGCCCAGCCCCTACAGGGGTGGCCCCCCGGGAGGTGACCACTGGCTGGCGGATGTTGAGCGTGGGCCTCGCTGGGCACAGGCCTGGCACAGACTCCATCGGAGGCTCCGCCCCCGGTACCCCACCGCTTTCCCCAGGAAGCTCCCCCTGCCTCTGCCCTAGCTCTGATGTAGCTGGCCTCTGTCCCCTCGCCCCCAGCCCTACCTCTGAGCTCATCAAGCCCCTCCCCGCCCTGCGCGCCAGCACCTGCAGGGACTTCTTGCTCCCCGGAAGGCAAACACCGGCTTCCCGAGCCTGGAATTCGGCCTGCCCGGGGCTTCGGAGCCGGCTTCAGTCCTGCACCCCCAAGTTCAACCTCTCGGACTCCGGGTCCCGTGGCCCTGCTGGCACAACCCCAACATTCCTTCTGAACGTGCAGCTCGAACGCCATGGCCGCCGGCCCTGGGCTCTGTCTCTCTCGGATGGGCGGGAGTGACCCCATGGGACTCCCAGGTGGAGCAACCATCTTTGAGGAAGCCCAGGCTGCAGGGGGAGGGCCCAGCCCGCAGCCAGCGTCCCCTGAGTTGAAATGACCCCCAGAAGTGGTTGTGCCTGTGACCCTGGTATCCCCGGAGCCACACACAGCCCTGTGTGGCTGCACCCACGTGAGAGGCCCTGCAGAAGAACCGCCCGGCTGAGCCCAAGGCCGGACCCACGACACACAGAGGCCCTCGCTGTTGTTTCCCGCTACCAAGCCTTGGGGTGTTTCCTTGCACGGCCGCAGAGAGGCACCTGGGAGAGGGATGGGGGGGCATTGTGGCAGAGGTTAGCATGGGGGCCTGCCGCTGCCCGGTCTTGTGACGGTCTGCCTGCCAAGCTCACCTGCCCAGGTGTGCGCGAGTCTGTTCAAGAGAGGAAAGGGAGAGGGGTGCCTGTGTCCCCCGGGGGCCCTGAGCTGCACGCAGCCCCGCTGGGGGAAGCCGCCCCACCCTCACCACTGGGCACTTGCTGTGTGAATCCCGGGTCACGGTGGCGGCCACTCAAGCTGGCCCCACCGCCCTGGCTCTTCCCAAAGCTCAGGCCCAGGCCGGCTCCTCCTGACTTGTGGAGGGAGCTTGGCACCATGGGAGAGGCAGAGGAAGGGGACCTTTGCCGGTGAACTTGCCGAATGCCAGCCCGGAAGGTTCCCATGGCAGAGCCTGGAGGAGGCTGGACTGCAGTGGCGCCCTGGTTCTCACCAGCTCGGGTCCTGTGAGACTGGGTGACTCTGGCCGGCCCCTGGCAGGTCACCAGGCAGGTGTGGGACAGGCGGGAGCAGCAGGCCGAAGGTGCAGAGAGCGCACCAGCCCCTGGAGGCCCCCAGGGAACTCTGCCTTCCCCACACCCACTGCGGGCTCATGTCTTTGAAAAACAGCCACTTGCCTTCTCCAGGCAGTGAGAGGGACTTGGAAAGGGCAGCTCGGATGACCCCATCGTCGGGAAGCCGAGACCGCCGGCTGTGAGCAGGTGACACCAGAGGCTGTGGCCCAGCTCCGGCTGCAACCGAGCGAGGCATGGTGCCGGTGCCTTCCCCAGCCAAGGCGCCAGGCACAGCAGCACGGCGGGTGCACGTCCAAGGCCGCCCGAGGTCAGGCAGTGTTGCTCAGGCTGTGTCCACGGCTGCCCCAGGCAGATTGCGAGTGACAGCAAACGCTCGCCCGGGGCTTGCTGGGGACTCTGGGCACTCAAGAGCCCTGTCTGCCCTGACCCATGTGGTGCCCCGATGCCACTGTCCTCACCGCAGGGGACCCAGGCGGCTTCAGTCACTCGTGCGAGGGCCCCCAGAGACCTCAGGCCCCGGTCAGCTGCCACCCCTGGCAGGGTCAGAGACTTCGGCACTACGCCGTGCACCTGCAGGGTTCTCCTCATCCTGCAGGGTTCTCATCACTCAACTGCTGCCCATCTCTCGAGGCCCACCCCCACCGTCCCTGTGTTCAGGAAACCCCCTCACCTGCTTCCAACAACCCCCCGCCCCGGAGGTACACTGCACAGCACAGCTCAGAGATGGACACGGCTTGCCCCCAACTCTGTGTGCCAGGGAGCGGCGGACCCTGGTGATCGACTCCAAGACCGGCGCCCTTGTCCACCCCACACACCCTGTACGTGGACACCCTGCTTGCACACACACACACTCGTGTACACACATGTAGATGCAGCACATGTGCAAACTACACAGGCACATCCATAAGGAAGGCAAGTGCATGCACACAGAATGTCACCTGCATGTTCAGCCACACACGTATCCATGCGCACACCTATCTGTGCACAGACTTGGTCACACACATGCACAGGCACAAGGCACATGCCTGTACACACTCACACTTCCTACACATGCGTGTTCTCACACATTCATAACACACACACACACACTGCAACGTAGACACAGAAACATGTCCGCAGCCTTTGCACAGTGTGTGACCATGTGGCACACGTGTGGACACATGCTTTCACACACATAACACTCAGACCAGACGCTTCCCTCCTCGCACAAGCTGGCCCACCGGCACATGCACCTCCCTGCAGCGTGCACACAGACCACCGAGCCCCTGCCCGGGGTCCGTCCCCAGATAGAAACCCCACACAGACCCCACTAAGGTGGCACACATCGGCACGCACCAGGACAGTCTCCACCACGTGTCCACCACAGACAGAAAACCATGTGGCTCCAATACGGGAGCCAGGAAAATCCAAATTCTGTCATCCCACACTCATGCCCACACACGTGTGTGCACACACATGCGAACACTCCAGGGCCCGGGCCCGTGGCCTCCCACCCGCCTTCCCCGCTCAGGAACCTCCTGGGAAGACCTGGGTGGGAGAAGAGGGCAGCTGCTCACCTCGGCTCCTGGTGACGGGACAGGTGCTGGGAGGAGGGGAGCCCGCAGCCCCAACCCCGTCCTCAGCCAGGACCCCTGTTCCCGACACCCCCCCGGGGGCACACCCGTGAGCCCCTCCTCTTGCCCGGACGCCCCTGCCTGGCCCTGCCGAGCAGAGAGAAAGACGACAGAGCTGCGTGGGCTGCTGGGGACGCCTGCCCGTCCAGCCTCCTGCGCAGCCAGATGGCCAGCCATCTGCAGGCCCTGCGCCTCCCCCTCTTTCCTCCTGGCATGGCCAGGCCTGGTGCTGGAGAGAGACTGGCAGAGCGGGTGGGAGCCCCGTGCTCCGGGCAGGCTTGAACAGGGCTGGGGGGCGGGGCTTGCTCCTGGAGCAGCCCTAAAGCCTAGGCAACCCGGCCCTGCCCCCCTCCCCTTGGTAGGCACCTCCGCGCTGGCAGATTCAGCCCTCCACCCAGCCAGCCGTTCATTCAGGAAACACCAGGTGCCTTCTGAGCGTGAGGCACCGGAGAGAGCGAGGCTTCCTAGGGGCTGGGTGCACATGAGACACCCAGGCGCCCGTGCTGTCCACCTGTCACGTTTCCAGGCACCGGGGACACCGCGGTGCATGGCGCCATGCCAAGTGGGTGATGCGTACCTGCGGAGTACCAGGCACCGGGGAAGACAGGCTCCCGCCCTCCCCGCACGCCCCCGGGCCTGGGCCGAGAAGCGTTTGTGTGAAGCCGGCTTCCCCTCCCCCGTGCCCGTCTCTCGGAGGACAGAGTCGGCGTTCAGCCGGCGCGGGGCACCCGTCTCGGCAGCGCCGGGTCCTCAGCACCTTCACATTCCGAGAGCATCCTCGCTGCTAAATAATTAATTCTCGCCACGCTGCCGTGAGAGGCGAGGATAAATGTCACCTGTGTGGGTGACTCAGCCAGCCGGGGGTGGAGGGGTCGGCCGGGGACACCACTTTCGGGCCGGAGCTGGATCAGGGCTGACAGGGAGGGGGTGCAGGCTGGGGCCTCCGTGTTCTCAACCAAGGTGACCTCTGCCGGTGGGACAGACCAAACACACCCCTGAGCCGCGGGCCTTGCCACAGCTGTGCCCGGCGTGTCCCCTGCTCCTGGTACCGCCGTGGTCTCTCCCCAGACACCCCCCAGAGCCCTGACCGACTCCTCCCGCACCCCACCGCCTGCCTCTCCCCGCCCCAGCTCAGGGGCTCCAGGTTTATTTATAAAGTGTTTTCTCTGCCGGTTCCCGAGGTCCTCACAGCCGGGGAGCTGTCGGAGCCACCCCACATCACAGATGAGAAACAGCCCCAGACAGGAGGGGCGCCGCCCCCAGGTCTCCACAGCCTGGCCTCAGAGGCCAGGAGCTAAATCTGTGTACATGTGCAAGCACACGTGTGCTGTACACATGCCCATGCATGTACTGTTGTGTGCCTCTGCACATGTACATGCATGTGTCATGCATGCAGATGTGCTGCATCGCCTGTACTGGTGCAAACCTGTATGTGTTGTGTTTGTACATATGTGTTGTGTGTGTATCTCTGTGTGACTGCATGTCTGTTGCATTGCATGAGCCTGTGCATGTCTGTACATGTGTGCCCATCCATGCAGGCATTCTATGTGTGTGCATGCATTGTGTGCCTGTGTTGTGTGTACATGTGTCTACATGTGTGTACTTGCACATTATAT
The DNA here is from genome assembly GCA_015711505.1 of Sylvilagus bachmani. Classification (NCBI taxonomy): domain Eukaryota; kingdom Metazoa; phylum Chordata; class Mammalia; order Lagomorpha; family Leporidae; genus Sylvilagus; species Sylvilagus bachmani. The sequence goes on from CM027396.1 coordinate 22,562,848, forward strand.
GCTGTATTTGTATGTGTGCTGTTTGCATGTGTGGGAATGCACATGTACATTCTGTGTTCATGTGAATACACATGCATGTGTTGTGTGTACATATATCTGCTGTGTGTACATATGTTTGTGTGCCTACATTGCATGCATGTAGATGCACGATGTGTATACACGCAGGAGTTACATCTTATGTGCGCATGTGTGTTGCATGTATGTGCTTCTGTGTGGACACACACATTTTGTGCTGTATATGTACCCGTATCACGTGCATGTGTGTTGTATTGTGTGTACTTGTGCCCATATGAATGCACGTGTATTGTGTGTATATGTGCGTATACTTGTGTGCCTGCATGCACGCGTGTGGAATGTATGTACAGACACACATTGCCTGCACACATGCGCGTGTGCACGTTCCTGTCCATGTGCTGTGTGTGTCTCAGCTCAGTGCCAGGGTCCCCCTTTCTGGCAGGACAAGGTCCAGCTCACTGAGCCTGGGCGCCCAGGGCACACCACACCGGCCACGCCCCCAGAGGCCAAGCCTCCTCCGTCCACTGGGGGTCCCTGCAGGGGGCTCCCCAGCCCGCAGCCTTGGGGAAAAGATGGCTGCGAACCAATGGGAGCCATTGTTGTTCCTGTCTCCGAGGGAGGAAGGCTGGGGCCACGCTGCAGGCCCCCAGGGCAGAGCCAGGATCCCAGAGTGGGGGCCAGGGCCTCTGGGGCGTCTCCAGGTTTCTCCCGGCCCCTGGGTCCAGCTCTGCCTGGGTTTGACACCACGCACTCCTGCAGCCAGAACCCTGCCTGCATTCAGTAGGTGCTCAATAACTGCCTGCTCACAGGACTTGAATGGGGGATACGGAGACCTTGCTTGGGCCTCTTACTTAATGTCCTGTACCTCAGTTTCCCTACCTGTGAAATGGGAGCAAATGACAGAACCACATCATAGACCCGTGAAGATTCCAGGGCTCGTTCCCCAGGGGATTAAACCTGCACCTGGCATGCAGCTGGCGCTCAGGAAGTCTGGGAGAGGCCGGCAGATGTGCGACCTGGACGCAGCCCTAGTGGGTGGGCTCTGTGAGGCCCCTACCACTGTGAGCTGCTCACCCGAGTCCACCCAGCCACAGGCACTGAGCCAGGTCAGACCCGGCACCTGCCCCTGCCATGGAGACGGGCCAGTGGTGAGGAAGAGAATGAGCGGCTCCTGGTGGGGGGCGGACGAGGGGGGCCTCTTCCGGCAGATCAGGCCCCGGGTCACATGGCCACCCCACTGCCCTCAGCCGGGACGCCGTGCAGGCCCTGGGACAGCCGGGGGAGGCCGGCTGCAGGCTGTTGCCGTGGCGACAGGACCTCCATGGGGGCCGTATCCTGCCTCTCCCTGGCACTGAGTGGGTGGGCTCTGCGGCCCCTCCCCCTCCTCCTCCCCAGGGGTCATCTGGGGGTCCCGAGGGCTCTCCACCCACCCACAGCACAGCAGGGCGGAGCTCCGTGACGACCGACCCCAGCACTGAGCCCTTGGCAAGCTTGGCGGCTTCGCCCTCGTGATGACCGTGGGATGGACAGAAAGATCGAGCCTGCTGCCCGGGCGCACGGGACTTCTGTGGGCAAACCTGGGTCCAGCCAGGACCTGTGGCCCCAGCTGAGCACAGCTGACCATGACCCCTGCAGCACGCCGAGCTGCGGGACCCAGGACAAGCGGCTGAGTCGCTGGGGGCTGCAGCCCCCATCCAGCGCCCAACGAAGTGAGACAACCAGACCTGCTTCCCGAGGCCTCGGGGTGGGGGGCAGCAGGACGCACCTCTCAGCTCTGGGTTTCCGCAGAGTCTGAGGCTCGAGGGGACTGCTGGGGGCAGGGGACCAGGACAGGCAGCGGAGGAAGCCGAGCGGAGCTGTCTCGTCCCAGGGCAGGGCCACTGCCACCTTGCAGCCAGGAGGCCACGCTCAGCTGTCACTGTTACCCAAGGGCGGGCCCTGGGGCCGGGCGGGCGCGGAGAGAGGCCAAGAGGCAGGCGGGCGCCCAGCCGGGGCTTCCGGCCCGCGGACAGCGCAGGGAACCGGGTGAGCGGCCGAGCTCTCCTGCCGGCTCAGGGAGGGGGCAGCAGCCAGTGCGCTCTGACCCCCCTGCGGCCAGGACATGGCTGCCACAGGAGGGCGTGACAGCTCCCAGCCGGGGCTCCTGCGGGAGGCAGGACATCCACCGGGTGCCTGAGGGGGCAGACTAGGGAGGAATGAAGATTCGTCCTTGCCCAGGACAGGGAGCCCTGAGACAAGGGGGCGCAGGCCTGGCTGCAGGGGTTCTGCCTTCTCTCTCTGTCATCCTCAGACCTGAGACTCCCCTCGAAGGCCCAAGATGACTGCAGCTGATCCGGTCATCACATCCCGTCTCTTCTCCACGATCCTCTTTTGTAAGAGCAAGGAACCCTCCTGTGGGCTCGCAGTGGAGTCCTCGGTCACCCCTCCTTGCCTAGAGCTGGGTCATGTGACTACTCAGCGAGTGGAAAGGGGTGGCCCAGACTGGCTCAGGCCAGGATCATCAGCCTGCAGTGCCCCGGCCCAGGCTGAGCCCAGGCGGCTTTGCCAGTGCACAGCCACACCTGGGAGCGCCACCAGCAACTGTGTGGCCGACCCCTGGCTGCACCAAGCAGGGTTCACCCGGGCGGGCGGGCGTCCTTGGACCTCTGCCCTGTAACTCAGACACCGTGTGGGCGGGGTCTGGGGCCGCCCAGGTGTGCACAGACGGAACTCAGGCCCTGCACGCAGCCAGATCGCTTCCCACGGCTGCTGGGGCAAAGTGCCGCAAGCTGTGAGCTGGACCCAGCGGCTCGAGACCAGCCGAGCCGGAAGTCCCAGCCTGGCTGCAGGGAGGCCGCTTCCACGGGGACGTCCCCTCGTGGCAGGGGCCACTTGACAGCCCCCCCGGGGCTCCGTCCAGTCCCCAGCACCAGGCAGCAGCACTGGACACAGGACCCACGGCGATGCTGACCCACGGCCGCCCCGCGTGCTGTCACCCACGAGGCGCCTGCTGACGACTGCGCGGTGCAGGTGCCAGGGACTCAGCTCTGTGAATCAGGACCCCCACCTGGGTGCCGCTGCCCGTGTCCCAGGCACCCCCTCCTCCCCTCCCCCACGGCCCACCCA
>CM027396.1:22566067-22587619 GCA_015711505.1 Sylvilagus bachmani
ACAGGGCGGCTGCAGACGGAACCCCAGCCCTGAGGCACCCCAGCCACGCCAGCCTGGTACCCACGTCTCTCCAGCCTGGTGCCCACGTCTCCCTCCTGGTGCCCACGTCTCCCTCCCAGGGCCCACATCTCTCTCCCGGTGCCCACGTCTCTCTCCCGGTGCCCACGTCTCCCTCCCGGGGCCCACATCTTTCTCTGGTGCCCACGTCTCTGCTGGTGTCCATGTCTCCCTCCCAGTGCCCATGTCTCCCTCCTAGAGCCCACGTCTCTCTCCAGGGCCCACATCGCCCTCCTGGTGCCCAGGTCTCTCCTGGGCCCCACGTCTCTCTCCCGGGGCCCACATCTCTCCTGGTGCCCACGTTTCTGCTGGTGTCTGTCTCTCTCCAGAGCCCACATCTCCCTCCCAGAGCCCATGTCCCTCTCCCACCCCCGGGCCCAGCACAGCCGTGACGCGGAGGCTGGGCGCAGCGGCTCTGCTAACCCCCTGGATCTGGCTCTCGTCCTTGAATCACTGCACTTGATGAGATCAATGGTTGAGCTATTGCTGCGTCAGAGCTTGGGACAAATCCACGAGGAGCCGGGCTGCCGGGGCCGAGCGTCGGCAGGACCCTGGCTGTGTGGGCTGTCGAGGCAGGCAGGCCTAGGGGCCTGGGGACGCTGCCCTGGGGAGGCACGGGAGACACAGGCCGCCCGCAAGGTCCTGTCTGCCTGGGGCCTCCCCTTCCCCACGTTCCCCGACCCCCACCCGGGAAATGGATCCAGCAAAGCTCACCGGTGCCGCAGCCCCGCCTCTGCTTTGGAAAGTGACCGCTGCACCTGTTGGAGGAAGCCGCTGGGCTCTGGGCTCCCCCTTCCTGGAGGCCGTTTGCACTTTAACGGCCCCACCCCTCACGGGCCTGGGGTTTACCAAAGATTAGCTCCAGCTGTGCAGATTTTAGATGCGGGGTGGCTACGAAGGCAGAGAAAGGGTTTTGTTAAGGTAGAGGTTGCCCCACTGGAATTCTCTATTTGCAAAGATCCGGTGGCGGCGGCGGCGGCAGCGGCACATCTGAGGCCGGGGTCCAAGCCGAGCCTGGGCCTCAGCACCTCACGAGTGTGATGGGGAACACCTCAGCCTGCAGAGTTGGGCAAGAACTGGAGGCCAAGAGCCTGCTGCGCACCTGCACAGTTAGGGGCCAGGGGCACAAGGTCAGACAGACACGGGGTTGAAAACTCAGCCGCTGCCGAGGGGAGGTGGGCAAGACAAGCAAACGGGGCTGCCCGGCGTGCTGCGACAGGGCTGGGTGGGGGTGGGGCGAAGTGAGCAGGGGTACACCTGCCTGGGTGGCAGCCGTGGTGACCCAAGATGGTAGGCTCAAGGTCACCGCATCTTCTCAGTTTTTGAAAAAACAGAGGTCACAAATCCAGACTTACAAATATTTGAAAGACAGAGTTACAGAGAAAGCAGGAGAAACACACACAGAGATGTTCCATCTGCTGGTTCACTCCCCAAATGGTTGCAACGGCTGGGGCTGGGCCAGGCAGGAGCCAGGAGCCTGGAACTCTACACGGGTCTCCCACGCAGGTGCAGGGGCCCAAGCACTCGGCCCATCCTCCACTGCTTTCCCAGGGTTTTCAGCAGGGGACTGGATTGGAAGTGGAGCAGCCGGGACTCGAACCAGTGCTGGTGTGGGATGCTGGTGCTGCAGGCAGCGGCTTTACCCACTGCACCACGACACTGGCCCCACATCCAGATTTTTAATATAAACTCACCCCCCAACCTGGCTTTTAAATGGTGCCAGTTAATTTTCTTAAAATCATGAAACTCCATGCAAGAGCTGCTAAGCCCACGACGGACCACATTGGGCTCCTGGGGTGGGCACAGGGGCCCCGCCCCCTCTGCATTCATGGCCGCCAGGGGTCCTGCAGGAGAGGAAGGTGGAGCCTCCCTGGGAGGAGGCGGGGCCTCCCCAGCAAGGCGCTAAAGGCTGAGTCCCAGGGGTTCCAGCGGCGGGCAGGGGGCAGTGGGACGGGCCGTGCCCTCTGCGGGTCTGGCACGCATCCAGCGTGACCCAGACACGGCTGACACGGGCCAGTAGCTCCAGCCCTCGCTGCAGGGGGCAGCCAGGAGTCACCAGGAGAGGAGTGGCCGCCTCCCCCCTCCCTGGGGCCTGGCTGGAGATCCGGGCGGGGCAGCCCCTGCCCCTGACGTCAGCCACGCAGCCTGCGCTTCTGGCAGGGCCCCAGCCCACTGCTGCCTGGAGGAGGGAAGCGGGGAAACACACTGGAGATTCCTGGGCGATGATGCACTGTTTGGGGCGAGGCTGGGGCATTCCAGAGCAAAGGAGCCAGCAGGCCGGGCGGGGAGCGAGCCCGCTGGGCCGGGCGCCAGGGCTCCCCAGTCTTCTCTCCACCTGATCCTGCCCACCGTGGGCCCGGAAGGGGGCTGCACGTGGGCACCCATTGCTTCAAGGACAAGCTCCCTCACAGCAGGAAGTGGGCAGCCACCCGCTACGGCCCTCACCCCGGGCCCCACAGCCTCTTCTCCCAGCGGCCTCCTGGAGTGCATACAGTCAGCACTCAATAAATTCACACCAAAAAAAAAAAATCTCCGAAGAGGGACAGAACGGGCGGCATTCTGAGCTGTCACTCACAGCCCTCAGCGCACGGACACACACACCCTTAGCCACTCTCTCTCCAAAGACTCCCAGGGAGGAAAAACATGAATATGTTCAAGCCTAATCAAATCTGGATAATTTCAGTAGAAACCGTTCTATAATTCCATCAGTGTTAAAGGATGACAATAGCAGCAAATTAAACCAACAGGCACGGGCTTAGTTGCTCGAGAGGGAACTGTAGCTCGATTTAGAAACGGATGTTGCAGGTTATTAGCCAATCCACATTAATTTGATTTTGAGCCCCTGTTAAATATACATTAGGACGGATCACCCAATAGCGTGGCTGGCAGGGAAGGGGGCGGGGCGGGTGCTGGGTGCCTGCACACAGCGGGATCTGGGAGCGCGGGGTGCAGAGCCCGGTGAGACTGCAGCAGCAAGAGATGAGGAAGGTTCAGGTATAGCAGGATCCAGGTGCGAGGGGAGGGGCAGGGTCTCCCACGCAGGCAGCTCTGGGCCGGCCTCCTGCCAGCTCAGCCTCCCACAGAAACAGACCCCAGCGCCACTGGCCTGGCCGCGGTCATGAACCCCACCGAGGAGCCAGGTTTGCCCTTCGGCCCCTCCCAGCCCTGGAGAGGAGGGGAGGGGTCAGGAGCACTGAGGCCAGAGGAGGGGCAGAGGCTGCACCTGCAGGGGCGGAGCTGCCAGTGGCCAGAGAGACTGGGCCTGTGTGGCAGGCAGACGCGCTGGGCTTTCCTTCCCACCCCCAACCCTGGCCCCCAAACTGTTTGGCTCCACCCCAGAAGCTGAGAAGACGCGGCCTCACCTGACCGCGCTCGCTCGCCAGGCTCTGCTCAGCTCTGCTTCTCGGAGGTTTGCACACGGACCTGGCACCACTGTGGGGGTGAGAAAACGAAGGTGGAGACGTTAGGAGACGCTAAGATCACCCATCGGCCTTGTCGGAGGTGCCCTGGTGCAGTGCGCAACACAGACACAGTGCGTGCCCCACCCCTGCAGCCCTCCATGGACTCCAGGACCCTCTGGCTGTACGGGGCTTCGGGTTGGGGGGACACCATGCAGGCAGATTCCACCTCCCCATTCGGGCCACGTCCCAGATGTGGACACTGCATGGGGGTGACGCCGTCTGAGAGGCTCATCCTTCCCTGTCACCTGTGGGGGGTCTGGGGTGCTGGGTTTCCCTGCCCCCTGCTGCCCGGCCGGGTGACCTGGGCTCCCTGCTGCCCCGCCTGGGCCAGGCTCTCCTGCTAGGGTGGGCTGGGCTGTCCTCCCCTTGGAGGTGAGAGAGGTGAAGAGGGAAGAGCCGTGCCAGTCACTTCATTGAGACCAGAATTGGAGCCAGCTTCCTCCCCACTTCCTCCCCACTTCCTCCCATTTCCCCCCCACTTCCCCCCACATCCTCCCTACTTCCTCCCCAGCTTCCTCCCCACTTCCTCCCCACTTCCTCCCCACTTCCTCCCCACTCCCCCCCCTTCCTCCCCACTTCCTCCCATTTCCCCCCACTTTCCCCCACTTCCTCCCCAGAATGCCCAGGAGTGCAGTGTGTGTGTGGGGGGCACTGGAAAAGGCTCCCCAGGCAGGAGCGGGCTGAGCCTCAGGCACGCGGGGACTGTGCTCACAGTGGCCCCCGCGCGGCGGGGCTCATGTTCCTCCCAGGGAAACTCCATGGCAGGGGCTGGCCGCACACGCCCACAAGCTGTTCCAAGCGTGGTGCCAGCCGTCGATCCCAGGGAGCCCTGCGCTGGGATGAACAACACAGGGGCGGCGCTGGCTCTGCAGGGCTGCCAGGCTCTGGGGAAGCAGCCCTGCCCCTACCCAGACGTCCTTCCCCCCTCTCGCCCTCCAGCACCTGTGTGGTTCCCGGAGCCCCTCCCTGTGGTCTTCAGTGACACAGCCCTGGGGGCTCCCCGGGCACCGCCATCATCCCCACGCCACAGGTGGGGGAAACTGAGGCACAGAGGGGCCATGGAACCTGCGAGGCTGCAGAGCTGCTAAGGGGGAGAGGCCTCGGGGCCTTCCTGGCAGAGACTGAGCAGCTGCTTGTCCCGGGCTCCTGGGGCAGGGGGCGGGGATGGGTGGGTAATGGCTCTTTGGGAAAGCCCTGGGCATGAGCGGAGTTCAAGTCCAGGCCCCCTGGGGGCGCAGAGGCCTGCAGGGGCTGATTTTTCAACCAGGGAGCCTAAAACAGCCCCAGGGACCACCTGGGGAACCCTACCCTGCAGCCCTAACCAGCCCCAGGAAGCCCCACCCACCACCCCCGCTGCGGCCCAAGTCAGCCAAACCAGAACGTGGTGGGCTCGAGACAGCCCACGAGATGCGGGGGCTGGAATCTCGCCTCTGAGTCCCGCCTGGCGGGACCAGGCTCTGCCTCGCCTGCCTTCTCTCTGCTGCAGTCTGCGGCCATGTGCTGCTTCTGTGAGCACCATGTGCCCCGCCCCGTGCCGTGGCACTGACCAGGGCTGGGGACACTGCCCCAGCCCCCGCGCCCGGGAAAGACAGCAGCCCTGACCCGCGCGCCCTGCGTCTTCGGAGCGCCTGCACCCTCGCCCAGTCAGTCCTCACGGTGGCCCCCGGGGGTGGCACGGCTGGCGGCCTCGGTCAGCTGACGCCCAGAGAGGCCGAGGGACTTGGCCAAGTTCACAGAGCTGTCATGGGGAGGCTGGATTTAAACCCCCACTTGGGGGTCCTTTGGCAGGAAGGGGCAGCTCGGGGTTCCCAGGGCACTTGGGAAGGAACCGTGCGAGATCGGGCCTGAGAGAGGACACCGAGAATACGGGCAAATTCCCCGAGAGACCCCTCACCTGGGGGCTGCTCCCACAAGTGCACCCTCTCAGGGGCACCCCCACAGGCCTCTGAGGTCGTCGGGAGCCGCCCTGTGGGATGCACAGCCCACGGGGCTCCCTGTACTGCAGGCCTCGTCCTACCCATCCCCCACAACCAAACTCGCTGGGCTCCCCAGGGAGGGGCTGCCCAGGCCCAGCCAATGGCAGCTGGAGGGCAGAGACCCCTCTCAGAGTGGCTTCTTTTTAATTAATGAATTTATTTACTTATACTTTTTTTTTTAAAAAAAGATGTATTTATTTATTTGAAAGGCAGTTTTACAGAGAGGCGGGGGAGGGGGGTGTCTTCCATCCGCTGGTTCACTCCCCAGTTGGCTGCAACGGCCAGAGCTGCGCTGATCTGAAGCCAGGAGCCAGGAGCTTCTTCCAGGTCTCCCACGCGGGTGCAGGGGCCCAAGGACTCAGGCCATCCTCCACTGCTTTCCAAGGCCATAGCAGGAAGCTGGGTCGGAAGTGGAGCAGCCGGGTCTTGAACCAGCGCCCAGATGGGATGCTGGCGCTGCAGGCCGGGGCTTTAACCCGCCCCGCGCCATGGCGCCGGCCCCTATACCTGTGTGAAAGGCAGAAAGACAGAGCTCTTCCGCCTGTGGTCCACTCCCCATAGCCAGGCTGGGCTAAGGGCAAAGCCAGGAGCTGGGGGCACCATCGAGTTCCCCCGTGTGGGAGGCAGGGAGCCGACAAGCGGACTCTCCCTGTGCCTGCAGGAAGCTGGAGCCAGGAGCAGAACTGGGACTCAGACCCAGGCCCTGCGCTTCGGGGTGCAGGTTCCCAAACAGCGGCTTCCGTCTTCCGAGCAGGCCCGGGCGTTTGCACATTGGGTGCTGTGCTGAGCGCAGGCGGCTGTGAGTGCTCAGGCCCCAGGGGCCAGGCCAGGGCAGGCGGCCGCCCTCTCCGTGTGTCCCTTTGGCAAGGGCGCTAACCCCACCCTCCCGCCCCGCAACCTCCCAAAGACCTCAGCACAAATGGCAGTGCGGGAGTCGGGGGCAGACGCAAGCACTCGGCGTGCAGCACAGGGGCGCGGCTGCTGGGGCTGTGGGACACCCGAGCTCCCAGACGCTGGAGGCCGCAGTGGGAAACTGTTACCAGCCAGTGAGCTAAGCGCCTTCCTCCCCATGACCAGTGACCCCACTGCCCGGCCACCACCCAAGAGCGGTGACAGTGGCTACCCAGGCGCGCCACGCACGGGACGTCCACGGCAGCTTCACCTGCCCCAGCCAGAGCCTGTGAACACCCCTGTGCCCAGGCGCTGCCAGGTGAACTGGCGCCCATATGGGATGCTGGCATTGCAGGCTTTTACCCACTAAGCCACAGTGAGCCCCAAGGGATGCAGCCTCTTAACTATCCTACCCTGTGCTGGCGTGAAGGAGACACCTCACTGGGAAAGAGGTGTGACACCTGGCAGAGGTGAGGGGACAAACGGGACGAGCAGTGGACGACTAGGGGCAAGACAGAGGAGGGCCTGAGGCGGGACCGGGCCTGGCAACCAGGAGGGCGCACAGGAAGGCCGGGGCGGATGCTGGGTGAGCCTGGGGTGGGGTGGGAGGAGTTGGGGGGGTGCACAGGGAGGCTGGGGCAGATGCTGGGTGAGCCTGGGGTGGGGTGGGAGGAGTTGGGGGGCCGCACAGGGAGGCTGGACGCTGAGTGAGCCTGGGGTGGGGTGGAATTGGAGAGGTGCACAGGGAGCCGGGGCAGAGGCTGGGTGAGCCTGGGGCCGGGTGGAGAAGATGGAGGGGTGCACAGAGAGGCCGGGGCAGATGCTGGGTGAGCTGGGGTGGGGTGGGAGGAGTTGGGGGGGCGCACAGGGAGCTGAGGCGGACGCTGGGTGAGCCTGGGGTGGGGTGGGAGGAGTTGGAGGGGTGTGCAGGCCGCAGTGAGGACGGCATCTCTGGCTGAGGCCCATGGGAGCCCGGGGAGGGTCTGCATCAGAGTACCCGGCTCTGCCCCAGGGCCCGCCCTGGCTGCTGTGGGGGGCAGGAACTGGCTGGGGCCAGGGAACCGGGCCCCTGGGCAGCGCAGGGGAGCTCGGCGGCGGGCAGGCAGGCCAGGGTCCTGTCTGGACGAGGATGGCAGTAGGCCGGCTCGCTGATGAGTCAGATGTGGGCTTGCAGCGGAACAGCAGTGAGAGGCTGAGGCCCGAGCCCCGGGAGAGGGGTGACGTCACGGACGTCGACAGCAGCGGAGGCCCGGCCCAGCCCGGCTGCTCTCCGAGGACAAGCAGCAGAACTGGGCCACACTGTCTGCCGGCGTCGGCCGCTCAGGCGCCGTCTCCTCTGGGGGCGAAACCAACCAATCGGCTCCTGCTGCGTCCAGTCTCCTGAGCGGGGCGGCCCATCCGTCACCCGTGCTGGTCCCCAGGGGCCTCAGGCGACTCCTGCCGCCCAGGGCTCAGACACCCGCCAGGCCTCAGATGAGCTCACGCGGGGGGGGGGGGGGGGTGTGGGAACGTGAGGCTTGCTGTAACCATGAACAACGGTGGTGCTGTAAAAGGGGCGCAGGATGGGGGGAGAAAGAATAAACCCACAGAGGTGGGTGACCACCTGCCAGCTCGCACGCAGACTGCACACGTGGCAGAGGGTCCAGACCCCAGGGGCCGGGGGTGGGGGGCTGGGGGCAGTGGGTGGGGCTGCATTTCTCCACGCAGGTCTTTCCAGTCTGGCCTGCCAGACCGAACTGGGATTCGGGGACAAGGGATGGATTCTGATTTTCTCTACCTCTCGGGCAATGAGCGAGAGCGGCTGAGAGGTTGATGTCCTTGTTCCTTCCCTCTCGGTCGAGCTGACCTGGACGAGGGAGGCCGGCGGGGTCCCCGGCGGCCGGGCCGGAGCCCACCATGCGGCAGGATGGGGTGTGCTCCTGCCCACGCCTGCGTCTCAGAAGCGACGCTCGCACAGACCGGGCGCCAAGGAGAAACGGGGTTTTGTGGAGGACCCTGGAAGACATCTTAGTTTAGCTGTTTAAAACTAGGGGTCTGAGGGTCAGCTCCCCAACCTCTGGGGGCCCCGGGTCTCTCAGAGAAACGTGGGTCGTTCCCGAGCCTCCCTCCCAACAGGTAGGAAGGGGAGCCCCTGGTGGAGCCCCCGGCCGGCTGCACGCCCAAGCCCTCTGCGCGGTGTGGTCGCTGGGGCACGAGGACAGGGCCTTGGGGCCAGCGTGTGCTCCCCGCCTCTCACACGGGCCTCTTCCCTCCTGCCCACCGCGGCCAGTCCCGCAGCCCCCAGCCCACCAGGCACGGGCTGTAGCGGTCGCTGGGGGGTCGGCCGGGATGCGGGTGAGGGGCTGTGTTACCGCAGCCAAACCTGAGTTCTCCTGACTGTCCAGGTGACGCTCGTGCCAGTCCTGTGCTGGCCGCGGCGACGCCAGCAGCCGCGACGGGAGGCCCCCGGGGCACAGACCCCCGGTCTGCTGCTGCGGTGAGCGGCTCGTCCTGGTTTGCCTGGGCCAGTCCTGTTTGGCACCAGAGCCCCTGCCTTGGCTCACCCCGAGGGCACCCGTGTGCACACGGACTCCTGTGTGCACGGAGCCCCTCAGGCCTGAGCCCCGGGCTGCCTGGTTGGGTGCTAAGCTCACAGCTAAGTGTTCCCCTCCCCTCCCCCATGGTCCTAGAGGCTGGAAGCCCTCGGTCTCGGCTGGGCAGCAGCCGGGGGGGAGGGGGAGTGATCTTCCAAGGTCCCTCTCGTGGTCCCTGTGTGCACACAGGGCGTTCTCTGTGCCTGTCATCGTGTGGGGCTGGAGCTGCACACCAGGCGCCTTCTGGGGCGTGGGGGTCGCTGGCCTTGGCTGCCGGCACCCTGAAGCAGGACCCTGCCCCTGCCATGCCCTCTGATGAGCCGGGGCCCAGCGAACACCCAGCCTGCAGCCTCCTGAGCCACAGAAGGGGTGGCGACACGCGTGTCACTGTGAGCTGGTAACTGGCTGCCACCCAGCTCCGTGTGGTGAGCGGCTTCCTGCCTCTCCGTGTTCACTTGTTCTCCTGGGGAGCCATGTGGACCCACCTCTCCTCGCTCACCTGGAACCTCTCTTCCAGGGCTCCGTCCTCCCCGGTGGGGGTGGGGGGCGAGGGACTCTCTTCCCAGCCACACCAGGCAGCCCCTGGCCGGGGGAGGGCGGAGAGGGGCGCTGACGCCCCGTGTGCCCTCATCACTGTGCTCGCTAACCTGGACGCCCCGCAGGGCTCTCAGCGAGGCACAGTGCAGCCGAGACGCACCGCATGGAAAGCTGCACGCCTGCCCTCCGTGTGCGGATACACGGCGGTGCACCGGTGCTGCACACACTGACAAGTCCTGGGGGAGAGGGGCAGGGGCTGGAGTGGCTTACATTAGTGACTGCATCAGCGGATGCAGCACAGGTGTTGTGCCCGTGTTTGTTGATTGACTCACCGAGCACTGAATACACACCCCTGCGCCTGTCCTCTAAAAGCACAGGACAGGGGTGGGGGGCTCGACTGGGTCCTCTGGGGAGGGGCCGCTTCCTCAGGAGAGGCCCCGAGGTGACCCGGACAGAAGTTCTGAAGGAAGTGTGTCTTTCGTGGGCAGCTGCCGGCTCCGCCATCCTGAGCCAGCAACTTGCAAGCTAATCCCTGGGCCGCAGAGTCCTCTGAGTCATCGCTGGGCAGGAAGCAGCTCGCCGGTGACCCGGTGCCCCGGTCCTCCTGCACCCCCGGAAGGGGCGGGCTCCCCGTCCCCGCCTCGGCCCTGCAAGGCAGAGGGAGACCTCTGCGAGGGAATGCACGGATCCCAGCAAGGGGCTGGTGTTTGCATCTCCTCCCCATCTAGTCACACCCGCCTGCCCGCCCCCCAGGCAGCCTCGGTGCAGCTGTGCCCGCTGCCTGGACAGGGGTCCTCATGCCCCCACCCTGGCCTGGCTCACGCGGGAGGTGGCACTGGCGTGTGGCTTTTCATCCACGTGGTGTTGAGAAAGGCAACCCAAGGCCCAGCCACGGCACACACGGCGTGTACTGCGGGGGAGGCAGGGAGGCCCCCGCGCTTGGACACTCGCACAGCCGTCCCCGGAGGTGAGGGCACAGCTCCCAGCCTGTGGGGATTTCTCAGCAAGAACCACAGCGCCCCTCCCCCACAGGGGCCACCTGGCTCACCTCTGACCCCGTCACCGAATGGTACACCTTCGACTGCACCGGGGAATGCGGCACACGTCAGCTTTGTGCCTCAGTTTCTCCTTTGTGCAATGTTGGCAGTAACAACAGTTTCCCTGACAAGGAGGATCTGAGCCCCTCCTGTTAGGCGGCTCTACTAAGACCTTGAATAAGAGAGGAAGGGTTGGGGCTGGCGCTGTGGCATAGTGGGTAAAGCCGCCACCTGCAGTGCCGGCATCCCATATGGGCACCAGCTCCAGTCCCAGCTGCTCCTCTTCCGATCCAGCTCTCTGCTGTGGCCTGGGAAAGCGGTAGATGGCCCAAGAGCTTGGGCCTCTGCACCCGCATGGGAGACCCAGAAGAAGCTCCTGGCTCCTGCCTTCAGATCGCCTCAGCTCTGGCCGTTGCAGCCAGCTGGGGAGTGAACCAGCAGATGAAGGCATCTCCTTCTTTCTCTCTCTCATTCTCTGTACCTCTGCCTCTCAAATAAATAAATAAATCTTTAAAGGGGGGGGGGGCGGGAGAGAGAGAGGGAGGAGGAGCTCCAGACACACGAGCAAGTCAGCGATTCTGATCACGCTGTCATAAACATTTAACAGCGAGGAGATCAGAATTCATTCAACGCCATCAGCACGAAGCTCGATCTTCGCCACCCTGCAGCGCACAGGTGCGGCGAAGGTGCGGAGCCGCAGGGCTGAGCCCGGGCACCTGCTGCGCACAGCTCCTCCAGACCGGGCGCTCAGGGCCTCTGAGGGCTGCGGTTGTGGCCGAGCTGCGGACGTGGGAGCAGGACAGGGCCTGGGTCGAGTGAGTCTCTGGGCTGGGGGTGGGGGTGGGGCAGGGGAGACCTGGCCGCTGGGGTCTGTTGCTGACTCGGTCTCCCTGGCGTGGGCAGTGGGTGTGGTAGGGGATGCAGCCCACGACCCCCTGGACTCCTGAAGCCGGACGGCACGAGCCGGTGCAGTCACACCCACAAACCTGCTGAACGTGGAAACCCGGCACGGCCCAGCTGGACAGCAGCTGAACAAAGTTGCCCGCGCACCGCTCTCCATCCGTGGGCGCTGTCAAGCCAGGCACTTATTTGAAAGGCAGAGCGACAGAGAGAGAGGGAGTGATGGAGACAGAGACAGAGACAGAGAGAGACCTTCCATCTGCTGGCTCACTCCCCAGGCACCCTCAGCAGAGCGGCCAGGACTCGAACCAATGTTCCGACATTGTAAGGCGTATTCACGCACCGCTCTCGGCGCTGGCCCCAACACAGCACCTTGGCCATGCGGCCGATCTGCCCAGCAGGCAGAGCGCGCAGCGTGGATCCACTGGACACATGGCGACTCCCTCCCTGGGAGCGGGGACACAGTGGACGGCAGGCGATGCCAGCATACACCCAGAACAGCGCTGGGTGTTCACAGCTAGAGCTTGTGAAGCGTTTCTTTCTGGAACTTTCCAGTTAATATCTTTGGCTGCGGTTGACTATGAGCTACTGAAGCCATGGTTTGCGGGGAGAGGGGCTGCTGTCCTCCGAGCCTGGGGTCCCTGCGTGGCCCTCTCTGCTCACCAAGTGTAACTGAGATCGCCAGCGACTCCAGCAACTTGCTCATCCCCCGGCCGGCGCAGCCGGGTCTCGGCAGCAAAAGCCCCGGGCCCCAGTGACAGGGCCAGAGCCGCACATGCAGCCGGAATCATGGCCACAGGTGGCCCTGGTGGCCAGCGGCTCCTGCTCCCACCGCCAGGCTCGGCCGCCCTCTTTCCTGGGGCCACGGTTCAGGGTGAGTCCTGCACTGTGGGGAGGCCATGCAGCGGCGGGACAGAGAGAAGACAGCGGCCTTTCCCGTGCCTCCACCCCGGCCGGGAAGGGGCTACTCCGGAACCCGGCCGCCCACTCACAACGGCTGCTCTATTGTGGAACGGGACCGGGCAGCCCGGGGCACAGTGTCCCTGGCAGAGCACACCGCGGCCCTGCCTGGCCCACTTCCTCCTGCTTCTGCCGCCAGCGCAGCCCCTCCTACAGCCGGGGGGCCTGAGACAAAGGGGACGCGAGGCAGAGAGGCTGGGGCGGCTCCTTTTCCACGAGCGGGCGTGGACGGAGCCGTGTGAGCAGTACTCCAGGGCTAACACTGACGGGTCAGCACCTCGGGCCTCGCCGCTGTGGCTGGCCGGGACCCGGCCCTTTTATGGGACAGCTGTGTTATTCCTCCCCTTCTGCGCTTGGCAATTCACGACTTCATGGTAGAATGGGTCCTCCAGAGCCCGCTTGGGACCCGTGCCCCACCCCCACCTCCATTTAGCACAGGCTGACCTTGTGCGCGCCCTGGGCCAGACACGCAGCCTCACGGGCGTCCACCGTGCCCTCGATTTTTCCAGGAACAGCCGTTGGTGCGTGTGTGTGTGCACCTGGGCGTGTGCAGGTCGCTCAGGGCCGTGGACACACACGTGGCCGGACCCTCCCCAGGGGCTGGTTCAGCAGGTCCGCGGCAGGGCCCAAGAATCTGCATTCCTGACAAGTGCCAGGGCCGGCTGCTGCCGCTGTGGGGACCGCAGGTGGACGGCCATGGCCCTGAAGCACACGTTGCAGAGCTGGGGCTGCTCTGAGACCGCACAGCTGAGGCCGGCGCTGTGGTAAAGCAGGCGAAGCCGCCATCTGTGATGCTGCATCTGTATGAGCACAGGTTCAAGTCCTGGCTGCTCCACTTGCAATCCAGCTCCCTGCTGGTGCACCTGGGAAAGCAGCGGAAGATGATCCTAGTGCTTGGACCCTGCACCCATGTGGGAGACCCGGATGAAGTTCCTGGCTCCTGGCTTCTGTCTGGTCCAGCCCTGGTCATTGCAGCCATTTGGGGAGTGAACCAGAAGATGGAAGCTCGCGCTTGCTCTCTCTCTCTCTCTCTCTCTAACTCTACCTTTTAAATAAATCAATCATCCTAAAAAAAGAACTCTGCTCCCAGCCCCTCCCTCATGCAGGACCATATGGCCTCCTGGACAGCACGGGGGTCACCAGGCCGCCTCCATGCCCGCCCTCGTGTGAACGCCTCACACCCTCCCCCCTGTTCAGGTCTGCCTCAGGTGCTGCTCAGTGGCAGCACCACTGAGACACAAGCCACGCCTGGCTCCCGACACCTGCCACGCAACAGAAGCAGAGACGGCTGGGGCTGTGCCCACCTCCCCCCTAAAGCACCCCCACCTGCCACCCTGTGGATCTGACTTCGGCTCTCCCCACAGCACCCAGGGGTGGTGAGACGGCAAGGCCAGCCCGGGCCAGCCCAGCACCTACATGGACAGCAACGAGCTGAGCTCTGCTTTAGCCGGCGTGGGCTGGGGCCCTCGGTCAGCGGCTGACATGGGTGGATGAGCCTCCGGAAACTTCTCATCTCTTCTGGGAAAAGTCGAAGTCAAGGGGCCGGCGCTGTGGCATAGCAGGTAAAGTCATCGCCTGCAGTGCTGGCATCCCATGTGGCTGCTCCACTTCCGATCCAGCTCTCTGCTGTGGCCTGGGACAGCAGTGGAGGATGGCCCGAGTCCTTGGACCCCTGCACCCACGTGGGAGACCTGGAAGAAGCTCCTGGTTCCAGATTGGCCCATCTCCAGCTGTTGCGGGTATTTGGGGAGTGAGCCAGGTGATATAAGTCCTCTTTGTGTCTGCCTCTCTTTCTCTCTGTAATTCTGCTCGGGCTGCCTGAGCCCCGCCCCCACCGGAAGCCAGGCGGGGCCTCGGGAGAGGTGAGTTCAGAGAGGGGCGTTGGGCTTCAGGTGCGCCGGGGTGCCTGGGGTCCAGTCCTGCCCTGGGCCCACTCCCCATCCCGGCCTCCTGCTGAGGCGGCAGCAGATGGTGGCTTCAGTGCCTGGGTCCCTGCCCCCCAGGGAAGACCCAGACCAGGTCCCCGGCTCCTGGCTTCAGCCTGGCCCAGAGCCAGCTACTTCAGGCTGTTAGAATCTCTGTGTCTCTGCCTTTCAAATAAAACAACGAGGGAAAAAGAGCCAGCGGAGCCTGTGGAGCTCTGCTCAGCTTCCAGCGACAGCGATGGAGTGCCTGGGGCGCTGACTTTAGAAAGAGGAGAGACTCCTGCAGTCCTGAGGCTGAAGTCCAAGGGCAGCGGCCCCATTGCTTCGGCCTCAGGAGGCAACAGCAAAGGCCGATCAAGGAGGGAGAGGGAAAGACGGAGGGAGATGGGGATGGGGGGAGGGGGAGGGAGGCAGGAAAAGAGAGAGGGAGGGAAAGGGGGAGGGAGAGAAGAAGGGAGGGAGAGGTGGATGGAGGAGGGAGGGAGGGAGGGGGAGAGAAGGGGTAAGGGAGGGAGGGAGAGAGAGGGGGAGGGGAAGGGAGGGAGAGAGATGGGGATGGAGGGGGGAGGGGGGAAGATGGTGGAGAGAAGAGGGAGGGAGAGGAGGATGGAGGGAAGGAGAGGGGGAGAGACAGAGAGAGAGAGAGGCGGGGGCTGGGCCCAAACCAGGCTTGCACGCCCCCAATGCCTGAGGACCTTCCAGCAGGCCCCCACCTCCACACCAGAACTGGATCAGGCTCCACCCTCTTTGTTCCCTTAGCAGTGACCTGGGGGGCTCACCTATCTGCAGGGGTCCCAGGCCAGGGCACACTCAGACCCGACACCGCTGCAGATGCTCCGGCAGCCTGGGTCCCCGGACGTGGGTGGTCCCAGTTACTGCTGACAGAGGCCTGTCCAGTCGGGCCCAGTTACTGCTGATGGTGGCCTGTCGGGCACACAGGGCAGAGGGTGGGGCTGGGAGGGGCCATGTGGCCCCCAGAGCCCAGCGCAGACAGGACCCAGAGCCAGGTCCGTGCCCACCGTGACCTTGCTTCCCGAACCAAGGCAGCTGAGCTCCGCGTCGCGAACCCCTTCAATTAAAGCCAATTTCAAGGTCTCCTGGTTTCTCAATGAACAGCCCTGCTCCTGTCTGTCGAGGGCCCTGTCTGCTCAGAAAGTCATTTTATCAAAAGCCACCAACAAGATCAATGGCCCCGGAACTCACTGTTCCACGGCAGCGCCTCCCGCGAGCGGCGCAGACGCTGGAATCAATCACATCTGATCTCCAGAGCGCCGCGCGGGGCTCCCGCAGGGCGGGCAGAGGCGGGGAGGCCGGGGCCTGGGGCAGGAGCCCGGAGCCTCCCGAGGGCCTAAGCAGGCCTGGAGCCCCTTCTCAGTCCACTCAGCGTCCGCCTCCCTGCCCCGAGCTTTAACAGCCCCTCCTGTTGTTCGGGAAGAGCGCAGCCCCACCCCCCCCCGCCGTGTGCTTTCCACAGGGTCCTCTGGGGACGGGGGGGGGGGGGGGGTGACACTCCACTGCCTGGCCCATCAGAGCTCCCAGACTCACCAAGCTGCCCAAGGAGGTAGCCCTGCCCAAGGAGGGAGCCGCTGGTGTCCTGGCCAGGGCTCGGTGTGAAGGCGCTGAGCGGAGGAGGGAGCGAGCGCGAGTCAGCGTGGCTGGTGGTGGTCGGGCCTCAGCCAGCCTGCTACGGTTCCTTCCCCTCCTGGGCCTCAGTTTTCCTGCCTGTAGGATGGGTGAACAAAGGCATCGCCCCACAGCCCATTGTATCTGTTAGCCACGGCTGTCCCTGTGGTGTGGAACAAAGGATCTCACGACCGGTGGCTTAAACACACTGGTCACCATTGTCACCTCCGCCCCCCCCAGGCCGGCCGCCTGCACTCCCTGTCACTTGTCCCTCTCGGAGCAGCGGGCTGGGCCAGGGCACTGGACAGGGTCTCTGTGGGGCTGGGGTCACACCTAGTGTAGCACCACTGCCCACTTCCACCTCGTTCTTTCCGTCAAAGTGAGTGACATGGCGAGACCCCGGGTGGGGAGGGCACACTCTGCCCCCAGGGACGCGGGCAGGAGTGACCCAGGCGGAGGGCAGAGGCCGCGGTCCCTGCACAGGCTGACCGGCTCAGCGTCCGTCTCTGCTCCGGGACGTCACCTCCCAGCCTGCACTCTCACAAGGACTACACCAGGGCACAGCAGACGAGGGGAGGGACAGAGGCCCCCGAGAGCCACAGTTCAGACCCTGCTCCGGCCCTGGGGCATCCTGTCCTGCCCCTAATAGAGCCAGGGGCCCGAGCTGGGTGGGGACGCCACATCTGGGGTCCTTGGCTAGGTCCGTGTCTGGCTCTCTCCCCATCTGGCCCCTGGGACCCTGGAGAGGCCCCATCCTGGTGGCTCCAACCATCCCCTCGGATCAGGAAGATGCGTGGCCGTGGCCAGCCGCAGGGTGGGAATAGGGAGAGCCAGCCGCAGCCCGGGGCTGGCCCAGGGTATCTCTCGGGACGCGGCACAGCCGCCCCCTGCCCCCGCCCCCTAACCCGGACCTGGCCCCCTCCAGCTCTCAGCCTCCCCGACGCCCCCACACTGCCCTGCGGCTTCAGCACAGAAGCCTCTCTCCAGGCCGGAGAGAACCAAATGTTCCCGTTATGCAAGCGTGTGCCTCTCCTCCTGCCGCGGCCGGAATTGCAGTCTGCACGGGAGGCGGGGGAGAGCAGGCCCCGGGCGTCGGGGCGCTGGGCACACGACGCCCTCCCGCCGCCACCGCCCCCAGGCCAGCGGCCGGCCGGGCAGACGCACGTGGTGTCAGCGCTGGCCCTGTTGGCCCTGGGAAGAGCATGCGCCCCAGCCCCCATCAGCCCAACGCTCCCACCCACAGCGCCGGGGCTGAGCCACGGGCAACCCTCGGGTGGTGCTCCCTGGGCCTCTGCAGGGCGCCAGCGCTGGCCCGAGCCCTGCTGCGCCGTGGGGAGACACTCAGACCACCCCGTTCCCAGAGGAGACCAGCGAGCTGAGCCGGAGCAGGAGGCGCAGAGCCGGGGTGGGAACCAAGCGGCGGGGCGCCAGCTGCATGCTGGGCCAACGTTTATGTTCCGACGGGTTTTCCTGCCAGGCTGAAACCCACGCCACCCACGGCGCCACACTCCCACGCCCCGGTACAGAGCCATCTGTGCCGTGACGTCTACGGCGGCGTGATTCACCGACCCAGCACTGCCGGGCGAATGAGTGGCCGGGGGTGTGTGTGCATGAGTGTGAGAGTGAGTGTGTGAGAGTGTGTGTATCTGTGTGTGTGTGTGTGTGAGTCTATGTGTGTGTCTGTGTGTGTGTATGCGATAGTGTGTGTGAGAGAGTGTGTGTGTGTGTCTGTGTATGTGTGTGTCTGTGTGTGTGAGTGTGTGTGTCTGTGTGTGTGAGTGTGTGTGTGTGTGTGTGTGTCTGTTCCCACAGCACGGCACAGAAGACCCTGAGTGCATCGGCGAGGTGCGATGACCCAGTAGCCCGACGGCGAGCACCGTGGGGTCCCGGCCAGGGCAGGTGAACTCCTGGAGGTAGAAGCAGTGCGGGGGCGGGGTGTGCAGTGGGGGGGGGAGCCAGCGTCCAGGGGACAGAGCCTGGGCTCCGTGCACAGCCACGACCGCACTCCACGCTGCTGGGAGACAGCTGAGGCGGACTTTGCCGTATGTGTGTTTTTGCCACATCACAAACAAAGCAGCCTCTCTCTCTCTCTTTCTGTCTCCCAATAAAATAAAAATAAACACGTTAACAAACATTTTTCATGGGGCAGGCGTTCGGTGTAGCGGCTAGGTCGCCACCCGGGACCTGGCATCCCACGTCAGGGCGCCCGGTTCAAGCCCCAATGCCTCCACTTCCAATCCCAGCTCCCGGCTAACGCACACCTGGGAGGCAGCAGGTGACAGCCCAAGTACCTGGGTCCCTGCCACCCTGTGGGAGACCTGGGTGCCACTCTAGGCTCCTGGGTTCGCTCGCCCTCTCCCTCCCTCCCTCTCGCTCGCTCGCTCTCTCTCTCTCTCTCTCTCGCTCTCTCTCTGTCTCCTCCCGCCCCTCTCTGTAACTCTCACAAAAAATAAATCTTAAGGAACCTGAACCGGGGTCAGCCAACACAAGTATGAATGTGCTAGAGGGAAGCCAGGTGTTGGGAGACCTGGGTGGGGGAGGGGTCTGTCCTCCTCCACCTGCACCCCACAGTGGTGATGCCCGGCTCCACCCACTGGCAAGAGACCGAGGAACCAGGGAGAGCTCCCCCGCTCCGTACCCCCTGCCCACTGGCAGCCCACCCCAAATGAGTGCGTGGGCCCAGCTCAGACGGAGCAACCACCCAGCTGAGCCCAGCCTCTGAAACCCCAGCCAGATAGTCACTTAGTGTCGAGGTCCCTGACACCTGGGGCTGTCTGCTACACAGCACAGGTACAAGGCTTGAGGGTGGTCATGGAGGACATCCTGGAGGAGGTGCTGTCTGTACTAAGACTGGGGTTGGTCAGGCAGGGGCGGGGCATCCCAAGCAGAAGGAACCAGGGCAGAGGCACCGCTTTGGGGGCAGGGGGCAAGTCTGCTGCTGAAAGGACCACACGGCCGCTGGAGAGTAGCAGCGGAGCCAGAACCCCCGGGGACAGTGCCCCCACCATGGATCCTGAGGGTCCACCCCAGATCCCTCGGGGCACGCGGGGGGGGGGGGAGTCGCCATGGCCAGCCCTGCCGCTCCGTCCCCGGCTCCCTCCTGGGCAGCGAGGTGGGGACCAGGTTGTTCAAGGGCAGCCAGGCCATCAACACCCACTCCCCAGGGAGCCGCCGCCGCACAGCCGGGACTCCCACCAACTCTCCCCACTGGCTAAAACCGGCAGCCTGGAGGGAGTCGGGCCGCCCAGCCCGCCGCCTTCAGTGCGCCCGTGCGGCGCCCCTGCCCAGCCGGCTGCCCCGACCTCCTCCATCAGACAGGCTCAGCCAGTGGCATCCATCACTCCAGAGGACAGAGGGAAAGACACTGCCATCTCCTTGTCCCGGGATTGATGTCCCCACTGCGTCTTCAGCCAACGTTTATTCCTGATAAATGCTGTGACTTTGCCTTGACATTTCGGGAGCAGCAGGAGGCCATTACCCGGTGACAATGTGCCATTCCACTGACATTATCTCTTAATTATAATATGCACGGGACGCTGGAGAAAGCCGCCCATAAATAGCTCATTTGGAGCGGCTGCGCTCGCCCTGTGGGGAGATTCCATTCAGTGCCTGCAAATGAGGGGAGACAAATGGATCCGGCCTCCTCCTCCTCAATGACAAAGCTGCCCGCGGTGGCAGGGAGGTGGCAGGGGGGCGCGGAGGGCAAGGCGCCCGCTGCGCCCCCGCCCGGCCCCCAGGGCCCCTCCCCGCCACCACCCTGTCACCCCAGCCACCCCCGCCGCCAATTATCAGCCACCAACTGCAGCCCTGCAGGGCGCGTGCAGAGCCAGAGCACGGCGGCTGCATTGATTTTTTTTTTCCAGGGAATTAATTCTGCGGAGAGGCAGGGAGCACTGGGCGGGTGGTGCTCCCCAGGGTGGGGGCGGGGGGTCCAGGGAGCACCGCCCAGGCTCCCAGCATGCAGCCAGCTCTGTAGCCAGCGGCAGCCAGAGCCAGGGGTGAGGGGTGGCAGACGGGGCCCAGAGCCCACATCCAAGGCCATACCCAGGGTGCCGGCTGTGAGCCTGCCCCAGCGTCCTCCTGGGCACCGGGGGTCAGGGGACCCCCTGCAGGGGTCCCTGCGGTCGGTGGAGTCCATGGAGAGAGGGGCACAGGTGCACCCTGGCTGGGGGTGGGTGGCCAGCACCCCCGTCCTCATCCTCTGAGAGTTCCAGAGGCCACACGAACTCCTCCTGCAGAGCCCGGACCTCCAGGGCTCCCGGGGGGGGGGCTGTCTCCGACCTGCCTGGGCTGGCGGTCCTGTCCTCCACCCGCAGAGTGTGGCCCCAGGTTCTTCTCCCGACTCGAGATCCTCTGCCTAACTGCACCTGCAAAGGCCCTGTGGCCACGCGAGGGACAGCTTCCAAGGGTTAGGACGCAGGTGTCTTTGGAAGGAAGATGGCTGGTCCCAGCCAGCCGCAGCCTTGGCCGTGGCCTACTCGCCCTCCGCCCTGCTCCTGCTCTGGCACAGCCTCGCTCCAGACAGAATGAGGCTCAGGGGACCACGTGGCAGCAGGTGTGGAGGCGGCTGGCCAGGGGCAGTCCGCGGGGGCCACGCCTCCCTTTCCCGAGCTGCCGGGAGCGAGGCCCAGGGTGGCCAGGACTCCCCGCTTCACACAAGTGGCTGGAACGCAGGTTTTTCTATGAAGGGCTCCCCTGCTAACACATTGACTGCCAATTCCATAAGGGAAAGGCGTCCAGGCCCCCCGCGGCCCCCGGGCCGGTCCCAGGCCGGACACACGGCAACACCCCGGCCACCCGAACTGGCCCCGCCAGTCAGCTGGCCCAGAACAAGTGCCACCAAGGGCTGAGCTCCTGACCTGTGACCCGTCCAGCCCCCTTCAGCCTGGCGCTGAGTCAGCCTGTGAGCTCCAGTCTGCCCCCTGCACACAGTAGGTCCACGGTGAAGACAACAAAGATACCAAACCCAGAAGGTACAGCAGACAAGCGACCGCCTGGGCAGTGGTCAGGGGAGGGGACGGGGCGCCGAGACCCCACCGCTGTTTGTGTTTCCCTCGCTTCCGGAGACCAGAGTGACCGCGGGCAAACACCCTGGGTTTGACCCCAGCAGCCGCACGGCCCCCTCCTCCGAACGTGGCATGGGGCCTCCTCATGGACTTTGGCAGCGACCAATGGACGGGATGGGGAGGAGGCCCCTCCCCACAATGTCCCCAGACGCCTGCATCACCTGCGGTTGGGCCTGGCTGAAGCCAGGAGCCAGGAGCTCCCCCCAGGACTCCCATGTGGGTGACAGGGACCCGTGCTCCTGGGCCCGCACCGCTGCCTCCCAGGTGTCAGCAGGAAGCAGAGCGGCCAGGGCTGGAACCCGGGTGCTCCAGGCCGGCATGGTGCTCCAGGAGGCGTCCTCGCCACTCGCTGCAGCCCAACCCCCACTCTTGGCAAACCGGCACCGGCCTGGCTCCACCGCTGGCGGCACCCCGGAGTGCCTGCCATAGCTGGGGTCCCGGGCATCACTCAGCCCCCTGGCTGTGCTCCCAGGTCCTGGGCTGTGCCCCTGGGCGTCCAGGCTACCCGTCCTCACCATCCCCCGGGCCTGGGCTGTGCCCCTGGGC
>CM027396.1:22587719-22665945 GCA_015711505.1 Sylvilagus bachmani
TCCTCACCATCCCCTGGGCCTGGGCTGTGCCCCTGGGCGTCCAGGCTACCCGTCCTCACCATTCCCCGGGCCTGGGCTGTGCCCCTGGGTGTCCAGGCTACCCGTCCTCTCCCTCCCCTGGGCGCTCCCCTGCTCGAGCTACACTAGACACCTCGGGGCCGTGCCTGTGGCCCCGCGTGGCAGGTGCTGCCCAGCACTGCCTGCCACCACCCATGCGTGGAGAAGCATGGAGGACGACATGGCGGGGGTCAGGTGCAGTGGATGCCCTGGCCCTGCCTCGGTCGGGCCGGTGCACACAGCGCTGTCCGGAGTCACCGCGCCCTCCACGCACCTTCCCTGCTGCCTTTCTCTGAGAGAAGAGTGGCTCCCTCCAGTCTCAGCCTCCCCGTCCCCACGCTGCCCTGCGGCTTCATCACTACCACGATGCCGGACTCCTGGGGGAGGCAGGAGAAGCCCCACCCAGTGGGGGCCACTGCCCCTCCCTCCTGGGAGTCCCTGGGTGGGGCACAGCCAAGCTCTATTTGTAGAGACCTTTGTTCCGACCCCCCCTCCCCTCCCCCCAGATGCTCCCCTGCTGGGGGCTCTTTGTGGTGTGGGGGGGAGGCATGCACCTGGCCAGCCCAGGGCTCCCCCACGGGGCTGGGGTATCTCCAGAGCCTCCTGGGGCAGCGTCGTGGTCCCTGCCGCCTCCACCTGGGGATGGTGCTCCTGGGAGCTGCCCCATGTGACCCCCCCCAGGGGAAAGGGAGCCGGAGGCCTGTGCTGGACACCGGGCGGAGCGGCTGCCGGGTGCCACGCCCCACAGCAGGTGGCTGAGACACAGTGCCGGACCCGGACCCTCCATGGTGGCCCTGGGACAAAGACCTCACTCTCCCAGCCTCAGTCTCCACCCCCACCAAACTGAACCAGCACATGGCATGGGTTTAAAACTGCATGGCCCACAATGAATGCTGTTTTTTTTTTTTTTTAAAGGATTATTTGAAAGGCAGAGTTACAGAGAGAGGGAGAGACAGAGAGAGAGGTCTTCCATCGGCTGGTTCACTCCCCAGATGGCTGCAATGGCCCGGGCTGGGCTATGCCGAACCCCATCCAGATCTCACGTGTGGGAGGGGCCCAAGCGCTTGGGACACCACCTGCTGCTCTCACACACGTCCACAGGGAGCTGGGTGGGGAGTGCCGTAGCTGAGGCGGGGCCGGTGCTCTGACACCTTCGCCAGCATTGCAGGTGGCGGCTTAGCCCCCTCCCCACCCCCCTGCCACCTCTGCCCTGTAAGCGCCAGCTGGAGTTAGCAGTCTGTGTCAGGAGATGACCCGGGACACCAGGGCCCTGCTCTGGCCTGGCCAAGAACTCACACCTCCTGGGCCTCTGGTGTTCCTGGCAGGATTGTGCCTGTCCCCAGGGGACTGCAGACAGCTGCAGGACAAGCTCAGATGTGCTGTCCCAGGCCACGCCTCCTGGACCCAAGACCCGGGACCATCCCGCCCTGACAGCATCACCATGAAGCTCACTAACCTGGCAGGCGCCGTGGTGCGGCCGGCCACACCGCCCCTCCCAGACAGCCGTGCCGGGTCCCAGTCCCGGCTGCACCCTGCTGGTGCCCTTGGAAAGCAGCAGAGGGTGCCCCAAGTGCTCGAGCCCCTGCACCCACGGGGGAGCCCCGGATGCAGCTCCCCGCTCCCGGCTTCAGCCTGGCCCAGCCCAGGCTGCTGTGGGCATCTGGGGAGTGAACCAGTGCATGGAAGACCTCTCCCTGTCCCTGCATCACTCTTCCTTTCAATAAACAATGGAATCTCCGAATAACAGGGGGCGGGAGTTCGGGCATCCACACACCACCTCAGCCGTCCCGGGCTTCAACACCCGGCTCCGGCTCCTGACCCTGGGGCGGCCGTGATGGGGTTGGGCTCCTGCCTCCCACGCAGGAAACCCGGATGGAGCTCCCAGCCCCCTCCAGGACAAGGGCACTGCAGGCATGGCGGGAACAACCCAGCAAGTGGGAGCTCTCCCCTCTCTCAGATTGATTGATTGATTAAAGAATTTTGCAGACCTGGTAACTTCACAAAATTTGCATGACACAAACTGATCGCTTCTTAAACATGAACATCCGGCCGCACTTCAAAAGGTTCGTGGAAATGGAATTACTTTGCTGTAAAAAATGTTGAAATCCAACACATGGCTATTTCCTATAAAGATTTTCTGTGAACTTTTTGAAGGACGCTGTTTGCATGAATTTCAATTTTTTTTTGCATCGAGATGAACTTATTTTTAATCCATGTTTTCATGGACGCTTTCGAAGTCTCTTTTGCAGCAGCCCCGTTCCTGAATTAGTCGCTCTTTGCCATGTACTCACAGGGCCCAGGGCCCAGAGCCGCCCTGCAAGGCTGGACCCACAGCGCCCCCTGGTGGCCGAGGCACGCACTCACAACCTGCAGCGGGCCTGGGCTGCGGGACCCACAAGCCGCACCCCAAATCCCCCTGGCGCCGCCAGCCGCCCCGCACAGGCTTACCACATTCCAGAAGCGAGCACCCACCCCCCGACGTGGGGCTGCCGTCAGGGGCTCAGAGTGGAACGAGGGGGACACAGCGTGGCCGGTGGGCTCACAACCAAAGGTCACACAGGCCCGGCCTCGCTGTCTGGGCTGGAAAGGGGCCTGATGTCCCGGCTCTGACGTCTCCGGGTGCTCTGAGCGTCCCTCAGCAAGGGCGTGTTATAAACTGTAGAGCACTGACCCCACCCGAGTGATCGGAGCATGGGCTCAGAGCCCTGCTGCAACAGTGTTACCTGCACGCGTGGACCCGCGGCTGACCCGCCGTCACCCCACCCCGTCTTCTCCAGCGTTACCTGCACGCGTGGACCCGCGGCTGACCCGCCGTCACCCCACCCCGTCTTCCCATCTGTCAGGCGGTCCCACGGGGGGTGCTGCCGCCAGGACTGTGCCGTGGTCTCTGCCGCTGCAGTCAGCGCTGTCTTGGGGCCCGATGCTCCCCCCTCTCTGGCCTCGGGTGTCCAGCGGCCCTGGGTGGGCAGGCAGGTGTGGGGAAGCTGGAACTCCCAGGGAGCTCCTGGCCTCTTCCAGGTGTCAGTTTCTCAGGCGCCCACCGAGAGCCCCGGACTCAGCCCAGTGCTGGGGGCCAGCCGCCCCCCATGCTCCCAGATGGTCCTCCCCGGACTCCACACCCCGGGCTAACACCCCAGAGACCCAGGGGTCTCCCCGCCCCCACAGCCCTAGCTCCAGCCGCTAGTCTACTCACGTCCACCCCCGCAGGGCCCCGCATCACGCCTGCCCACGCTCATCCCTGGTGGCAGGGACAGCAACCCCCGCCCCACCCCGTGGCGCCCACCAGCATGAGGTCCAGGCGCAAGGCCCTGTCTGCTCTGCAACCCCCTCCCTGCAGGCCCCGCCCAGCCCAGTGCCTGCCCGGACACGCCCAGGGCCTGCCCCCGGCCACGGTCAGGGCCGGCCTGCGTCCCCTCAGGGCCTTTGCTCGTGCCCTTCCCGCCCGAAGTGCTCAACCCTGCAGGCACCAGCGTCCACGGTACGTCTCTGAGGAAACTTCTGGAATGCTCTCCTCCCGGGAGCCGCCCCTGCCCCAGCCGCCCCTCTCCGCACTCACACCTGGCTCTGCTTCCTTCCCGGCGCCAGGGCCCCTCCGGGCTCCGGCCAGGGCTGTGCTCACGGCAGACGAGGCTAGAGCCCTAACTGGACCCAGATCGACCCTTGGTGCTGCGTGCCCACGCGACCTCCCGGCTTTCACACCTGCACCCTGGTGCCCAGGCAGCCTCCCGGACACGCCCTGGCTGGGAGTCCCTGAATCCGTGTCGTCTGCTGGGGACCCGGCCAGGCCAGCCCTGCACCCAGGGCGGGCCCCAGGCCCAGCGGGATGGAGGGGCAGAGGGGTCCGCATGGCGCGGTAGGAGGGACAGCCGGACGCCTGCCCGAGGCTCAGCACGCAGCCATCATCGCGACTCCTCGGCTTTCCTGGGCCGGCCCCGCGGGGGTCAGCGCGCAAGTAGCCGGGGCAAGGCCGAGCAACAGGCTTGTCCCCTCCGAGACCCTGGGGGAGACGGGTAAAGACGAGGCCGCGGGGACCACCCGCAATTCAGGGCCCACTGGCTGGGCTCCCAAAGGCCTGGCTGAGACCTGTGTGCACAGCTCGCCCCCCAGTGGCCAAGAGCAGCACTGCCCGGCAGCCCGGCTGAGGCCGGAGCGGGGACCAACGTGGGGTGGGGTGGGGGCTCCTCTCCAGGACTCGGCAGGGGCCGCCCACGTGGCGCTGGTGCAGGTCAGGCCGCTGCCTGGAGAATGGACGTTGGGGACCTGCACCCGGGCTGGGCGCCCCCGCAGCAGACGGGGGACCTCCACAGCGCCAGGGTGACGCCCGATGGCGGCCCCAGCCCTGCACCCGCTCCCAGCCGCTGCAGGCCGCCCCCCTCATCCCATCCCGCAACGGCCCCACAGAAAGACCCCCGGGTGACCACAGAGGGGCGGAACCATGAGCCCCTCAGCCAGCGCTTCCTCAAAGAGTGAGCACCCCAGTGAGCCAAGGATAGCTGAGGGGCTGATTCTAGAACATTCTACGTAGCGAGTGGGGTGCAGGTCAGAGGCCCAGGAGTCCTCATACCAGAGAAGGCAAGGCAGGCAGGAGCAATCAGGGAGGCTCCCTGGAGGAAGCAGCACCCCTGGAATTGAGCCTTGGGTGACACTGGGATCGGGCCCAGCAGAGGCAGGGAGGTGAGCGTGCGGGGAGGGGGGGGAGGCGGGGGGGATGACCACAGCCGTGGGCGGTGCCGTGGCCCCCCGGCAGCCGGGAACAGCTCTTGGCTTCAGTAGTTAAGTGTTTGTCCCACGGGTCCTGCCAAGACGGCCCGAGCCACAGATGAGCCCCCGGACCTGCCGTTCCACAAGCAGTTACCTTTCTCAAACAAAAGTCTCTAAGTAGCGGGTAACACCCTGGCCTGCAGTGCTGGCATCCCAAGTGGGCACCGGTTCAAGTCTCGGCTGCTCCCCTTCGATCCAGCTCTCTGCTATGGCCTGGGAAAGCAGTAGAAGATGGCCTAAGTGCTTGGGCCCCTGTACCTGCATGGGAAACCTGGAAGAAGCTCCTGGCTTCGGATCGGCACAGCTCCAGCCATTGTAGCCAACTAGGGAGTGAACCAGCAGATGGAAGACCTCTCTCTCTGTCTCTCTCTGTTTCTCTCTCTCTCTCTGCCTTTCCTTCTCTGTGTAACTCTGACTTTCAAATAAATAAATAAATCTTTAGAAAAAAAGTCTTGGGGGCCAGCGCTGTGGCTCACTTGGTTAATCCTCCACCTGTGGTGCCGACATCCCATATGGGCTCCAGGTTCTAGTCCCGGTTGCTCCTCTTCCAGTCCAGCTCTCTGCTGTGGCCCGGGAAGGCAGTGGAGGATGGCCCAGGTGCTTGGGCCCCTGCACCCCATGGGAGACCAGGAAGAGGCACCTGGCTCCTGGCTTCACGGCGCTGGCCGTGGCGGCCATTTGGGGGGTGAACCAACGGAAGGAAGACCCCTCTCTCTGTCAGTTACTCTACCTGTCAAATAAAAAGTCTAAGTAAGCATGAGTTAACCTGGAGTGACACTGTGGGCGGGGCTTGGGGTGCCACGTGAGGGGACCCACGCAGGATCCTGGCGGCAGCTCCGGCCCTGAGCCTCATGGGGGCGCTGGGTGCAACCTGTCAGGGGGACAACCAAGGGCCTGGGGCTCGGGGGAGCTTCTAGTCCACAGGCCCAGCCCCCCCCCCCAGGGACACGCCAGAGGCTGGTGTCCACGCAACTTCCCTGCTACGACACGGGCCTCCCGCTGGCTACACAAGACCGCCACGCCGTCGCGAATGGAGGGAGTCCTGGTCTTGGCTTTGCCGACGGCTAAGTGGCCACAGACTCCCGAGAGGCGCCGGGACTCGCTGGGGACTGGCACTCTGAGAGCCGAGGAGACCAAGCGGTGGCCACCCCCCAGGAGGGAGGGAGGGAAATGGCCCTCCTTGGCAGCTTCATGCATGTCGGAGTGCGACGCGGCTCGCCTTCGGGTGGTCCCGGCCAATGAAGGTGAGGCAAGCGGGCAGAGACTGAAGCAGCAGCCTCTGTCCCCGTCACGCATGCCACTAGTGGCCAGCGCCGGGGTGGGGACACCCTGCTGCCTGGGTCTCTCTCAGGGACGTGCCACATGGGCTGGCCTGGCACACATCCGGGCTGCTGCCCGTGATTCTGAGACAGGATGCGTGGAGCCCTGGGCACCCGGCAGGGCTCCCTCTGGTCTACTGCTCACCTGCACCCGCCCCGGAGCGGCAGTCCCACCTGGAACCTGTGTGGTGGGGTCCAGGCGCCAGGGCAGTGCCGGGGTGGGGGTGGGGACACGGAGACCACAGAGCTCCCGAAGGCCCTGTCCCAGCGAGGATTCGCGCCCCATGCAAGGGGCCTGCACGTGGGAAACCACCAGAAAAGCTTCTCTCTTTTAAAAAGATTTATTTATTCGAAAGAGTTACAAAGAGAGAGGAGAGGCAGAGAGAGAGAGGTCTTCCATCCGCTGGTTCACTCCCCAATTGGCCACAGCGGCTGGAGCTGTGCCAATCTGAAGCCAGGAGCTTCTTCCAGGTCTCCCACATGTGTGCAGGGGTACAAGGATTTGGGCCATCTTCTACTGCTTTCCCAGGCCATAGCAGAGAGCTGGATCGGAAGTGGAGCAGCCGGGACTCGAACCAGCACCCATATGGGATGCCAGCACTGCAGGCAGCAGCTTTACCCGCTACGCCACAGTGCCAGCCCCCAAAAGCTTCTCTTTTAATTCCACTTATCTTCATGACGGCTTAAAGTACCCCCAGACACCACAAAGCTCATGCGTGTGTGTGCGCGCGCGTTTCTGCACATGAAGCAGACAGGAGGCTACAAGGAAGCCAGCAGAGGCCCTGCCCCTCCGTGGGGACCTGTGGCCTCCAGGAACAAGGGCGTGAAAGTCTGCCCCAGGTCCTTCATCCCAGCAGCCCACGCAGACGGTGACACCACGCTGGAGCCACGCGAACCCCTGCGTGCGCCTCGCCTTACACGGGGCCGGGCCCCCAGAGCCCAGCAGGGCGAGTGGTGAGCAGCTCAGAGGCGTCAGATACGAACGCAGAGGGAAGCGTCCTGTGCAGGGGGCAGGGACGCTGCTCCGTGCGCGCCCCAGCAGGTGCACGACCCCGCCCTGCCGTCCAGGGCTGGACGCCTGAACCCAGGCTGAAGACGGTCCGAGGGCCCCACCCCTCCTCCCAGCCGTGGAGGTGACCTGGGAGTGGCCCCTAGGGACTTCCTGCTCGTCCACACAGGCAGGGGTCCTGCTTGCCCCCCGGGGCTGGGAACCCCCAACACGGCACTGCCCTTCCACCGAGGCGGAAGCTGAGATACGCACAAGGCTGGACTTTGCAAACAGGGAGGCAGGTGAGCAGCCCGCCCGGGGTGGGGTGGGGTGGGGTGGGGTGGGGTGGGGGTCCCAGCCCCAGACCGCAGGCTGCTGGACTCCAGCTGAAATTCTACGAAGCTTTATTGCTTCAATAGATTTGTAAAAGGCGCTAAAACTCATTTGTCTTCCAGTAGAAAAGGGACAGACCTGCCCCAGGGCCCAGGCAGATGGCCCCCACCCCAGCCCCAGGTCACCTGCCTCCACCCTAGCACCTGAGAAGTCAGGGCCCCCGTGGGGACAGGCGGGCAGGGCCATGGAGGGAGTGGCCGGCTCAGTGCAGGCTGTCCGTTTAGGCTGGAGAGCAGGCCCGGGGCGGGAGCGGGGAGCCGTAGGCACCTCCTGGGCTCACACCCTCCGCCGGGGCCCAGGCAGGCAGATGGGGGCAGCTCTCAGTCAGGGTCTGGCACTAAGCCTTCGCCCCCTGCCCACCTGGACCCCCGGGGATTGCCAGGCCCCTCCCATGTGGGCTGCCCGACTCAGGTCTGATGAGAGGCAACCGGCGAGAAGCGGGGCCAGGCTTAGCCAGGACAGGACACAATGCCCACTGCAAGCAGGCTGGGGCCTGGAGAGGGGTACCCCGGAGAGAAGGTTCTAGAACAGTGCTATGGCTGCCCCTCCTCCGGGCCCCCGGCGACAGGTGCATCCCTGAGTGCCTGCAGCGCAAGGGCAGGTGTGCAGACAGGGGTGTGGCGGCGGGGGTCAGGCCATGGGGCTGGCGGGGGGTCCGCAGGGTGAGTCCTGGAGGAGCGGGGTGTGGGGGCCCGGGGGCTGCTCCGGGCCGGTGGCCAGGCTCTGCCGGCGACCCTGCGGAGAAACGGAAGCCAGTCACGGGCCCAGCCCCAGCCCCGACCCGGCCATGCGGACCCACGGGCCCGGGAGGCCGTGGCCAGGGCTCCGGGCTCACGAGCCTCCCCATGGCTCTGCCCCCAGCCCCTGAGATGGGGAACCCGAGGCCCAAAGCAGAACCGGGCGTGCACCACGATCAGCACGCCACAACCAGACAAGACCACTGCGTGCCACAGACACGGAGCCGGGGACGGAGCAGCACGAGACAGGAGGCGCGGCCCACAAAGACACGAGCCTGGACACGCGGGATGGTTCACGCATGCGCACACACAGGCTCTGTGCTCTCCACACCAAGTGCACACATGCTCCCTTCACGCATGCGTACACATGCCCGCGCGCTCCAGTTCACGCATGCGCACACACAGGCTCTGTAGGAAAAGTGCCACACAGCGAATTCCTGGCTACCGAGCCTCTGGGGAGGCGGGGAAGGGCCTTGGGGAGATGGACAGGGACTGCGAGGGCCGGAGACGGGACCGGAGGTCGGCGGTGGACTGGTCTGGGTGGGAGGAGACACAGAGGCTGCAACTGATCTAGTGTAAGAGCGGAAAGATTGGGGGAGGAAGACGATGACAGTGCCTCGTCCCCGGGGCAGAGGCCACCAGGAACCCAACACTGCACAGCCCGGGGGTCCTGCTTGCCCCCGGGGCCGGGAGCCCCCGACACTGCACAGCCCGGGGGTCCTGCTTGCCCCCGGGGCCGGGAGCCCCCGACACTGCACAGCCCGGGGGTCCTGCTTGCCCCCGGGGCCGGGAGCCCCCGACACTGCACAGCCCGGGGGTCCTGCTTGCTCACGGCCCCGTCTGAGGCTGTCAGGCCCAGTGGGCACGGGAGCCCCATGTGAGGAAGTCACAGGCCAGGGGGAGCCCCTGGCTGCAAGAGGGGGCTCCCGGGCAGACACGGGGACCAGACCCCAAGGAGCCAGGGGCGAGGCGCCTCCTCCCCTCCCCCTTTTGTGTCACCGAGGAAGCAGGACTGAGAGGGACAGAGATGGACGAGGAGACACCAGAGGTCCAGCCTCTCCCCGAAGGGCTGCCCTGGGCCACTGTCCAGCTGTCCACGGCACGAGGGATCGGCGGCCCGGGAGCCGCCCCTGCCTGTGCGTCTCAAGACCCCCGTCTGAGCTAGCGAGGCCGTCCCCACCCCCACAAGCAGGCATCCTGGGGGTCCACTGCCCACGCCCAGGAGCAGGGCAAGGTGAGGGCCTCCCCGGGGGGCTGGGGTGGAGTACGGCCTCCCCCCCGCAGGGGCGCAGGGCCCCAGGCCCACTGAGGACCCTGCACTTCCTGCACACGCAGGGCAGCCGGGCCTCTCTGCAGACGGGAACTGGCGTCTACTGGGAAGAGGAGACCCCGGCTCTGCTCTAGTCAGGGAGGTGGCAGGGACAGCAGGAGGTCCTGTGTGCAGGGCGCCACTGCGGTGAGGCTCTGACCTGGCTCCCTGTCCCCCACCACCACCGCCTGGGGACCCGCGCCTGCCTCGGAGAACCCCGAGCAGGTGCCAGTGGATTCCAGGAGGCCGCCCCAGGGAACTCCCCGCACAGGAGGGGACTCAATGCCCCGCCCCCGGGGGCGCGGGGGGGGGGGGGGCCTGCTCTGCTCCTCCCAGGTGGGCGGGGCCCAGCAGCACCTCCAGGGCAAACAGGCAGCACCCGATCTACCTCCTGCGCCAGCCCGGGCAGAGGCGGCCGAGAGCCCCCGCGAGCCAGGCCGGGCCGGGCCGGGCCTCACGCCCTGGCCTTGGGTTCCCCGGGACGCCGTTTCAGCCAGGCGGGCCCAGCCTCAGGAGGGCGAGGGCGGCGCCATCCTCGGAGGCTAAAATAGCAGCTATCATCTGAGGCGCCGCTCAGCCCTGCCCGGCCTCAAACTGTAGGGCCTGCCTGCGGCCCTGGCCACCCAGACCTCAGGCCTGCAGGGGCACAGCCCAGGACAGAGGGGACCCCCGAGAACAGCGCCCGCTTCTCCCACAAGCAGGGGTGCCGGGCACCACCGGGGGCCTGCGTGCAGTGAGCCGCTGCTCGGCGCTCACAGGCTAACCGTGCCTCCCGCTCCCCACGTCCAGACTGACCGGCACCGCCCGAGGCTCGCGCCGGGGTTCGTGCTGGTGCCCAGTCTGGCAGCACAACTGGCAGGCCCCACCCCGGGCATACAGCCGGTGCTCAGTGGATGCCTAAATTCTTTGTTCTCAGCCAATCAATCTGGACTTCGACCAACGTTTCTCCGACAGGGGGTTCCTGGCCCTTCTACCTCCAAACCCCGAGGTCCTGGGAACCACCACCCGCTGGGAACCGGGACAGCAAACCAGGCCGTGTGGGTCCCCCGTCGGCAGAGGCTCCGGGCCGAGCTGGGGCTGAGCAGGGCGGAGCCGCGGGCGTGGCCGGGAGGGCGGCGGGGCGTGGCGTTACCTGGTACCCACCTACAGCCTTGCTTCTTGGAGCACAGTGCCCTTGGGGTCTGGCGTCATCAGGGATTCAGAGTAGGCCTGAGCGGCCTCCTTATCCTTCGAGCCCTTTTTACTACTACTCCAAAATAAATAGCACTTCTCCTAGAAGACAACCAAGCTGGTTTAGGGCGGCTGCTGCCGCAGACTCTCGCGTTAGCACGGTCTCACTGTGAGGAAGGCAGAGGGGAGGGCGGGGTGCGGGCTCGGGGCTCCCACGGCCCTCAGCGGCTGGGTTGGGCTCTCGGACAGAGACACAGGCCGGCCGAGGCCACAGGACCGGGCGGCAGAGAAGCAGTGGGGCAGCGGGTGGAGCGGACCAGAGGCGGAGTTTTCTGTTAAAATACTTTTGATTTCTTAAAAAATGGGTGAGAAGAAACAAGCTCTCTGAAGAGGAGCTGAAATGCGGGCGTTAACTGGCATGTAACTAAGCAAGAGAGCGGGGCACACACAGAAAGCGAGTAGGACGTAAGCCTGCTGAGCCAAAAAAAAAACCTCATGGGACCCAGATCAATCACGGGGCCCCTGGGAGATCTGCAGGGACAGGAGCCTGAGCCACAGCACCAGCGTCCCCGGGGGGACCAGGGTGGCTCCGGGCCTGGCAGGGGCCCAGTGGGCATCAGGGGAGGGGACCCTGGCCAGCATCTTTCTGCTGTGTCCCCTGCTGGAGGGGGAGGAGGAGCCACGTGGGGGGACCGCCACGCGGTCCCTGCAGGCAGTGTCCCCGGCTGGGAGCATGGCCTCTGTCCCTGGCGCCCTCCCTGTGTGACTCAGCGAAGGGACCACAGGCAGCTCTCGCGGGCTGGCTGCAGTCAGAGCCCAGCTGGGTCCCCACTCTCACAGGGGCCACCGCGCAGAAGGGGGCTCCCAACAGGGCCGGTTCAACCCGCCCTGCGCAGGGCACAAAGCCTCGAAGCCTCAGCACAGTGAGAGCAGGCAGCCTGGGAAGAAGCCAGGGTCTGGTTCCGACAGCCAGGCTGAGAGCCCGGAACCCTTGGTCTCAGCGGAGCCAGCAAGCAGGTGCATGGCGGAGGGTGAAGTGGGCCAATCGAGCAAGCGAGCACGGAAGCAGGCTGCCCACGCCCACGAGGGCAGGAGGCACTGGGTGGTGTCAGGTCCCCACAGCCCAGCCTCTCAGGACTCCTGGCCTGGGGCTGGCAGCCCTCCCTCCCAACCCCCCCGCCGTGGCATAGCTCCAGGCCTTTCCTTGAGCCCTGTGGGGCCAGCGCTGTGGCACAGCAGGGTAAGACATTGCCTGCAGTGCCAGCATCCCATGTGGGCCCCGGCTGTCCTGGCTGCTCCTCTTACAAACCAGCTCCCTGCTAATGCACCTGGGAAAGCAGTGGAAGATGGCCCAAGTCCTTGGGTCCCTGCACCTGCGTGGGAGACCTGGAAGAAGCTCCTGGCTTTGAATCAGCCCAGCTCTGGCCATTGCAGCCATCTGGGGAGTGAACCAGCAGATGGAAGACCTCCCTCTCTGTCTCTCTCTCTGCCTCTCTGTAAATCTGCCTTCCAAATAAAAAAAAAAATCTTTAAAAACAAACAACAGAAGACAAAGGTCTCTCCCCGCCTGTCTCCAGACCTCGGAACCAGTTCACCATACAGCAGCTGGTCCAGCACAAGGCTCCGCGGCTCCTGTCGTTCTGGGAATCGGTCCCAAGTGTCTCAGGCTGCATCCCAGGGCCGGGGGACCTGCCTGTGTCTGAGAGCAGCACCAGCTCCTCCTTAGCTTTCTCCCCGCACCTTCACTCCCTGCCAAGCCAGCCTGGCCATCCCTGCCTCGGGGCCGTTGCACTGGCTGTCCCTGACACTGGGGCATTGTGTTCCTGTCTTAGCGTTGACATCGGAGCTTGAATTGTACCTCTTCCGAGATGCTTTTCCTGGGGCTCTGTGCCGGTCCCCCACTGCAGGTCTCAAAGACTTAAAGTGAAAAAAGGGAAGACGTTTCTCCCGTACTGCTCCCAGGTGGGAATGGCACCCTGGATACTAGGGCTGAATGACCCTGGGATGATCAGTCTGACCTGTTGTTTAAACGCACCGCGGCCATGAGAAAGCCTGACCTGGGAGCCAGGCGTGGCTCGGTGCACCTCGTCCTTGGCTCTCGGCTGTTCCCATCCCCTCAGGGAGACGACCTCGCCTGTCCCTTTACCTGGCGTCCAACTGTCCCCTTGACCACACCGCCAGCCCCCTCGCTCCCCCACAGGGTCCTGGCCTAGGAGGATGCCTGCACCTCTCGCAGCCTGGCGTCCTGCAGGTGCCGGCGGGACGAGCAAGCGCCTCAAGCGCCGGGTGCCTTTGCTGGAACCCACCCGCGGCCCCTGCCCCCAGGACAGGCAGAGCGGTGAGCGGTGAAAGGAGAGACGCAAGGGGCAGCTGGGCAGAAGCTAGCACAGGACTGAGCCCCGCCTCGGACCCGGTCCCCCTGCGGGCCGGGCCGCCCTCTGGCCGCCACCTACCTGGCTGCGGACTTGGTAGACGACAGGGGCGAGCAGCAGGACGCAGCCCAGCGCCAGGAGGACGTACTGTGCGTACTGCAGCACATTGGGCAGCAGCACCAGCTGGATGTAGAACGTGCTGAGCGTCTCGCCCTCCATGGCCCCGCTCTGGGGGGCAGAAGGACAAAAGGCAGCGCGGGGCCAGCGACTGCGGCCCCCACCCCACCTGCCTCGCCCAGCGCAAGGCCTCCCGCCACGGCCCCTGTCGAGCAGGCTGGGGCGCGCTGGAGGCCTCTGCTTCCTCCAGGGCAGACTACATTTCCCAGAAGGCCTTTCAGGTGGGCAGGGCCGTGTGAGCAGATTCTGGCCAATGGGAGGTGGGCCTGGTCTTTAAGTGCCACCTACGCCAGCTACAGCTCTTTCCCCACCCAATGAACGGAAGAGGGCGGGACTACATGTGGGCGGGGCCTGGGGCCCAGAATGACTGAGTGGCGCAGAGCCCGCCTTCTCGCCAACTGGCTTAGACCTGGCTGGGGCAGAGTGAGCTTGACCTTTGCAAGCTGGCTGACCTGGCCAGTCTGCGCCTCCCGCGTTAAGACGGCGGGAAATAAGCTAAACTGAGCTCAACACAAAACACGGAGTCAGTGGCCAGGGAGGAGGCAAGAAGGGGCTGGTGCCCCGAGGCCAGTCCGGTCAGCGCCCACCTGGATGGGGGCTCCCGGCCAGCGCCTGCGTCCCCGGGGCCCCGCTCAGCCCCCGCAGGCCGGCAGCCCCGCCCCTCGCCCGCTGTCCCGACGCCCACCGGGCCTTACCTCCCCAAACCACATCAGCGGCAGCACCACAGGCTCGATCTTCCCAGTTTGCCTGCAGGGAAGCGAGGCGAGCGGGTGAGCGGCCGTCCTGGGGCTCAGGGCGGCGCTGGGCGTGCGGCCCGACCCCAGGACCCCAGGACCCCAGGACGGCCTTCCGTTCCAACCGGAAAGCCAGGGCCTTGGCCCAGCGTTGCGGCGCGGCGTGGGATGCCCACGTCCCTTGAGGGAATCCCGGATTCCGTGCCCGCCCGGTCCCTGACCCCGCTTCCTGCAGCCCTGGCTCTGCGTTCTCCCAGCCAGGGCCACTGCCGGCATCTGGGGACTGAACCAGCGATGGCCCTCGCTCTCTCCGTTTCTGTCACAGATAAACAGAATTAAAACCAACCAAACCTCTGGGGCCAGCACTGTGGCATAACTGGCTAAGCCACCACCTGCAGGGCCGGCATCCCACATGGCCGCCAGTTGGAGTCCCGGCTGCTCCACTTCCGATCCAGCTCTCTGCTATGGCCTGGGAAAGCAGAAGATGGCCCAAGTGCCTGGGCCCCTGCACCTGCTGGGAGACCCAGAGGAAGCTCCTGGCTCCCAACTTTGGCCTGGCTCAGTGCTGGCCACTGTGGCCATCTGGGGAGTGAACCAATGGATGGAAGCGTGCTCTCTCTCTGGCTCTCTCTAACACTAACTTTTTTTTTTTGACAGGCAGAATTAGAGAGAGAGAGAGAGAGAGAGAGAGAGAAAGGTCTTCTTTCCGTTGGTTCACCCCCCAAATGGCTGCTATGGCCAGCACTGCACCGATCCGAAGCCAGGAGCCAAGTGCTTCTCCTGGTCTCCCATGTGGGTGCAGGGCCCAAGCACTTGGGCCATCCTCCACTGCCTTCCAAGGCCACAACTGAGCTGGATTGGAACTGGAGCAGCCGGGACTCGAACTGGCATGCGTGGAGAGTGCTGGACTCTCCCTCTCTGCCTCTCAGATAAATAACAGATCTGTAAGAAAGAATGGAAGCAAATTGAGCACCGCCTTTATCCAGTGAGCAGAGCGTAAGGCTGAGCCCTGCCTGGTCCCAGTGTCGCTGCGCTACGCATACCCCCAAGACCACTGTCCTGCAGGCACTGGGTTCTGGGCATCGCCCATGGGTGACCACTCAGCGGCCCCTGTGTGCCGAGTGAGCAGAGTTTGTCAAGAACCCAATCAGCGCCTGACAGGTGGAACCCAGAGCCCAGATTCGCAGGCCACTGTAAAAGCCGCGAAGGGCGCGCCCCACTGGGTCCCCGTTCCCAGGAGTCTGTGGGGCCGGTGGCCACTGCACCCTCCCCTCCCCTGGGGGACCTCCACGTTGGCAAGCCAGCTGCCGGGCTGACCTCTGGGCAGCCTCCAGATGGCAAAGCAGGCCTCACAGCTCCTCACCCGGGGCCTCTCCGACAGCCTTGGGCTTGAATTCACTCCCCTGCCTACAGCCTTGGGGAAACTGTATTTAAATGAAACTGTTTTTTTTTTTTTTTTTTTTTTTGACAGGCAGAGTGGACAGTGAGAGAGAGACAGAGAGAAAGGTCTTCCTTTGCCGTTGGTTCACCCTCCAATGGCCGCCGCGGCTGGCGCATCGTGCTCATCCGACGGCAGGAGCCAGGTGCCAGGTGCTTTTCCTGGTCTCCCATGGGGTGCAGGGCCCAAGCACTTAGGCCATCCTCCACTGCACTCCTGGGCCACAGCAGAGGGCTGGCCTGGAAGAGGGGCAACCGGGACGGAATCCACCGCCCTGACTGGGACTAGAACCTGGTGTGCTGGTGCCACAAGGCGGAGGATTAGCCTGTTGAGCCATGGCGCCGGCCTAAATGAAACTGTTTTAAACAGGCCAAGAAACACAGCCGCTGCCGTCAAGAGAAACAAGAGAAACTGTGCCTCACCCTGGCCCATCCAGGCACGATGTGGTAACAGGTGTCGGCCAGGGTGCAGGGCAAGCCGACACAGAGGCCCACCAAGCTCAGGGTCCCCCTACTGCCCAGTGACTCAATTCCTGGGTGCACAACCCTGAAAAGTGGGTCCAGGCAGGGGTCCTCAAAAAAGCTCGTGGGGGCAGCGTTTGGGACAGGCGCCCCTACATCAGGGTGCCTGGGTCCCAGTTCCAGCTCCACTTCCCATCCTGGCTCCCTGCAACTCCACACCCTGGGGGCAGCAGGTGGCGGCTTAGGGTCTTCGCTCCCTGCCGGCCACGTGGGAGACCCCATGGGTTCCCGGCTGCTGGCTCCAGCCTGGCCCAAGCCCAGTTGTTGCTGGTATTTGGGGAGTGAACCAGTGGGTGAAGGATCTTTGTCCCTCTTCCATGTGTCTCTCAAATACAATGAAAATAAGTAGCAATTCGGAAAAAAAAAAAAAGGAGTAGGTTCCCATTTCTTTTTTGCCCCCACAATTACTCATCTGTCAACTCTGCGTCTCCACAGGCTTGCCCCTCGCGTGTCTACACGGGCAGCCCTGCCCATGAGTGGTCACCACCCAGACAGCCGGAGCCCGCCCAGGCAGGACACACCCGAGAACACGGGGCCACAGACACCACACGCGTGAGACACGCCCTCCAGAGAGACGAGGAGCAGTGGGAGATCCAGAGAAAGCTCCTGGCTCCTGGCTTTGGCCTGGCCTAGCTCTGACTGTTGCAGCTCCCGGGAGTGAATGAGCGGATGGGAGATCTCGCTGTCTCTCCCTGCGATTCTATCAGTCTCTGTAACGAGCCCCTCCCTCAGAGGGAGCGTGCACACGTGGCCGTCTGCAGCCTTCCGCTGCCCCCAAGCCCTCGGCTCTGCCCGACTCTGCCGTGGATGGAAGACCCTGGCTAGTTCGGGGCGGGGTGCAGAAGGAAGACGGGGACTCTGGGAAGGGGAGTCAGGATGCAGCCGGGCCTCAGGCCCCCGGGGAAGACAGGAGTGCGCGGGGCCCGTGCCCTCCCCACAGCCGCCCCAAGCCCCAGCAGGTGCAGCCCGGCCCACTCACCCGATGCCCCTGATGGCTTTCATGTAGAGGCTCAGCTGCAGCTTCACAGAGCAGTTCATGGGGATCCCGGTGACCTGCAGCGAGCAGGCGGTGAGGACGCGGGCCACCCTCGCGCCCCAGGGACAGCCCAGCCCCTCCTCCCGGCCCCGCCCTAAACAGAAAGGATGCTGGTGACTTCGTGGGGTGAAGGGTGTGCCCAGTCCTGGAGCCGGTCACACATGCACGCATGAGGACTGAGCTCCACACTGGTCGCCAGGGGGCAGGCGCGACCTCCGGGTGCCCATTCAAAGCTGCTTCAGGAACAGAGGGCCGGCTGGGCGTCTGCCACAGTGGCTGAGTCCCCACCTGCGCCGCCCACAGCCTACACTGCAGAGCCTGGGTTCGAGTCCTACTCCCTGCAGATGCCTGGGAGGTGGCAGTGATGGCTCAAGCACTGGGGCCCCTGCCACCCCCATGGGGGACCGGACGCAGCTCCAGGCTCCCGGCTCTGGCCTGGCCCGGCCACAGCTGTAGCAGGTGTCTGGGGAGTGAAGCAGATAAATGGTCTCTCCCCTGCCCCGTCACTCTGCTTTTCAAATAAATCTTCTCATCAGGTAAAAATAAAAACACACCACCCACAGAGGCAGGGCGGAGATGGCGATTACGGGGCCCGAGTGGGGGCAGCACCAGGGCTGCTCCCGCTCCCGGCATGGGCGTCCACGCGTCCTCCCCCAGGACATGCAGGTGTGAGGGGGCGCTGGACACGAGCTAACGGGCACCATCCAGAGTGTCCCATTTGAAAAATGCGCCTAGGAACAGAAACCCAGGGAGCGTCTGAATCCGTGGCAGAGACCACAGGAGGGCCCAGGAGAGGGGCACAGCCGGCTGGGCACGTGCCGGCAGGGCACGGCCCCGCCCGCACACACAGCCGCACGTGGGGCAGGTTCCACAGAGCCTGACTGATCTGCAGGATGCTCCCTCCTGCTGCTATCTGAACATCTTTATGATGCCTTGACACAGTACAAGGGCCTGCTCCGCTAATTTGCAGGAGACACACCAGGCTGATAATTCCTAATTAATTTACTGTCTTACAGTCCTTTTATAGACCCTTAGAGAGGGATAATCGAATACTTGAACTATGGAGTTGGGGTAAAGTGGGGATCTCTGATAGCTCCATATCAGAGCCAAAGACTGCCGGCTCCCTGGCACCCCCGCCCTGCACCGGCACCCAGGAAGGCCTGGGGGGGCACAGGAACAGCCTCCCCGCTGCCCGCCCTCGGGGGCCCGGGCTCACCGGGTGGATGTCCAGGAACAAAGAGTGTTCTTCTTCGCTGGGGTGGAGGCCGAGCACAGCCTCTGCCAGGGCCGGGTCAGCGTTGTAGAAGTGAGGGTGGGAGAGAAACAGGGGTGCACCTGGGAGGCGAGGGCAAAGGGGGGACATCAGAGTTGGGTGCGCGGGCATTGAGCAGGGCGCGAGGGGCGCAGAGATGGCGGGAGACAGCACGCCTGTGACAATGACCAGACAGGGCCCGGGCGCGGGACAGAGCACAGCCACACCCGGAGCCAGAGCGAGAGCCATGAAAGCCAGGAGGAGACAGGGACCGGCCATCCAGATGGACGCACGGCAGGGGTGAGTCAGGGAGGTGAGGAGGCGCAGGTGCGTGTGGGGCGCTGGGTACATGAGGGAGGGAAGGATTCAGATGAGGCCGGTGGGGACTCCGGTGGGGAGAGAGCCGCCTTGAGCGCCACGCCAGGCAGCCAGACTCTTCTGAAGCTGCGCGGTGCCCCTGGGAGAGCTCAGGGGTGCACCTGTGGCCAGGCGTCCCTGGGAGAGCTCAGGTGTGCACCTGCGGCCAGGCGTCCCTTGGAGAACTCAGGTGTGCACACCTGCGGCCAGACGTCACTGGGAGAGCTCAGGTGTGCACCTGTGGCCAGGCGCCCCTCGGAGAGCTCGGTTGTGCACACCTGTGGCCAGGCGCCCCTCGGAGAGCTCAGGTGTGCACACCTGCGGCCAGACGTCCCTGGGAGAGCTCAGGTGTGCACCTGTGGCCAGGCGCCCCTCGGAGAGCTCGGTTGTGCACACCTGTGGCCAGGCGCCCCTCGGAGAGCTCAGGTGTGCACCTGCGGCCAGGTGCCCCTAGGAAAGCTCAGGTGTGCACACCTGCGGCCAGACGTCCCTGGGAGAGCTCAGGTGTGCACTTGTGGCCAGGCGTCCCTGCCATCCGCGGGAGGGGAGCAGACTTGACCACTCTGCTCTCTCCCTCAGCAGCCAGCGTGCAGGACGACACTGGTGTGCGTGAGCAGGGGCTGACAGAGGCCCTCCACCCCAAGGTGAGACGGTGACACCCAGCCGCCATGGTGGACCTCGGCAGCCACCAAGCAGACCTGGCAAACGCCCCTTCCTGCTCAGCCCGATGCACGTGGGCTATCAACGAGCCCATGGAGCAGCGGGAGAGACCCACGCACGGACAGGGCCGAGAGTAGGGGGCGACGGCTCACGGGAACACAGGTGATGGCCACGCAGCACTGCAAACATCCCCAGTGCCACAGGACTGAAGCGGACACCAGCTCTGGCTCCCGGCGCCGGCTAATGCGTGTCCTGGGAGCAGCAGGTGATGGCTGCCTCCCCCTCCCCGAGTTCCCAGCTCCCAGCTGCGGCACCCCCCACACACACTGCAGGCATTTGGTGAATGAGCCAGTGCGTGAGAGCTCCTTCTCTCTCTCTTCTCTTTCTCTCTCTCTCTCTCCCTCCCCCCCCCCTTCAATA
Source organism: Sylvilagus bachmani (assembly GCA_015711505.1). Taxonomy (NCBI): domain Eukaryota; kingdom Metazoa; phylum Chordata; class Mammalia; order Lagomorpha; family Leporidae; genus Sylvilagus; species Sylvilagus bachmani. Next base: position 22,607,421 of record CM027396.1, read on the forward strand.
AACAAAGCCATTTCAAACGTCAGATGTTGCTCTCTGTCTCAAGCAAGTCACACAAATGAGAAAACACACCTGGGGGGTCTCCGCCCCGCCCCGCCCCTGCTGCACTCACACCCTGGGTCTCAGCCTCGAATTCCACATTCTCCCCGCTCTTCCCAGCAAAGCCCGGCCTTGCTTTGAAATAAAAGCCGGGACTTCACGGACGTCTGACTTCATCCCTCAGACTCCTGCCTCACCCCTGCCCGAGCGCTGCCGCAGCCCACCTGTGCCAGCTCTGCGCGCCCGCCGCCCCTGCCTCGGAGTCCGCTTCCTCGGCCTCCACCATGCTGCAACCTGCAGCCTACGGCGTGGGCCCGGCACACACGGCCACAGAGAGAACTGGGATGGAAACCTCTGGGGGGAGGGGCGGGCAAGATGCCACCAGACGCCCACATCCCACATCAGAGCGGGTTCAAGCCCCCACTCTGCTTCCTGCCGACCACGTGGGCAGCCTGGACGGGGTTCCCAGCTCCCAGCAGTGGCCGGCTTGGCGCTGGGTGTTGTGGGTATTTTGGGGATGAGCCGGCAGAGGCAAGGTCTCTCTCTCTGTGTCTTGCAAATTAAATGGGAAAACAGAAAGGAAGCCCTAGAAACTCCGGAGGGTGGTAAGCTCTGGGCAACCCCCCCCCCCCGCATGGCTCTGACCATGAGGCCTGCCCAGAGCCAGCAGGAAGCAGACAGGAAGCCCTGGCCGCTGCCCAGGACTCTCCGAGGCCGGCCTAGCACTCCAGGGACAAAGTCCTGCCTCCCATCCTCCCCCCAGCACAGACTCGAGGACCCCAGGAAAGGCAGCCCCGCCCCCTGCCCGGGGAGCCCAGAGCCGCTGCAGCGGCTGGGCAGGACGGGAGCCCGTGGGTCGTCCATGGCCTGCGTGCTTCTTCCTCCTAATTGCCAAACACCTGAGACCCACCCGGGTAATAAGCATAATTAATTTATCGCTTTATGGCGCATCTAACCAGATGTGATTGCTCAGGAGTACTGGATGATGATCGAGGGGCCCTGCCGGCAAGTGGAGGCCGCCGAGGGACACCGCCAAAGCCCAAAAGGCAAACGTGTGGGCATCGTCTGGCTTCAGACGAAACACCGCAGGAATGCAGACGCGGAGGGCCGACTGGCGCATGCCAGCACGTTCCGAGCCGGGCTGGGGATAAGGGACGGGGCGAGGAGGCTGCACCGCGAGGCAGGGACGCATTCCAGCCACACTCAGTGCCAGGTGCGGACTGTGCCCAGTGCAGACAAGCAGACAAGCGGAGGACGTGCTGACACCATTTGCACACAGACCAGAAGCCACTGGCCAGCGGCCAGGAGCGAGACCGGAGGGGCTGTGGGGGACCCCAGGACCCCAGTGACCTTGGTGTATTCGAGTACTTCTTTGAGTACTGCGATTCGAGGACTTCTCTGTCTGTGTACCTCCTTTTAAAAGAAAAACCTGGGGAGGGGGCAGCATTGCAGCCCAGCAAGTTACACCCCCACCTGCCACGCCGGCATCCTACAGGGGCGCAGGTTCAAGCCACAGCTGCTCCACTGCTCCACTTCTGATCCCGCTCCCTGCTAATGCACCTGGGAGAGCAGTGGAGTTTGGCCCAAGGGCTTGGGGCCCTGCACCACGGGGGAGACGTGGAGGAAGCTCCTGGCTTAGGCCTGACCCAGCCCTGGCCATTGCAGCCATTTGTGGGGATGCACCAGAGGATGAAAGACCTCTGTTTCTCTCTCCCCTTAACTCTGCCTTTCAAATGAGAGAGAGAGAGAGAGAGAGAGAGAGAGAGAGAGGGAGGCAGGCAAGCCCGGGCCGGCACTGTGGTACAGCCGGTTAAGCCGCCCTCAGGACGTGTGCATCCCACATCCAACTGCCTGGTTCCCGTCCCAGCTCCTTTGCTTCTGAGCCAGCTCCCTGCCACCGCGCACCCTGCAGGCAGCAGGTGATGGCTCAGAGCCTGGGCTCCTGCACCCGAGTGGAGACCTGGATACAATTCCAAGCCCCTGGCTTAGCCTGGCCCAGGCCCAGCTGTCCCAGGCGTCTGGGGAGTGAACCAGCGAATGGAAGATCTCTCTTGCTCGCTTGCTCTCTCTGCCTCTCAAATAAATAAGAATAAATTGAAAAGAGAACTTTAATTAAACATTTTCCAATTCCCCCCCCCCCCTGTGCGATTCTTCTGTTGGCCGTGCTGAGGCCAGCACGGAGCCCACCAGCTCATCGCGGGCCTCAGCGGGGGGGGGGGGGGGGGGGGTCGGGTCCCTTCCCGCTCTGGGCTCTGGGGCTTCTCACACTGCCCCTGCCCTGAGCCAGCCCCGCCCACAGAGGTCTCTACAGGACGGGGAGCAGCTTCCCAAGCTCTGGATCCCTGCCGGAAACTAGGATCTGCACCGGAATTCTAACCACACAAACCAGGAGGAGCCCTTTGGGGCCTGATTTGAGTGGGGCCTGGCGTTTGACACCCACCACAGAGGCGGCTGTGATACACCTCCCGCGGCGGATCCCCACCCGCCAGCTCCCGCCAGGAGCTCCTGTGGTCGCCAGGTTAGAGAGAGAGAAACAGAAGGCAGCGCAAAGCTGACAGTGGGCGTCTTCCAGGCCCAGCGCAAGCCCCTGGGGTGCCCTGCTGTGTGTGCCACCTGCAGCCGCTCCCTCCCCCACGGCAGCCACAGGCCGACCCGGGCTCACCTCCTCCAGCAGGGAGAAGCGGCTGGAGAACAGAGGTCCCCAGAGGGCAAGACCCAGCCAGGCCCAGCGTGTGACCTCGGCCAGGCCCTCCCATGCACTCATGCAGCCGAGGATGGCGAGAGCAGCCACCAGGCTGGGCGCGCACCACACCGGCTGTGGGTGCAGCCAGGGCCCCCCGCCCACAGCGGTCATGGTCTGTGCAGGAGGCAGCCAATGCATAAAGTAAAATGGGCCTGGGAAGAAATGAGGGAAAGTGGATGGTGGGGGCGGGTCTGCCATTCCGGAACAGGAAATCAGAGCAGGCCTCCGGGAGGAGGTGGCATTTGGACAGACCAAGAGAAGCAAAGGACTGACCCACGTGGACATCCAGGGGAAGAGTTCTCCAAGTAAGGGGACGGCTGACGCAAAGACCTTGAGGTGGGACTGACCTTGACACGTTCTAGAAACAGGGAGAAGGCACCAGGCTGCAGCTTGGCGAGTGGCGGGAGCCCCGGCCAAGGCCGCGGTGAGGACTCGGGCGTCACCGCAGGGTAGAGGCCGGCCCCAGGCGCCGTGCCGAGCGGCCGCCGAGCCATCCCCGGGGCTGCCGTGCCGAGCGGTGGTCTCCAACACGGCACAGGGTCCACCGTGCTGGCCAAGACACGCGGCCAGTCCCTCTCAGTCCGATTTCATTTTAGCCGACTTCCACTGCACTAGGCACTCGAGGCAGTGGCTGTCCCCTGGGGCCGGGGCCGGGGACAGGAAGGACTCAGGGCTGAGCTGGAGTGGAGCCCACTAGGCTGCACCTACTGGACAAGGGAATGGAGCGGACGCCCAGTGTCCGGCTGAGCAAGGGCGGCGAGGGTGCCGTGGGACACCCGGGGACAGCTGGCGGCAGTCGCCAACGTCACTACACCCAGCCTGGCCGCCACACCCGCTCACAGCAGGATTTTAGGGCACAGTGGCGGCTGTGCCCACTTCCTGGCATCAGAACAAGGTGCAGGGCCTCCTGCACCCCCAAGTCACAAACCATGGCGGGGGGCAGTCAGTGACACCCCAGACTCACCGGTCCTAACCCCCATGCCTCTGAGGACAGGAAGTGCGTCCCTAGCCATTCACCGTGGTCCCTGAGGTCCTCAAACTGGAAGACGGGGCAGGGAAGGGACAATGGGACCCCACGGGTATGGACGGCACCGGCGACACAGGCAGGGGCCAGAAGCCTGGACACAGGGGCGGCCTTGCGACCTTGGTCTCAGCAGGGAGCCGGGGCGGACTTGTGACCATGGGCCCGCGAGATCATCTCCCCAAGACGGGATTTATCAGGCAGCAGCCAGGGCCGACAGCGTTTCTCCTCCACGGAGCACCTGCTGCCCCCCTTATCTCCAGCTAATGGGATTATCGATTATCGGGGGACAGAGGCCGGCACGGGGCAGATAGCACGGCCCTGCCCGGCCGCCGCCCTCGCCCTCGGTCCACGTGACACGTACCAAACCTGCAGGTGCTCACGTTCTGGATCCCGGAGTCCAGGCACGGGCAGAAGCCCTCGTTGGGCGGGTACACGGAGCCGTTGGCGAATAAAGTTTTGGGGGCCACGAAGCGATAGGTGGGGATGCCCCCGAACACCCCTGGCTTCTGATAGACGAGCTTCATGGACCTGTGGGGACAGGCGGGCTGAGGTGACCCAGGTGACCCCGGAGCAGCACCTGCACCCGGGCCCGAGTAACGGCAGGGTCCCCTGCCAGGCCCCCGCCCCGGCTCTGCTCCCCCCCAGGGCCCCTCCCTTCTCCAGGCAGACAGAGGAGGCAGACAACAAACACTGGGGACAAACAGGGTCCGCGCCAAGCACGGGGCACCTGCTCCTCTTGCCGGTCCCCCATACAACGCAGCACCACCACCAGTGCCGCCCCCACGCCCAGCCGGGGTCACTCGCAACCCAGAGTTGACAGAAAGTCCACGGGAGGCGTGGGCAGCCCCTGGGCAAACAGCGCCCCACTTCAGACAGGACTCAGGTCCGTGGGGGGTCCTGGAGCCTGTCCCCCAAGGATGCCATGGGCTGCCCACACCCCATGCCCTAGCGAGAGCCCCTGCCCACGCCACTCTCACTGCTCTGTACCCCACAGCCCTCCTGGTGACTCCTCCTGTTCACCCCAGGGCCACTGCACCTGCTGCCCTCTGTCTGGGAGGGTCTCCCCCAACAGCCTCCCACCTCGGCTGGGTCTTAGTTAGCTGTGACTCCCGCACCCCACCCTGGGTGCACCTGCCTCTGGCCTCTGTCACAGCACCTCTGAGTGCCAGCATGGACCCTTGGCCACTCTGTGTCGGCCTCCACGCGTCCCACGTGGCCCCTGGCATGGGGTGAGTCCAAACTGAGATGCGCTGTGGAGTCTGGAATGCATTCCAGATTTCTAAAGCTTCAAAACACCCTACAGTGCTCTCTGAAGGGACGTTATTTTCCACACACTAGGTTCACACCAAACACGTTGCTCAAACCAATCTCGCTCGTTTCTTGTGACTCTGCATCAGGAATGCATCCTGGGCGCCCATGTGACCTGCATGGCACCTGCACTGCCCAGGGCCTCCACCGGGCGATGTGGGCACAGGGTCTCCCTCCCCGCCTCAGAGGGCCCAGGAGAAAGACCGATGGCAGGGGCAGAGGGGTGTGGTGGCTGCAGGCGGGGCCCTGGGGAGGTGAGGGGGCTGTGTGTCTTGTGAAGCTGTTCTCTAGAATCCTTTTTCACAGAGCAGATCCTAGCCCCCTGCGACTCGCTCTGCTCACAGCCGCCCGGGACAGGAGCGACTTTGCCCATCTGGCCACAGCCAGGTCCCGATGCTCCCCAATGGTCTGCTGGGCTGGGGCTTCCCAGGGGCTGGAATGGAGCTAAGGCTGTGGCCCAGGAGGGAGCCCCGGGGCCACCGTCTGTTCCTGCCCTGCAGCCGGGGACACAGGGCAGGGGGCCCCCAGGGCTACGGGGCCGGGGGTGCCCCAGCATCCAAGTGCTCACTACGGTGGCCAGCCAGGCCAGTCAGGCCAGTCAGGCCAGTCAGGCACCAGGACGCCAGCCCCTGCCTTCCCCTCACGGCCCCAAGACCTCAACCATGTCCTGTCCCCCACCTCCGGGGACCAGGCAAAAGCATCAGACACTGGGGCTGGCCCTTCAGGGTGCAGCAGAGAGAATTCAAGATGGCGCCAAGGGTAGTGAGTTGAAACGGTTCCCAGGGCACCCCCAAAGCAGCCACGGGAGCAGGTGGCAGGCGGCAGGGAGGGAGCCGGTACCGGCAGGCCTCGGGGCTGTAGAACTCCAGCGAGGACTCAGGCGTCATGAACGGTGCCCACATCTGGCCGGAGGTGCCGTTGATCATGTTGCACTGGTCAGAGTGCCAGAAGTTCACCTAAGAGGAACGTTGGGATGAGGGCTCAGCGCCGTGGCCTCCACCATGCCCTCGGGCCCCCATGCTCAAGTCCCGGTGCCGGTGAATGCCGACAGACAGACTGAGCACTGGCTGAGGTGGCCTGCAATTCACAGCTCTGCTAGGGACTCGACTGCTCCATCTGTAAAATGGGCCTACTGCCCGCTTCCTCGCAGGCGACGCCTCTGGATGACGGGCAAGCGACTGGCAGTGCCGGGGCCGCAGCAGGAGTGTTCCCAACACCGGCAGCGGCTGCGAGCCCCGGACTTGGCAGGAGCGCCTGCCCCTCCACCCCCTGCAGTCAGGAGCTTCCTGCAGCTCACCAAGGAGGGGCCACAAGGCGACAAGACCACCCTGCTCCCTGGGCGCCCGGGCGCGAAGGCAGGTCCTGGGGTCAGTGCGCCCCCACTGTTTTCCTGGCCAATGGGCATGTCTTCCTGTTTTCAGCTCAGTGCTCGGAAAACACTTTCATAAACGAAGAATCGGAGGAAGACGGATTCAGCTCCCTGCAGGCTCAGGGCAGGCGGGGGTGGGTCCCGGCCCCTCCCCCGCTGCTGCCCCGCCCAGTGCCCTCACCTTGCTGAGCCCGTTCCACTTGTCCACCAGGTGGATCCTGCTGAAGTCCTTGACCCCGGTGAACACCGTGAAGACGCCCGAGTTGGAGTCGTTCATCTGTGGGCACGGCAGGGAGCGGCAGCTGTCGGTCGGGGACTGGGGCTGGCCAGGCCGGCTGCGCCCCCACCCTAGCACAAGGACCTGCACCCTCAGTGCATGGGGTCAGCACGGGGGCACAGGGGACTCTCGGGCCCCTCCCCTTCCAGCCCCGCCCCCCAGTCAGCTGAGCCCCCTTGCAGTTGACGCTCAGGCTCTGCCGCTCAGGCTCTGCGGCTGCGGGAGGCACCGCTGGCCCTGAGTGCCCACCAGGAGCTGAGAGCCCCCGGCCACCCACACTGGACCTGGGGCACTCGAACACAGATGCCCTGTGGGTGGTTTTTTTTTTTTTTAAGATTTACTTATTTATTTGAAAGAGTTGGGGGAGGGCTCTTCAGAACACCTGCTGACACCCCAGCTGGTTTGTCACGAACCTGCCTGCCCGCCCCCGCGAGCCCACACCTGAGCCTGCAGGGGCTGCCCCCAAGGGGCCTGCGGCAGGCTCAGGAGCAGACGGCTGACCTCTCTCTCTCTCTAACACCACCTTTCAAATAAATAAATGTTTATTAAAAAAAAAAAAAGAAAAAAGGCTGAGCCACAGTCAGGGGTCAGACCCTACCTGTCCATTCCCGGACCTCAGCAGGTTGCCGAGGCTCAAGTCAATAAAAAGTGGGCAGCTCAGAGCCAGGCCGGGGGCCGCTTTTTTTTTGGGATCTGCCTCCCCTCCCCACTCTGAGTTTTCCCAGCTAACCCATCTCAGCCCAGATTATGCGGAACCCGAATCCATCTTGAGTTTCCAATTGCAGAAGCCGGCCCATGCCCGATTCTGCCACAGCCTGATGGAGGCAGGTTCTTCGCCCCGGACCCCAGCTCCAAGACAATCTGGGGACAGGACACAGGCTTCTCCCTGGGCCACTCACCTCGGCAAACAGGCCGAACTTGTCCTTGAAGGGGAAGATGCCCGGGAAGTACTTGTTGATGAGGTTCATGAGCGGGTCCTCGTAGCCCCACATGATCTCGCCGACCGTGCGGTTCATGAAGGCGCGCTGGCCGAGCGTGCTGAACGCCAAGGTCATGATCAGCTTCAGGCTCATGGGCCTGTGCTCCATCATGAATGACGCAGCCTGCAGAGACGGCCGGGTCATACACTGCACCTGCGGGCCCAGCCGCCCCCGCCCGCGACCGGGGCTTCAGGCAAAGGGTCCACGGAGGGGACTGCTCCAGCCCACAGAGGGGACAGGCCTGCAGAACCCTCTCTGAGCCTGCGGAGCCAGGACCACAAGTGCCCATGAGAATCATCCTCCCGCTGTGGCCCCCGTGAACTCCAAGCCCAGTTCCAGAGGCAGGCATATGGCTCAGCCTTGGCCAATCACAAACCTGTCTTAGCCTCCCACCTCTCCCCCCCACTACAATGATTGGTTCAGGGATGTGCCTGTGGTCCAACTTAGCCAATGAGCTACCAGGAAGCTGGGGGGGGAGGGGGTGGAAGTCTCCTCTGCTGGCCGTGACCACAGAGTGGAGCACCTGCTGTCCCTGGATCAACCCCACCTGAAGCCAGCGAGGCCTGGCCCTGGTGGTGACGTGAGCCCACACGTGGCCTGTCTGTGCAGGTTTCCCCTCTCCCCGCCCCGATCTTTCCCGGGCATCGGCGGCACCATCTGCTGGCGTCTACTTCCTCTGGGGACACTGCCTGGATCTTGGTTTTTTGTCCCACAGGCCCCTCATCCAAAGGCGAGACACGGGCGCGGTGAGAGCCTCAGGCCGAGCCCCAGCAACTTGGTTTCTAACGCGCACTCCGGGGAAGCAGACGCAGGATATAACGTGCTCGTCCCTCCCCAGCCCCGGGGGACCTGCTGTCCAAGCCCAGACTTTGGGGGGGGCACCCCGTTCTCTGCTCTCCTGCAGGTGCCTGGGCCTGGGGCTCGTGGCAGGCAGGTGCGCCACGTGACCCACCCCCAACCAAACCGTGAGCTCACAGCCTATGGTGGGCATTGCTGGTAGGTGACATGTCACAGCCCATTGTTGGGGCAGTTAAGTGCATCCTGTGTGACTCCACAGGAAGAAGATTCCGGAAGCTTCACCCTGGCCCCCGGGCACCTCCCTTCGCTCTACTAGAGCCCGGCTGTGAGCGCGCCTGCCTGGCGCGGTGTCCCGGCCAATCAGCGCAGCTGGGGTGGTCTCAGGGACCCCCACACATGGCAGGCAGCAAACGGCAGGGATGCAGCCCTGGCCCCGCCCCCAGGCCTCCAGAGGAAAGCCCAGCGACGTCGGCCAGAGACAGACGGGCGCCCTGGCCCGGGACGGCCGCGGCGCAGCCTCACCAGGACCAGGATGTTGGGGATGACGATGTAGTCGCTCTCGGAGCCCTGGGACTTGTCCGGCTGGAACTGGAAGCTGCGGTGCTCCAGAAAGGACACGGTGTCATTGTCGTTGAAGGTGATGTTCTTCTTGTGCCGGAACTCCCTGCGGGGCAGCCGGCGGTCACCGGTCACCGCGGGGGCGGCATGGGCGCCCCGTGTGCATCTCAGCCCGAGGGCGCCCCAGCTGAGCCGCACCACCTGCCCGAGCCCGCCGCCCAGCCTCGCTCCGCTCTCCTCTCTCATCCGCCAGACTCCAGGGAGGACCCCCCCCCCAGCCCCGGCAGCCCCTAGCCTCACCTGTACACGTAGGGCCCACGCTCCCGCACCTGCGGCTTCTCGCCATTCAGGATCTCGTTGGGGTTGACCACGTCGAAGAAGTAGACAGAGAGGTAGAAGGGGACGGGGATCTCCTTCCACATGTTGAAAGACAGGCTGTTGGGGTCGATGCGCACATTCTGCGGGGGTGAGAAGCCGGCGGTGAGGCGGCCAAGCGGGCCCCGGCACAGCTGCCTCGGGGAGGCGCCCGGGACCCGGGGTCCACCCGGGGTGGAGCAGCCTCCACACGCGGGGCTCCGGGGCCAGTCTGCAGGCTCAGCCAGGCGGTGGATCCGTGCTGAGCACCACTGAGTGACAGTCCATCAGACAGGTGCCCCATGCCATGGAGCGAGACAGCCAGCGGCTTGCGCCACCCTCCCCTGTCCTCGGAACGTGGCCTTCCAGGACAAGGACAGCCGCTCACACCAGCCAGAGCTCGCCGCCCAGGCCTGGCCCCCTCTCCCCACACAGGAGGGGCCTTGGAGGCAGCCGGACTCCAGGCCACGTGTCCAGTTTTGCTGGCTGTGCACCCTGGTGCGTGGGCTGTGCGCTGTGAGGACCTGTCTTGAGAAAGCCATTTAAAAACGGGTAAAGAGGCCGCAGCCCACATCAGAGGGCCTGGTGCCACACCCAGCCCTGGCTGGGCTCCGGCTCTGGCTCCCTGCCAAAGCAGACCCCAGATGCGGCCATGATGGCTCAGGCGATGGGTCCCTGCACCCACGTGGGAGCCCAGGGAGGGGCCACTGCAGGCACCTTAAGAGTGAACCAGTGGATGGGAGGGGTCTCTCTCCTCACTTTCTCTCTGTGCCACACTTGCCCTGACTCCCAGATAAGTTCACACACACACACACATGTACACACGTACACACGGTACCCCGGAAAATCAGAGAGCAGACGCGAAGGCAGGAGGGGCTGGGCAGGGGAAACCTCACGGGTGTTGACCGGGGCCGCCAGGCCTGACTGCACAGGCGCCAAACCACTGGCCGCAGGTTGCTGATGTCTCAGGAGAGCCGTGGTCTCCGTGGCCGCATGCACCCAGGCCCGTTCTCAACAGAGGTGGCTGTGTGCAGGGAAGCCTCTGGATCCCAGAGCCCCCGGGCTTGCCCTGGCTCCAGGGTGAGTGGGGGCCAGCCCCATAAGCCCCAGGCACAGCCACGTGTCCAACAGGAGGGGCTTACAGCCCGCGCTCCAGCCCGGCAACCCCACGGCTGACGGTGGATGAGTCACAGACTCTCTCTAGGTCTAAGGGGAGTGTCCACTCCTGGGCTGTTGCCAGGGCCTGGCAGACCCCGGGGTGTCCAGAAAGTCAGCCACATGGTCACCAGGCCCGAGGTGACCCTGCCTCCGCTGCCCCACCCCCACCTGGGCGGGGCGGACTTTGCCCAGCTTTCAAACAGCCGCGGGTATACCAGGCCAGGGCATCTGGTCCAGGCAGCTGATTAGATAGTACTGCAAAGCTCGCGGCCTCCTGCTGCACACAGCTGACCCTGGGCTCCGCCCCCCCAGGTCAAAGGTCTTGGCCCCGGCAAACAAAGTTGGGAGGGAGTGCCAAAGGGAGCCCTCGGCAGACGCCACTCCCCTCCCTAGCAGCCAGACTCCGGGAGCCCATTCCTGGGCAGGCAGGAAGGCTGCCCGGAGGAGGGGACATCTGAGCTGGGTATTAAAAACGAGCTGTGCTGCCCCAGGAAGAGAAGACGAGGGTAGCCCCTGGCGGAGGACAGCTGCCCTGCCCACGCGGGCACCACCAACAAGCGTGGCTCCCACGCAGTGGCACAGGGCAGACCGGTCAACATGCCAAGAGCCCAGCACCAAAGGAGGCCACTCAGCTGCGTCCTGTAGGCGTGGATCCTGGGAAACTGGATCCTCAGCTCGGGGCTGAGGCCTGACCATAACCGGCGCCGGGAGACTGGCTCCCAGGTGTCCTCCATGCCGGACTGTGGTGAGAAAATTCAGCAAACTGTACACGTTCAGAGAACGGGGCGGGCTCTGCCATGGAGCCTGAGCTCCCTACAGGACACTGCCTGGGTCAGTCCCGGCTGCTCGGCTTCTGAGCCAGCTCCCGCCAGTGCACCTGGAGGGCAGTGGAAGATGGCCCAAGAGCTCGGGCCCCTGCACCTGCGTGGGAGACCCAGAGGAAGCTCCTGGCCGTGGCCTGGCCCAGCCCTGGCCGCTGCAGCCATCTGGGAAGTGAGCCAGTGGATGGAAGATCTCTCTGTCTCTATAACTCTTCCAAATAAATAAATAAATCTTTAAAAACAAAAAACCAACAATACCATACCCTGACTCATGTTTATGTCCGTGAAAGAGACTCCAGGATCTTGGAGTATAAACTGACCAGTCTGGGCCAAAGACGGCACGGACAGACAGGGCCGGGGTGGGGGGCGCTGGGGCGGGGCGCGGGGAGCCCTCAGAGGAGGCCAGCTGCTCCCTGGTGGCCCAGAGCTTGCCCGCGCAGGCTGCCCACCAGTGTCAGATACAAGGCGGCTGGGGCCGGCATTCTCCTGGCACAGAAACGCAGCCAGGAGGAGGCTGGAAACCGCAGACCAGGGTCCGAGGAGACGCCGCCTCTGCAACGCAGCGGCTGCGGGAAATGGCGAGGCTCCGCAGCCTGCCCACGGGCGTGGGAGGGGGCGCAGCGGCCACGGAAACCAGTCCGCCAGTGTCCCCCGCACGGCCAGACCCAGCAGCATCACCCCACGAAAACAGGGCTGCACCCGGCCCAGGTGTCCCTCGACAAACAGGACGGGCTCCGTGAGCCGTGGCCGCCTACCCAGTGCGCTGGCTCGCCCGGGCAACCCCGCGGGCCCCCAGGGCCTGGCGTGCAGTGCAGCTCTGCTCCCGCGCCCCGGAGGCCGCAGGGTGGCCGAGTGCTTGGGCCCTGCCACCCACGTGGGAGACCGGAGGGAGCGCCGGCCCGGCCCGGCTGCTGTGGGCGCGCGGGGAGTGAGGCCAGGAGAGCTTTCTCTGCGCCTCACACAGCCAGTTAAAGTCAGGGGCAGGGTCCACGGACAGAGCGCAGGCGCGGGACGCCGGGGGGTGGGGGGTGGGGGTGGGGGTGGGGGTGGTGCCGGGGCGTGGCTTGCTGGGGGCGGGCCCGGGGCGTGGCTTGCTGGGGGCGGGCCCGGGGCGTGGCGGTGCCGGGGAGATGACCCCTGGAGGGTCCCAGGTTTCCCTTGGGGTGGGAAAACATCTGGATCGGACAGTGCTCATCTGAGGGAAACGCGCATTGTGAAAAAAATCACGCGCAGACTTCAAAAACCTTTGCACCTAGATAAACCTATCTTTTCCGTTTTCCAGGAACGGCTGAAGTTCCCTCCGGATCGCGCAGATAAGCGCCCCAAGAAAACCTGATGGAAGCAGCGGGCCTGCACAGGGCCAGGGCGAGGTCGCCGGACCAGGAGCAGGGGGCACCGCCGAGGGGCCACCCCCCTCCGGAGCCCACCTCCCCTGCTTCCTCTGCAGGGCTGTGAGCGACAGGTGGGAGACAGTGCACACAGTAGGTGCTTAATGAGGCAGCTGCAGCTTCACTGGGTTCCCTGCCCTCTTCAGGCATGAGCCCCCACCTCACCTCTGCAGAGAGGGTAGAGGGGGCCCTAGTGATCCGCAGGGCAGGGGTCCCGGTGACTCCGCAGGCCTGGTGCCCCCACCTCCCCTCCTCCCCACAGCCCCGGGGCGGACCCCACCCCTGCTTCTACAGGGCTAAGAGGAAGCAGAGAACAGCTCCTGGAGTCCTCTGCGCCCCTCCCACCCAGCACCTGTCCGCCCTCGAGGACCCAGCCAGCTGTGCCCAGCCACCTGCCTGGATGGGGGGGGGCGCAGCGCTCTCCCTGTGGGGCTGCACCCCCCGCCCCCACCGGGGAGCCGCTTACCCCTGCAGGGCTTCAGTCAGACACTGTCGCCCTCCCACGGGCCCCTACTTAGCCGGGAATAAAACCCAAATTCCTAGCAGAGATTTCTGAGGTCACCTGACCCAGCGCCCTTACCATCGCCCCAGCCGCGGGCCTAGCTGAGCTGAGCCGCCAGGCTCTGCCACAGGGACTTTGCACCACTTGCCCCCAGAGCAGCCTGTCCCTGAGGTCCACGCGGGCGACCCCTTCACTTCTCAAGTCTACACGTCTTCCGTGAGACCTTCCCTGAACACTCTTCACTCCCACAATATCCTCTTTACTTGAAAATGTCTTTATTTATTTGAAAAGCAGAGTTAAAGAGAGAGAAATCTTTCATCCACTGGTGCACTCCCCCAACGGCCACAATGGCCACAGAAGTCAAAGCCAGGGGCTTCCCCCAGGTCTCCCACACGGGTGCAGGAGCCCAAGGACCTGGGCCATCGTCCACTGCTTTCCCAGGCCACAGCAGGGAGCTGGGTGGGAAGTGGAGCAGCCGGGACTCGAACCGGCGCCCATGTGGGATGCCGGCATCTCACCCGCTGTGCCACAACACTGACTCCTTGACAGTATTCATGAAGCTCCCACTGCACACCAGGCTCCCTGTCAGACCTGGGGCCTACGGCAGTGAGCAGAATGACAGACCAGCCAGCGCCATGGCTCACTAGGCTCATCCTCCGCCTGCGGCGCCGGCACACCGGGTTCTAGTGCCGGTCGGGGAGCCGGATTCTGTCCCTGTCACTCCTCTTCCAGGCCAGCTCTCTGCTATGGCCAGGGAGTGCAGTGGAGGATGGCCCAAGTGCTTGGGCCCTGCACCCCATGGGAGACCAGGAGAAGCACCTGGCTCCTGGCTTCGGCCCAGCGCGGTGCACCGGCTACAATGGCCATTGGGGGTGAACCAACGGAAAAGGAAGACCTTTCTCTGTCTCTCTCTCACTGTCCACTCTGCCTGTCAAAAATAAATAAATAAATATTTTTAAAAAAGAATGACAGACCATCTTTCCTAGAGTGACCCTTCCCCCACACCCGGCTCTATCCCCACGATACCATCAACACCAGAATTTCCTGTGCTATTTGTCCACGAGTTCCCCCTTCCAGCAGCCCTGGATTCAGTCAAGAGGGACGGAGCTAAGGCAGTCACCCTGGATCACGAGGCAGCCTTGAGCCTGGAGGCACACACAAAGGACAGGAGTGGAAAGCATCCTGGAGCCAGTCCCCTCCCCCCAGGCCTGGCCTGAGAGCCACGCCCATGACTCACCCTGAGATCCCACGCCCACGCCACAGGCTCCGCTGGGCAGTTGGACAACAACGAGTGTGGACGAGAGTGGACGAGAGCACAGAACAGGCGGAACCCCCACGCAGCCGGTGGCAGCGGGCATCGCGGTCACTCCAGGAAGGGCTGTGTTCTCTGTGGCCCCCCGGGACCCACCCAGAGGAAGGAAACAGACGCTCACACAGAGCCTGCCCGCCCGGTGCACGCGGCCCTGCTCACGACGGCTGGGGACAACAGTGACAGCCGGGCACACAGCACAAGGCTGTCAGCCTGACCCCTGGGGCCCGACCAGGCTTGGGTGATCGCTCCCGGCCTGAGACGCGCACTTCCCTCCACGCAGGGCGGTGTCAGCCTTCAGAAAGGAAAATGCACAGCTTTGGCCAAAGACCCTCTTAATACGAACGTGGCTGCTGGAGGGCGGGCAGCACACGTGTGCCCACATGGCCCCCCCCCAGCCAGGCACCATCCCTGGGGAGAAAGGGCTCTGACCCCTGCGGCCTCCCACGCTCCCATCCACCAGGGACCTGTCTCCTCATCCCCAAAAAGGGCCGAAGCTCGTACCACACCTCGGTGCCATGACCGCTCGTGTGGGCCCCTCCTCTGTCTCCCAGAGCTGCAGCCCAGGCCACCCGGCAAGTGCATAGGCCAGGGACTGCACTCCCGGGGAGGGGGGTGAGCATGGCTCACCGCCGGCAGCTTCAGGAGCCACGGGGCCTCCCCGCCCCTGCTCTGAGCCCCTGCCTCCCTCGGAAGGACCCGTGGATGGCAGGGCGCGCCCCACGCAATCATCCACACCTGCAAAGCCTTTTGTGCCAAGGTCACGCCCTCAGAGGCCCGGGAGCAGGATGTGAGATCTCTGGGGGCCATGATGCCGCCAGCGAGAGCCCCTCAGGAGCCTGCCCCCACACCACCCCAGGACAAGGCAGACCTGGGTCCCGCCCACAGGAGCGCCCAGAAGGCTCGTTCCCCTGCCATCTGAGCACAGCCCAAGTGGCTGTAGGAAGCGTGGGCCAGGGCAGGTGCACGCTGGGCAGGCCCTGCTTCCCAGGGCCATGGCCAGACCCTTCCTCCTCCCCTCTGGGATCTGGACAGGAAAGCTGGTCCTGGTCCTGGGCGCTGTCTCTGCTCGACTTTGACGGTCACACCAGGGTCAAACCGTGTCCCACCCTAACAAGAGCTCAGCGGCCTTCATCCCGCACAAGAGGAAAGACGCCGGGAGCCACTGCTGCCGCTCTCCTGGGCGACACCGGCACGGGGCCTCGCCAAATGCAGCTTCAAAGCCAGCGGCCCCAGGGCACGGGCGTGGGGGGAGCAGAGGCAGCCAGAGGTTAGAGCAACTTGAAGGAGAGAGAGCCGCCCCGGGTTCTGTGCTGGGTCCTGACCCCTGCACCTCACTCCCTCGGGAGCAGGGGACTCAGAGCCCAGGCAGGGGCCCTGAGGAGAGGGGCTTGGCTCCCGTGAGCAGTCGCCGTCTCGGGCCTGTGATGTGACCGCAGCACAGCAACGTGTCACCGAGCGCGGGCCCCAAGCTGCAGGGCCCAGCCCTGTCCCCGAGCCCAGAACGCGGCAGGGCTGGCAGCCCGTGTTCCAGCACGTCCCGGGCACAGCGATTCGGATGCTGGCAAAACCTGGCAGGACTGTGCCAGACACCGCAGGGAACCACATCGCAGCAGCTGGGGAGAGGGGAAGCGGGGTGGGGGCGGGCGGCCTCACGGCACCCCGCTTCTGTGCCTGTTTGTTCCTAACAACAGGTGCTCACGGATCACCTCCACGCGGCTGCACCCCCGCCCCACCCCCGGGAAATAAAAACACAGGCTGAATCCTCTCTTCCTGGCCACGCTCCATCGACTTCTCACACCTGGGCCAGCGGGCGAGTTTTGGATCTCGCACTGTTTCGACACAGCTGACGGATTTGTTGACAGAAGCTTACAATGAGCAGAGTTCAGACTCCCGGCTTCTTTGAACAACCAGGGGATGGGCCAGCAGTGGCTGCCCCGCAGACCGGCGTGTCCCCCAGCCTGCCACAGACCTTCCCACGCCCTGTCGCCTCCCACCAGGCTGCCCCTCCCAGAGGGTCACAACACTCACTCCTCCGCTCCAGCCCTCCTGAGCATTGCTGTGGGCAGAGCTGGGCTCGGTGCTACCAGGGCAGAGGGAACTAAACAGGATCCGGAGCCTCGGGGAACGGGGCAGGAAGCGGGGAAGAGGACTTGCGATTGGCAGTTACTCCGACCCGGCAGGGAGCGCTCGGGCCCCCAAGCATCCCCGGGCATGCACTGGCGAGGCCACAGCGCCGCCCCCACTGGGCAGGGCCCCGGCTGGGCACCCCTGCCCAAGCACAGCCTGTGTGTTCCCTGCAGCCCAGTTACCTGGACTTGCTCAAGAGAAGCAAACACACGTGTCCACACAGGCCCGGCCTGCGAGCGTTCCCAACACAGCCAGCGCCCAGGGCCCGAGCTGCCACAGCCTGGGGGTCCTCGGAAGTAGGCGGGGTCTTTGGCATAGCTGTTAAGACGCCGCTTGAGGGCCTGGCGCTGTGGCATTCCATAGGGATGCCGGTTCGAGTCCCAGCTGCTCCATTTCAATCCAGTTCTCTGCTGCGGCCTGGGGAAGCAGCAGAGGATGGTCCAGGTCCTTGGGCTCCTGCGCCCGCGTGGGAGACCTGGGAGAAGCTCCTGGCTCTGGCCTGGCACAGCCTCGAACATTGCGGCCATTTGAGGAGTGAACAGATGGCTAAAAGACCTCTGTGCCTGTGTCTCGCCTCTCTCTCTCTCTAGCTCTGCCTTTCAAATACATGTTTAAAAAAAAAAAAAAAAAACACCACCACTTGGACGCCTGTGTCCATCCTGGAGCGCCTGGGTCCAGGCCTCAGCTGCACTCCCAGCACAGCCTGAGGGGCAGCAAGTGCTTGGGTCCTGTCACCCAGGCTCCCTGGGGAGACCCAGGCTGAGGTCCCTGCTCTGGCCCAGCCCCACCCATGTTACAGGCTGTTGGGGAGTGAACGGGCAGGGGGAAGGGTCTCCGTCCCCCTGGGAATAAGTAACTAAATCGGTTTCTTGAAGAACTAGTTTGGAACAAAGGCAGAGAGCACTCTGGGGGCGGATGCTCCACAGGACAGTGGCTCGGGGAGAACACCGGGGATCCGGGTGCTGCTACCTCTCCCTGTGGGTGCCGGCCGCTGGGCTGAGCCCCCAGGGGAAGGCTCTGTGCGCTCGGGCCGTGGCCAGGGCTGACCGAGGGTCGGCATCTGACCCGTGCTGCTGCCCACCCGAGGCTGTCCCCACTCCGCACTCCCACAAGACAGTCTTGACTCGGTCCGCATGCCGAGGGGTCCCACTGCAGCCCGTGGAAAGCAAGCGGGGACTGCGGGAGGCTCCTCGGGAGGAACCTCCTCCCGGTAGGAGCCTGGGCAGAGCCCTGCCTCGCTCCTGCTGCCCTGGCTCTGAACTGCGTCGTGTGACCGCCTGATGTCTGGAGCTGTGGCAGCCATCATGAGGCCAGGAGGGCAAGGCCAGTACCACCCCAGGGCCCTGCAGCCTCCAACCACTCCAGTCTGCAGCACCTCCCACCTCGTGTAAGCCGGATCAGCGCGCTCCGGGCCCCGCGAGGGCCTGGGAGGTGGAGCATGCTGCCCGCAGCCCCAAACATCCCCTCTGAAGCGGCGTTTTCTTTCAACAATCCATCTATGGGGCAGATACCATAGCTGGCTCCGCGTGGGTACTGAGGGCTGAGGTCAACACCTGCCCAAGGGCACGACTCGCAGTGGCAGGAGGCCTTGAACTCGAGCCTGACCCCAAACCACTGCGTGCCACCGTCTCCACACGCAGGCAGCTCGGGGAGGAGCTGGGAGGCGCACCGGGGCCCCAGGGCAAGCCAGGCACAAGCTCACCCCCACCCCCACCTCGAACCAGGGCCTCGGCCTGAGCCCTCGCTCGGCCTCCTGATGGGACTCCCGGCAGCATCTGCCTGTGCCTCTCCAGCCACGGGCCTGCCCTGTCAGGCGGTCAGGCACCTCGCCGTGGTCACTCCGAGGGGGTCAGGGTGTCCCCGGCCATGCACACCATCCCCGGGCTGCCCAGCAAGGCTTGGCCAATCAACCCTGCTCGCCCCCCAAGCTCACGATGGCTCCTGTTTCTAACCAGTGGGAAACGTGGGAAAAACCCACTATGCAGCACGCGGTGACTGCAGGTGACCGACAGAGCTCGGCGCCAGGCTCAGCCACACCCCGCGCCGTGAGCCTGCGGCAGCTCCTGCCCAACAATGGGGCTGAGCACCAAGACACGCCGAGACCCAGCCCGGCAGAGTGGAACGTGTTCACTCCCGTCCATTTGAGATTCGGACACGGCTGGCCCTTGCCACACCAGCAGCGTGTGAGGCTGGATGGTGGCCGCTGGGAGAGCCGGGACGTGCCGGGGCCCCGGCTCCTTCTCTGCTGCCTCCGCCCAGGGCCCCGATCAGCCACTCAGAAACCACGCCAGCCAGTGCCCCCCCCCGGGGGGCAGTGAACAGGGTGACCCAGGCTCGCCACTGGTCTGAACTTCCTCGGCTCGCCATCGGCCCCGGCCAACATGGCACGGGAGGCTCGCCAAGGCCGTGCGCCACGGGGCAACAGCGGCGCAGGCCTGGCAGGCCTTCAAAGGCTCTGTCTTTTGCAAGAGGCCCGGTGGCTTGGAATTTGACCGTGGTCAACGGGCTGCGCCCGCTGCACTGTCTACACCGCAGCCACCAGGAGGGCAGGACCGGCTCTGGCTGCCTCCTGGTGCCTTGCCTGAGTCTTTCGGCCTGGTCTCAGTCGTGCACAACATACATCGCAGAGCGGGGACCTGCGTCGCTGTTTTACGTGTACCACACCGGGCCACGCTCGCTGCCACGCACCCACGGAATCTTTGCGCACCAAAGCCCTTCAACAAACACTCCTGCTCCCCGGCCCGCTCTGGCCCCCGACACCCTGACCACTCCAGGCGGCTCTGGCGATGGCGCCATGGAAAACTTGGCCTTTTGCGCCCCCAGCTCACCTCACTCAGCATCTTCCGGGTTCACCCACATGGAGCTGGGGTTGGTGGCTCCTTCCTCCCTCCCCAGGGCCCCGGCAGCCCCCCGCACCATATCCCCCTCCGTGGGGCTCCGGTGGCCCCACGCGTATCTCCGAGGACCCTGCTTCCACCTCTCAGGATCTGCCTGGAAGTGGGGTCGGTTTTCCGAGGCGCCCCCATCCCGCGCTCAGGGACACTGCACCCCTCCCCCTCCGGCACCCTCCGATCTACTTCGCCAGGCTGACCGGCGTGCGGACGAATCACCGGCACCTCCCTGCCCGAGCGACTCCCGTGCCCTCCTCCGGTGCTGCCCCGCTGTGAGCTTCCGCTCTGGGGCAGAGGGTTCGTGGCCCGCGCCGTCCGCCTCTCCCCCAGTATCCCACCCACTCCCACAGCACCCCGCTGGCTCCCTGGCTTGGCACAGAGCCACACCCTTCTCCCACCCCTGCCGGCCGCCCCACCTCTCCCTGGACCCTCACCTGCACCCTGGCTTCTCCCCACTGTAGCCAGCGGCTCTGAGACCCGGTCCGGACCACGGCTCCCCCTGGCCTGGGGACACGGCTCCCGAGGGAACACAGAAGCTAAACTCCCCCAGGGGCCTTCAGGCTTCCCCAGGGGCCCTCAGACTGCCCAGGGGCCCTCTCCCCGCTCCCCATTGCTTCTGCCCAAGCCCCTGCCCTTCTCCATGGTGTCTCTGCATGGGCTGTGCCCCTGCCTGGCTCCTCCTCAGGGGCCGCCCTTCTGAGCTCCTCCCCCAACTCGGCCCCTCTGTGCCTGCCCAGGACTCGTCCCTCGTGGGCCAGGGCAGCTGCTGTGCCAGGACCCGCTCTCCTGTCCACAGCTCTGCTCCAACAGCAGCACGACGCCAGCGCCAGTGCTCGCACAGTGGACAGTGCTGGGAGGGTCCCCCCGGCTGGTTCTCCAACCACTGGCCGGAGCGGACCCAGCACTGGAGTCTGCCCCATCTGTACAATGGGGTGACCACCCGAGCCCTTGTGGGAGTGACAAGGACACAGCTGGAGACGGACGCAAGGTGCCAAATGCGGCTGTCGGCGGGGGCCGGAGAGCACGCTGCCGGAGCCTGTCCAGGGCAGGGACCCCTGAGGCCTGCACGGCCAGGGCCGGCAGCCGAGCCAGACGGCCGGTGCTGCAGCCTTCAAGGCCTCTCACTGTGCCATCGTCACCGCTAGCCTCCCACCCGCCAGACACAGGTGGCCCTGGTGGCTGCCAGTCATGTATCTGCTCCCAGGCCACTCAAGGCAGATGTGGGAGCACGGGGAGCGGTGAGGTCAGCCATGCCACCCGCCCCAAGGTCCCCAGCTCAGGCGGGGTCTGTCCCCTGCTGTCGGGGACTCCAGTCATCACCAGGACAAGGCCTGCGGGGCTGGCACCAGCAGCGGGCGGGCGAGTGGGCAGTGCTCCGCCCATGGACCCCCGCAGCAGCCTGACAGCACACGCTGAGCCCGCCCCCAGGACCATGCCTCAGAGCAGGGGCCACACAGCGGTGCGGGGACACCACGGCGCTGCCCGAGGCAGTGACTAGCGCGTGGGCCCGTTTCTCCCCAGCCCACACCCCCGTACTGCGCTAAGAACTACAGTCAGAAAAACGGTGTTTGCTCGCTCACTTCACCGTCACCTGCTCCGACGCAGGAGGCAAACTGTGGCCCGGGACTTCCCACGGCCCCCAGGGACTGACCGGGAGTCCACAGGCATGGGTGGTGGCGCCTGCCAGGCCCTCGCCGCCCACGATGGCTGCTGGACGTGCACCAAGCGCCAACGCATTTCCTGTTTGTGTGCCCCTTGCAGCAACAGCCCAGAGGAGGTGAGGCATGGGGCGGCTGCACAGCTCAACCGGGGGACAGAGCGGCCACATTCTGCCCCGCGTGACCCCCCCAGCTTGACCAGACGGCACTCTGGAAACACAGGCAACCAACTCAATTTTCATTTCAATAATAGCATGGGCTGACACCGGGGCCATGGTGTAGCAGGTAAAGCCACCGCCTGCAGTGCCGGCTCAAGTCCCGGTTGCTCCACTTCCAATCCAGCTCTCTGCTGTGGCCTGGGAAAGCAGTGGAAGACGGCCCAGTCCTTGGGCCCCTGCACCCGCATGGGAGACCCAGAGGAGGCTCCTGGCTGCTGCCTTCGGATCAGCACAGCTCTGGCTGTTGTGGCCATGTGGGGAGTGAACCAGCAGATGGAAGACCTCTCTCTCTCTTTCTCTCTCTCTCTCTCTCTCTCTCTCTCTCTGCCTCTCCTCTCTTTGTGTAACTGTGACTTTCAAGAAAAACACATAAATCTTTAAAACAATTAAAATAGTGGCACGGGCCAAACCAAACACAGCTGCGGCTAGGCCCAGAGCAGCCTCTGGACATGGGTAAGAGGCGGGGCCTCTCTCCCTGCCATGTGCTCAGGCAGTCCCCTCTGAGCCTGCGTGTCTCCACCATGCTGGTGTCCAGGTCTGGTGAGCCGTGGCGTGGCCCACGCAGCACGGGGGCCGGCGCACGGCGGGCACTCGCTCACGAACACCCTTCCTGCAGGGGCTGCGCACGTGCCCGCCCTCGGAGGAGGGGGCTGACCGCGCGGATGGCGTCCTCATGAGCTCAGGCACGAGGAGATGGAGGCGGGACAGGGATGCGGTCACAGCCGGGCAGCTGCCGCAGCCCCCCAAAGCTGCAAGAAGCCGTCCCCCTCCCCGAGCTGCCGGAGGGAG
Source organism: Sylvilagus bachmani (assembly GCA_015711505.1). Lineage (NCBI taxonomy): Eukaryota > Metazoa > Chordata > Mammalia > Lagomorpha > Leporidae > Sylvilagus > Sylvilagus bachmani. The sequence goes on from CM027396.1 coordinate 22,629,732, forward strand.
GCCGCCCTGTGGACACTGGTCCCCAGCCCCGAGATAATTCATTTCTGTCACTTGCAGCCGCCAAGGCCATTTGCTCCGCCAGCCCTGGCAACAAACACTCCCCCGAGAAAGCTCCGGAAGGCACGCAGGTGTTTCCAGCTCGGGGACATTGTTTGGAATGGCCCTGATGGCCCAGAGGGAGCCTCCCGGGCACACACCCTCCCGACCTGTCCCAGCAGTGTCCTCTGCCAAGCTGGCGGGGAGGGGCAAGGCCAAGGTCAGGGTGAGCCACGGCCAGAACGCAGGCTTTCGGAGCCATCGAGCGCCGAGCCTGGCGGGCAAAGCCAGGGAGCACGTGCCCGTGTGTGCCATGTCCCGTGTGCTGGGCAAGGGCGCAGGAAGATACGGAAGGAGGCCGTGTTCTTCCCGGGAGAGAACGGCGAGGAGCCGCCAACCGAGGCGGGCCCTGGAGCAGAGACGGGTGGGGGCTGGGGCCGCAGCGCCATGTGGGCCTCCCAGGGTCGAGTGCCCTGTGTGTGCCTTCAAGGTCTGTGCCACGTCCCTGTTTTACACTCCCGGTCTGGCTGTGATGTCACTTGGCTGTCTGTGCCCCGCCGAGCACACCTGCCCGGGGCACCCGAGTTTCTGGAACAGCCACAGCGGCTGCATTTGGCCTCGTTTTCTAGGGCTCCGCCTGCGGGGTGGGGGTGGTGCTCCGCAGGAGTTGCCTCAGAACCCAAGGGACCTGAATTTGAGAGCAGGGTTCTGCAAGCCCAGGATCGGTCACACGCACACGTGTGCACACGTGAACACACATGAACATGTGTGCACACTCATGCCCTGAGCTGGCTTGACCAGCTTCCCCTCCAAGTCCACGTCCACCTGGGACCTCGAAAGGTGACCTCATCTGAAAGCAGGGTCTCTGTAGAGGACATTAAGCGGAGAATCCCCGGACGACGTCACCCGGATCCAGGGTGGGCCCAGAAGCCAGGGAGGTCGTCCCTCTAAGAAACGGAGGGAGGGGCCGCCCAGGAGGACGCGGACCAAGATGGTGGTGCTGCGTCCACAAACCAAGGAGCGCCGAGGGTTGCAGCTGGCACCAAAGGCCGGCATCACGGCTGCCAGAGGAGCAACCATGCTGGCACCAGCAGACGGGTGAGAGAGGCCGGCACTGTACAGCAAGGGGCTTAGCCACTGTAGCGCCAGCATCCATATGGACACTGGTTCAAGTCCCGGCTGCCCCACTTCTGATCCAGCTCTCTGCTGTGGCCTGAGAAAACAGTGGAAGATGGCCCAAGCACTTGGGCCCCTGTACCTGCGTGGGAGACCTGGAAGACGCTCCTGGCTCCTGGCTCCAGATCTGCCCAGCCCCAGCCACTGGGGCCATTTGGGGAGTGACCCAGCAGATGGGAGATCTCTCTCTTTCTCTCTCTCTCTCTAACTCCACCTCTCAAATAAATAACTAAAATCTTAAAAAAAGGGGGGGGTTCCGTGGCTTACTTGGTTAATCCTCTGCCTGCGGCACCGGCATCCCATGTGGGCACCGGGTTCTAGTCCCGGTTGCTCCTCTTCCAGTCCAGCTCTCTGCTGTGGCCTGGGAAGGCAGTGGAGGATGGCCCAGGTGCTTGGGCCCTGCACCCGCATGGGAGACCAGGAGAAGCACCTGGCTCCTGGCTTTAGATTGGCGTAACGCCGTCCGTGGTGGCCATTTGGGGGGTGAACCAATGGAAGGAAAACCTTTCTCTCTGTCTCTCTCTCACTGACTAACTCTGCCTGTCAAATAAAAAAAAAACAATTAAAAACAAACAAACAAACAAAGCCCAGAGGCGGCACTAGGGAAGGTGACACAAGTTATGGTGCCACAGCCCAGTGCAGCTGTCCCTGGCACGCCCAGCCCGGGCAGTGCCAATGCACCTGCCGCTTCTGAGCTCGCTCGTCTCCGCCTCACCCGCAGGAAAGCAGGCTTCTATCTGTAACAGCTACACTGCGTCCCTCAGATCCACACACTGAAGGCCCCACTTCCAGTGCTGCCTGCTCGTTAGGACACAGGGCACTGAACCAGGGGACGAGGCCGGGCCCTGGTCCTGGCGAGCAGACGCTCAGAGGACAGCAGGTGTGTGTGCAGAGGCGGCCCCAGGAGGCCCCGGGGAAGGTGCCAGCTGAGGGTAGAGGCGCTGGGAGGAACCAGCCCTGCCTCCACACTGCGAGAAAATAAGGCAGGCAGCCCCACGGACCGAGATGCCTGCCCGGCCCGGAGCTCAGTGAGCGGCCCAAGGTCTCACGGCCGGAGGCAGGGCCGGGACTCAGCCCCCGTCCACTGCCATGCGTGCAGAATGCCAGCACTGCACGCGGGACGAGGACACGTTCACAGCCCAGGACACAGCCACGCAGGGGACAGTGCCAGGAAGGGAAGGAGGGGACACTCAGCAGACCAGAGAGGCCAGGGGCTCCAAGGAGCACAGGCACACAGGGCCCCAGGACCCCTGCACGGAAAGACAGAAATGCAGTGCTTAGCGACAGACGCTATGGAAAGCGAAGCAGGGCCGGCGTTCGCGGCACAGCGGGCTACGCCATCACTTGGGAGGCCAGCATCCCACATCCCAGCTCCAGTTCCAGTGCTGGCTCCTCCGCTCCAACCAGCTCCCTGCTCGTGTGCCTAAGTGATGGCCCAAGTACTCGGGAGACCCGGAGGGGGTTCCTGGCTCCTGGCTTCAGCCTGGCACAGCCCTGGCTGTTGTAGGCATCTGGGCCGTGAATCAGCAGGCGAAGATCGATCTCTCTCTCTCTCTCCCTGCCATTCTGCCTTTCAAATAAATCAATCGACCGATCTTAATAAAGAAACGGGCAGTCTCCCCTGCAGGGCCGCCTGGGCGCAATGGCATGTGTGTTCTCGTGGGTGCCAGCTTTAACCGTGTGAGTCTCTCTTGGTGTTGCATCATATTTCACAATAACAAGAAACCAGTCTCTGGGGTGAAAGTGTGAAGTCAGAGGCCGCCGCGGGCAGCATGCACAGTCTGGGAACAGACCCCAGAAAGAAATCCCAAGGCCTGCTCCCCACGCCACCCAGGAGCGCCCAGAGGGGAGGCGCACCATTCCCCCACTGCTGGAAGGCCAGATCTGGCCAGGGTGACCTGGCATGGGGCTTGCAGCGGGACTGGGGCCAGGCAAGGGGTGGGCAAAATGGGGAGAAGCCTCCCCCCCGGCACTGCCTCGGCTCCCCACCTCCACCAGCCGGTCCTGGCAAGGACGGCCCGTCTCACACAAAGGCCGAGGATCAGAGCGGGAGAAGCAGGAAGCAGTCAGGACAGGGGTCAGACGCGCCCTGGGGTCCGGGTCCGCTGCGGGTGGGGACAGACGCCCACTGGCTCAGCCAGGTCAGCTCGCCCCGCCCCAACCCACACAAGGAGGCTTTTGTGTGGGGTCTACTCCAGGAGGAGCAGTTGGCCAAGTCCAAGGGAGGAGCGCCCTGCCAGAACACCGGCCGGCACAGAGGGCTGCAGGGTGGCCAGGACTGAGCAGGCAAAGCCGGCGAGGCAGCCGGCCTCGGACAGACGCTGGCCCGACCACCCGTGCGGGCGCTGCTGCAGGCAGGAGGCACCGGGCAAGCCGGGCACCAGATGAAGGCTGTCAGCGACCGCGAATGCTCCCGAAGAACGTCCTTGCCCCAAGTCCACGCATCTACGAGGGACTCGAAGTTCAGCACCGGGGACAGGGAGCCGGGATGAGAACCGTGTGCTCCCGCAATCCGAAATAAACGTCCCGTAGCCCGAACAGTGGGGTGGGAAGCACACACGCTGAGCCCCTGTGCGTGTGGTTCCGCCAAGGCTCCCGGGGCCACAGCTCAGGACGCGACTAGGTCACACCCAGCCCGGCCTGTGGTCACCGGTGTCCCAGGGGACCGCGAAGCTTGGCGGCAGGAAAGCCTGCACCGCGTCTGGGTGCCGGCGGCGGAAGCCACAAGCATGGAGGCGAGAATTGCCGATCGCTACTATAAGCGCTGGGCGCACGCCGGCTCCTCCACCTTCCTTACGGCCCAGAGAGGGCAGGCACTGCCTGAAGACCCCCAGCCCGGAAGTGGCACTCCTCGCCAGGGCGCCCGCCTTCCTGGGTGCGCAGGCTCCAGCCCGCCCACGCTGCCGGCAGCCTGGCGCTGGGGGCCCGAGAACTCCTGCCAGACCCCGGCAGGCGCTCTGCCCAGGCCTCTCGCTCGGGCAGGGACTCACTCAGCACAGAGCGTGCCCCCTCCCCCACACCAGGTACAGCGGGTGCGCCCAGGCCCCACAGCAGGGCTCCGCTCTCTGCCAGGTTCCGAGTGGGCACTGCTGCCAACCCGTGAGCCCGGGTGCCTCACAGCACATGGCCGGCTCCTCCGCTGCTGTGGCCGGCCGGGGTCTCCCGGGGCCACTGAGTCCTGGGCTCCCTGCCTGGCCCCAAGTGCCCACCCCCAGGGCTCAGCACACAGCCCAGCCCTGACGCCTGTCGTCTCCGTCAGCTGCACCTCCTGTCTGTGCTGCGGCCAGGATGTGAGCGGGCAGAGGTGGAAGCGGCCCCAGGGGACACAGACCGAAGGTCACTGGCGAATGACTTCCTGCCACATCCACCCAGCCCCTCCAGTTCCTCTCCCAGGTGCCTCCGCCCAGCTCCCTGCTCCCCGACCCGGGCCCAGCCGGGAACGGCTGCTAACGATGTCCGTGGCCTTGAGTAAACCCTGCTCCCTCCAGGTTCTGGTTTCCTCAAAGGAAAAACAAGACAACTGAGCGAGGCCGGGCTGCGTCCAGATCCAAGGGTCCCAGAGTTTGGAACCGCCCCCTTGAAGACAATGAGCTGAACCACCACCTCCTGAGGGGCCTCAGACGCAGCAGCGGGCGAGAGCGAGGCCACGCGGGGGTGGGGTGGCCACAGGCCCCGGCCCCCCGTTGCTTTGGTCACCCTTCCCCTGCCAGCCAGCTGCCCCCTCCCCACGCGGGTCCCTCGCGGCCCTCCCTGGGCTGGACACGGCCATGGGACCCGCACAGCAGCGCAGCCACAGCCACATCCAGGGCCGAGCCCAGGACTGAACTCCAGCCGACGAGAGCCACACGCGTTCACCGCAGCCTTCCCAGACACTGCGGGGCGGCTCCTCTCACTCTTCGCGCTCCCAGGGAAGGTTCCCTGCCCTCGGGACCTCCCGGGAGACTCCCAGGCAGCCGGTTCTCCCTGCCGTGGGCCGAACGCCAGGCCTCGGAGGGGAGGGACCCCCAGCTGAAGCGCGTGTGCAAACAGGAGAAGCTGTGGTTCTTGAACCCGGCCGGGCTGGGCGCTGTACTGCGGGCCCCTGGGTCTCTGTCACCGCTGCTATGATTCCGAGCGGACAGGTGACAGAGCACGGCGCAGGCGGGTGGCGTTTGCCGGGGCGGTTGAGACCTGCTTCAGACACCCCTCTACCCCGCATCCCATCAGGAGTGCCCGGGCTCGAGCTGCCTCTACTCCAATCCAGAGCCCTGCGGAGGGCACCTGGGAGCAGCACGTGGGTCCCTGCCACCCGTGTAGGAGATGCAGATCGGGGTCCTGCCACCCGTGTAGGAGACACAGATCGGGGTCCTGCCACCCATGTAGGAGACACAGATCGGAGTCCTGCCACCCATGTAGGAGACACAGATCGGGGTCCTGCCACCCATGTAGGAGACACAGATCGGGTTCCTGCCACCCGTGTAGAGACGCAGATCAGGGTCCTGCCACCCGTGTAGGAGATGCAGATCGGGGTCCTGCCACCCGTGTAGGAGATGCAGATCGGGTTCCGGCTCCTACCCCTGCCCCAGCTGTTGCTGTGAGCTGAAACACACAAGAGCCAGGGGAGAAAGGCGTTTCAGGTGGCAGAGACAGCACGTGCAAAGGCCCTGAGACGGGAACGAGGAAGACCCGTCGAAGGGAAAGGCCCAGGAGGCAGAGCCCTGGAGGAGGGGACTCATGCAGCTGGGGCAGGTAGACTGGGTGCCGATCCACACGCTGCAAAGAGCATTGTGGCGTCCACGGGGCCCCGAGGGTGCAGAAGCGTGAACAGGCAGAGCAGGCAGCCCTAGGACAAAGCGCCAGCAGCCGCCTGTGAGAGGCAGGGTGGTGGCTGCGGCAGGCCCCCCACGCCCCGGGGAGGACCACACCCCACCGCGGGGCCACGGGTCACCCATGCAGCAACCCGTCCACCAGCCCCACTCATGCGCTCAGGGAATCCTGCAGCTCCGAAGCCGTGCGGGGTTCCCGGGCCCAGGACGCGGCGCTGGACAGCAGGAAGGCCCGCCCTCGTGGCCCCGTGTGCGTGGGGAAAAGCGGACGGCGACAGGTCTTGTGCCTCATGGGAGTCACAGGGGTCAGCAGGACAGGGAGCACGGGGTGGGGGGCCTACAGTGTTGAAGGCAGGCCAGGGGGGTGTCTGTGTGTGAGCAGGGTCTGCCCCCAGACCCAAGGGAGCGGGGGCGGGACAAGGGGCGCTGTGCCTACTCAGTGGCTGCGGGAGGGCGGGGCCAGACCCAGCGAGAAAGGTGTCAGGGCCGCCAGTGCAGGCCTCCCGGGGGCCACAGCGGGGCTCTGAGCCCAAAGATGGCGGCCTCGCTGCAGCTTGAGCAGGGTCCCTGCAGCCACGGCACCGAGTGGACCCACGGGACAGCCAGAGTGGATGCAGTGAGGCCAGAGAAGAGGCAGGTGCGGGGACCCAGGGGAACAGTCGGCAGTGCCTGGGACCAGGGTGGAAACCGGTACAGGAGTCGCAAACGAGGCCAGAGCCGGTCCTGAGGGTCAGGCGGGGGAAGCAGAGAGGGGCCTTGGCCAAGGGTCCGGCGGGGGCGGGGAGAAGGGGAGCAGGGGGCTGCAGTTCAGGGGACAGGGCTGGGCCCAGGGACGCCATTAGGGAATGGCAGCAAGGACCCGGACGGCACCGAACACATGAGCCTGGGTGAGCTCACCCAGCGGGGGCCTGGGGACACCCCAACAGCAGGAGCGCAGCGAGCCAAGGAGGTGGCAGACGAGGCTGACAGCGGCCAGCAGGGCGGGAGGAAGCCAGGAGGGCCGACATCTAACACGGCTCAAGTCCTTCCAGAAGCTTCCAGACAGGGCGGAAGACCTTCACCCAAAATGCCAGGAAACGAGCAGGGTGGGGCGGCCCCGTTCCTTCCCCCTCCCGGCACGGGGCACTCAGTGAACAGGAAGAAGCCCCCGTGCAGGGAGGGAAGAGGAACAAGACAATGGAGGCCTCGGCCGCAGCTCCAGGTCCGACCGGGCCTGGAGGACATCCGCCGGGAACCTGCAGGGGGCCCGCCCCCGGCCCTTGAGTGGCGCCTTCTGTGTCCTTCTTGTTGCCGTCTGGGCCAAGGTCGCGGCTGACGGAGGGGAAGAGGGAGGAGAAGAAAAGGGATTCTCCGTTCAGTCTGCACTTTGAGTTTTGAGTTCTCGACACCGTAAACATGCTTGTCATGCCAGGGCGCCCTGTGCATCCACAGGGCAAAGGCGTGGGCTGGGCAAGCCTGGCGGGGCCGCCACTCCTAGGACCATGAGCCACAACCCTCCTGGACCAGCCGTGGGAGCCTCAGTGCTGGTGGACACGGGATCCCGTGGACAGGACCCACTCGCGGACAGAGACGCCCGTCCCGGAGCTGTACACCACGGCCTCCCTCGTGCAGTCCCGTGAGCCAAGCTGGCGGGAAGTGATTCCAGGTAGCCAAGCTCACGGAGTTCCCGCGGATGGGGGAGACGCCAGCGCAGACCTGGGAAGGTTTGGGGAGCGCTTCCCGGAATGCGGAGAAGAACGCCAAACACACGCCAATGCCAGGCCTGGCCCTTCCTGGCAACACGCCGGCGGACACACATGGACACAGCAACATGTGTGTGCATGCATGGAGAGGCATGCCGACACGCGTGGGCACCTGTCCACATGCTTCAGCACGCACAGTCATACCCCAAGGCCCCCGTGTGCACAGCGAGCACACACACGGTGACGCCAGCCAGAAGCAACGGCACAGCACACAGAGGAAGCAAAACAAGCACTCGGGGCACTAAAATTAGCCGCGTTTCTCAGCAGCTGCCCGGGCCCGGAGCCCGGGAGGCCTCGCACGCGCAGGAGCGAGGAAGATCAAGCACACCAAAGAGGAAGCCACAAAATGGGCTCAGGCCACACCTGTGACCCCAGCTGACCCGGACAGAGGCCACCCCCCATGGCTGCTGGTACATTCACAGCTTCGTCCACCGCATCCAGATATGGCGGTCCCGACCACATACCCCAGCAGGCCCCACGGGACAGTGGGAGCCCCGGGCTGGGAGGAGGCCGCCCACGAGAGCTTCACTGGCCGCACCTGCTGTGGGAGGGGCCTGGCTCTGGTACCCTGGCCCAGAGGGGGAGCTGTTGGGCGTCTGTGCCACCTGTCTAGGTGGGAAAGGGAGACAGCCCCGGGGCCAACTCGCAGCCCACGGCGATGCAGAGTATCTCACGGGCCAACCCAAGGGCACACAGAGACTGGCCCGGAGCATGAAGCAGACCCCAGACAGGCTTGAGTGAAAGCTGCCGTCTAGGACACGGCACCCTGTACCAGAGCGCCTGGGTTTGGGCCCGGCTCTGCTTCGATCCAGCTCCCCGCTAACACACACCCCGGGGGGCAGCAGGTGACAGCTCAGGTACCTGGGCCCCCGCCACCCATAGAGGAGATCCCGTGAACCAGTGGATGGAAGCTCGCTCGCTCTCTCTCTCTCTGTAATTGCTTTTCAAGTAAATAAATAAATAAAGCATTAAAACAACAGAGGGGACCCAGCTTCCCTCCTGGACGTGGGAGAAGGGACAGACAGTGGCCTGGCAAGTGATTCCAGGTAGCCAAGCTCACGGAGTTCCCACGGATGGGGGAGACGCCTCGGCCAGCACCCCCCAGCTGGGCCCTCCCAGGAGGACACCCAGAACTCGGGCCACACCTGGTTAGCCCTCAAATCCGGCCTGCCTGGCTCAGCTCCACGGGAGCCGATCTGCACACGGTCATCTCCTCACGGCCCAGCAAGGCCACTGGGTGCGTTCCCCTGAGTGACAGCAATGACAGATGAGACACACAGAGGGGCTTCAACCCTGCCTGGCACGCAGCGAGCCCCCACCAGCAGAAGCTACGGGGCTCACAGTCACGGCGTCACGTGCTTGCACTCCACGCCTCCGTCCTGTCCCCCCACTGTGGGAAAAGAGAAGAGAGAAATCTCACTTCCCCACGCCTCTCTCGGCAACCTTAATCCCTGGGCCCCTCTGCCACGGGTTCCTGTGTCCTGTGTCTGACGCATTTGGCCACTCTCGGGGCAAAGCCTTGCATCTGATCATCAGTAATTCTTTTTCTTTCTTTCTTTTTTTTGACAGGCAGAGTGGACAGTGAGAGAGAGAGACAGTGAGAGAGAAAGGTCTTCCTTTGCCGTTGGTTCACCCTCCAATGGCCACCGCGGCCGGCGCACCGTGCTCATCCGATGGCAGGAGCCAGGTGCCAGGTGCTTCTCCTGGTCTCCCATGGGGTGCAGGGCCCAAGCACCTGGGCCATCCTCCACTGCACTCCTGGGCCACAGCAGAGGGCTGGCCTGGAAGAGGGGCAACCGGGACAGAATCCGGCGCCCCAACCAGGACTAGAACCCGGTGTGCCGGTGCCGCAAGGCGGAGGATTAGCCTGTTGAGCCACGGCGCCGGGGTCATCTGTAATTCTTAGTTAAACACACATCACCTGGATCCATTCTCTCTGTAAAAACATTATAGACATAGACGCATGTGTGCACATCTGTGTGTGCACGAGTATCAGATAGGGTACTCGGTTCCGCTTGGCCACAGCCCCGGGCCGTCCCCTGAGAGGAACCAACGCTGTCAGTATGATGTGCACCCTTCCACACCTTTTTATGCACTTTTACACACACTAATATCAACCCATTAGAAATACAGAGTAGTATTTGATCAGGCGTGGGTTTTTTCAACATTTTTTAAAAATGTATTTATTCGAGGGGCCGACGCTGTGGCATAGCGGGTAAAGCTGCAGTGCCGGCATCCCATACGGGCACCAGTTTAAGTCCTGGCTGCTCCACTTCTGACCTAGCTCCTTGTTATGGCCTGGGAAAGCAGTAGAAGGTGGCCCAAGTCCTTGGGCCCCTGCACCTACATGGGAGACCCAGAAGCCCCTGGCTCCTGGCTTCAGATCAGCACAGCTCCAGCCATTGTGGCCATCTGGGAAGTGAACCAGCGGATGGAAGACCTCTCTCTCTCTGCCTCTGCCTCTGCCCCTCTGTAACTCTGCCTTTGAAATAAATTTTTAAAATATCTTTTTGTGCCAGCGCCGGCCTGTTTCACAAAGCTGCTGTCAGCGAGAAAGAATCGATCTAGGGCCTTCACATGCCCGTACTGCAGAGGCTCGCACGGGCCGAGCCGACATGACCCCCGTCCGAGGGCCGCCGCCCAGAGGTGGGATATCCGGCCCGAAGCCCTGGCCGGCACAGGGAACAGCTGGGCCCAGACTCCAGAAGGCAACACGAATTTCAAAATGCATCCCGACCTCATCAGGAACCCGACATCGAGGAACCCCAAGAGCGAGAGTGAGAACCCGGGACCATCCACAGGCAGCAGGGACCAGGGTGGGGAAGGCCCACAGCCGGCTGCTGGGGGTGCTCTGGGGGCCAGCTGGGATCATTGTGCAGAGCCAGACAAGGGGCCGGCACTGGGCACGCCAGCACCCACATCGGAGCGCCCGGGGCCAAGTCCCGGCTCCCTGCTCATACGCACCCTGGGAGGCAGCAGTGATGCTCAGTGCGTGGGTCTCTGCCACCCACGTGGGAGACCCAGATGGAGCTGCTGGCTCTGGCTTTGGCCCAACGCCATCTGCTGCAGGCATCTGGGGAGTGAACCAGCGGCTATGTGCGTCTCATTGCTTTTCTAGTCAGCTGATTTAAAATAAAGTTCAAATCGAGCCCACTTTCACAACCAAGACGTCTACCCAGAGAACAGGTTCATCCCACGCACACAGAGGCGGGGTCCCAGGATCCCTACTGTCCTTAGCGAGAGACGATGGGCAGTGAGCAGAGGAACAGGCACACAAGTGTGGGTCCTCGCAAAGGAATTCTGTGCAGTGGTGGGGAAAACGCAGTGGGCTGCTGTGTTCTCACGTGGAGTGAAAAGCAGATTTCAGGATACGTGTGCACACAGTACAGCCCAGTCTACGTGTGCACACAGTACAGCCCAGTCTACGTGTGCACACAGTACAGCCCAGTCTACGTGTGCACACAGTACAGCCCAGTCTACGTGTGTACACAGTACAGCCCAGTCTACGTGTGTACACAGAACAGCCCAGTCTACGTGTGCACACAGTACAGCCCAGTCTACGTGTGCACACAGTACAGCCCAGTCTACGTGTAAGGAACCCAGCGGGGGCACTGAGATACCCGCAGCGCACAGCAGAGGGCCTGGCCCTGACTCCAGCTCCCGCTGATGCACCCTGGGAGGCAGGGTGATGGCCCAAGTGCTGGGCTCCCTGCCACCCACGTGGGAAACCCGGATGGAGCTCCAGGTTTCCAGCCACAGCCTCGGCTCGGTCACGGCTGGCACCGGCATTTGGGGGGTGAACCAAACGACAGCGCTCTCTGTCTCTCTGCCTCCCAATAACTCCACGTGGAAAATCAGTTCTGTTTGCACTCGTGTGTATCTGTTCACATTCCCGAAAAAGGTCTGGAGAGACACGGGGATGATGGAGGGACGGAGGGGAACTTTCCCGTTTCTCCATCTGACTTTTTAACAAGCCAACATCCACGTCTTTTATACATGAATTTATTGAATTAGCCAAAAAGCAAAAAAAATCAAAGCCAAAGCACAAGGCCTGCCATTCAACGTGCTGATGGGCGCACACAGCCCGAGCCCATGCCGGCGGGCAGGCTCCCCCGGCCCTGGTGCACACAGACTGGCTTCTTCCTCAGGAGGCGGCCGTGGGGCCCGCAGTGGCATGGGCGGGGGGCGTGGCTTCCTCCCCTGCCACCTTCACGCCACTCAGCCCCACACCAATCGCCTTGAGCCGCTCCCACCAAGGCCGGCTGGAGCTGAGCTTCCAGCCCGGGGCTCGGGAGACCCGGGGTGCTGTGGTGCCCCCCTCCCCCGGCAGCCCGGAGGAGCGGTGGGGAAATCCGGCTGTGCGTGTGCATCGAACACACATGCACACACACGCTCACCACCGACACCCTCAACCTGATCCACAGCCTGAGAGCAAAAACATCCCGACGCCACCAGCCAAGAACGGCGGGGCTGCCAAGCCTCCTGCCGCCCCCACGCCTGACCCAAGACACCAGGTGCTGTGTGCACAGGTCACAGGCGCTGTGTGCACAGGTACCGCCTGAGGGAAAGCCTCCCTGGGGGCAGGCAAGGCACAGCCGCGGACGGACCTCAGACACCCTGGGAGAGCCGATGAGGCTGTAGACACCAGGCTGCCGCCGAGATAACGCTCTGGCTCGGCTCCCGGATGCCGGCAGTGCCGCGGCTCCTACGCAAGGGCTTTTTCTGCCATCCCCGGAGGCAACGTCACCACCCACGGAGGTACCTGTCCCATAAGTCAGGCGACAGGGACCCAGCGAGATGGGATTTGTCAAACCAAGAAAAGGCACGGCGTGACCGAGATGAATCAGATAACTGCTCAGGCAGAGAGCTTGCGAGGAGTGCGCCGGCCGGGCCCACACCGGGGAATCCCACACACTCTCACGGCCTCCACTGTGTGAGCGGCGTGGACAGGCAACAGTGTCAGAGGAAACGCCTCCACTCGCGGGAGGAGGTCCACATCATCCCGGCTCTGTGCCCAGCGGCATCTTTGCAAAAGCCGGGCCTGGGTACCCCACCCAGGCACCTGCGCCCCCAGCTCGGAGTGCCCACGAGACGTCCTGCCAACCACCGGCGCCGCACTCAGCAGATGCCCAGGGCACAGGGTGGCCTCTGCCGGCCAGCTGACCGCCTAACTGCTTCCCCGGTTGAAAGGGCAATCAGCGATGGGCAGGGTTGGGGGCAGAGGCGAGACCTCAGGCCATGTGTACCCAGAAGGCCTTGGGCGGGTGCCTGCCTGCCTGGCTCGGTGGGAATCCGGGAAGAAAAGCGGCTTAGGCCTCCAGGCTGCCCCAGGAAGGCGGCGGGGGAGGGGCGGGAGCGCGGGAGCGGCTTGCTGGGGAGGGTGCCTTGCCGAGCGCCCACCAGGGCACCCACCGGCGCGCACAGAAGCCAGCACGGAGGGCGCCCTGGGCACAAGCAGTCCCGCGGCCGCCGTGGGAAGGGGCGCCCTGGACACCACGGTCGCACTGCTGACTCGCTGTGGGCCCCCGAGTGCCTAGAGCGAGGTCAGGGCCCGCGGCGGCCCCTCGAGAGCGCCCCCCGGGGCCCCCGGGACCCCCTGCGCCGCCCCGCCCGGGCGCCTCACCCACCTTGAGCACCATCTGCCTGACGAGCGGGGGCACGGCGGCGATCAGCACGGCGCCCACCACGGCGCACAGCAGCCCCACGACGCCCAGCCCCGCGGCCGCCCGGCGCGCTCTGGCACGGCCGCCCATGTCTGAGCGCCCGGGGGGACGGCGGCGGGGGCGACAAAGCCGGGGACTCCGGGTTCGCGCGGCAGCGGCTCGGCGGGCCCCGCTCGGCGGCGTGCGGAGGAGCAGCCCGGCAGGCGGCCCGCGGTTTTATGTGCCATGGCCGGGCGGCCGCACCGCCCACGACCGCCGGGCCCTGGGATTCGGGCGGGCGCGCGCGGCGGGGGCGGGGCCTGCGCGGCGGGGGGCGGCCCGGGGCGGGGCCCGGGGCGGGGGCGGGGCGCCGCGGGGCCGCCGGACACGCCCCCCGGCTGGGCGGGCAGAGCGGGCGGAGGCCTGGGGCGGACCTGGGCGTGGGGAGGGCCTGGCGCACGTGCGCCCGTCCTGCTCCGCTGCCTCTCCGCTTCCCTCGTGGCCCCTGCTCCGGCCGTCCTCATCCTTGCCCGCGGTGAGCAGGAAGCGACCCTCAAGACCGCCAAGGCCCACTGCAGGGTCTCCAGTGCCCACCACCTGCTCCACGCCTCAGACCTCGCAGCCCTCTCCACGTCAGCACTCCGTTGTCCTGGGGCAAACCTCGCAGGCCCTTGCCCCAGGGCTCCTGTACAGCCCGGAGGCCCGCCGGGCTCAGCCTTGATGGCTGCCCAGGCCACCTTACCAGAAAGGCCTGCCCCAGCTGCCCTGGCCCTTATCAGCGGGCACCACCGGGCCTGCCACGCATCCACTCTGCCCCAGCTGGAAGTAGGGTCTCCAGCTCCCACACTGCCAGGCAAGGGGGCTTCTCCCCAGAAATGCCCCGGAGCCCAGGAGTGAGGCGCCTCCTGCGAGCAGGCCCTTGGGCGAGCTTTGACTGGCAGCTGTGAACGCTGAGGCACAGCACTGCTGTCCCACCTGCCTGGTACGGGTGGCGAGCAGGGGAGCAGGCCGTGGTGGGCCCGCGGGGGCTGCCCCGGACGGCCACGCTCCCTGCAGTTCTGCTGGCCTCATTTCCTGCATAGACATCAGGGCGTCCCCGGGCTCAGGGCCGGCAGCGTGGGGCCCTCACACACACCCCTGAGAGGATGACAAATGAGGCCCTGTAACCCCCAGGAGGGCAGCTTGTCCTGGCCCATCCTGAACTGGGTCAGTGCCTACTGAGCACAGCCTGTGCCTGGGCAGTCTTGAGACCTGATCCTGTCCCTGGCCCCAAAGAAGGGGCCAGGCCCTCATGGGGGTCCGGGCAGGGCTGGGAGGCTGAGGCTGCAGGGTCGGGGGGAGCAGGTTCTGGGGGAGCAGGTGGGCCTCATGGTGCCTCCGTTTCCTCATCTGTGAAATGGGGCTAACAAGCCTCTCTCTCCAGGGGCTGCTGAGCTGAACAAGCTAGGGGAGGGAGCTGTGCTGGGACGCAGGGTTTTCCCAGCCCCTGCACAGCCGGCCCCGCCCACTCTGCACGTCCACTCCTCCCGCTCCCCTGGAGCGCCTCTGCCCTGTTCCTGCCTCAGGGCTTCTGCGCGTGCTGCTGCAGCCAGAACACTCTTCTGGATCCTTCCGTGGCTGATGCGCACTCGTCCGGGTCTCAGAGAGAGAAGTCGGGGCAACATCTTGTCCTCAGTAAATGCTTCAGGGCATCAGTTAGCCCAGTGACGCCTTGACTAGTCAGCCAAGCACCTGCTGGATGGACGAACACAGTCTCGTTGAATTCCCAAGCCTGCGCCACGGAGATGCTTCATCTCGCTTTAGGAATCGGCCAAGGCGCTGGGCCCTGCCGCCTCCCCTGTCCTCGCAAGGGTGACACACGCTCGCCTTGATCACGTCACCCAGCCTAGCGTTTCTGTGTGAGCTCGTCTTCAAGGCCCGAATGTGCGTAGTTCTTACCCAGGAGCTCCCAAGGTCGTGGCTGAGTGCCCTCGTGCACGCCGTGCCGTCACCAGACGGCAGAGCCGGCCCAGGAGCAAGGGTGCTGGACGCTGGCGACCTCGCTGGCCGGGGTCACGTCCGGCGGCAAGGAGGGGCTGGGGAGGAGACCCGCACCATGCTGTAGACAGAGGCCTTGCGGTGAGGAAAGACACGGGCAGGTATCCACGTGGGGGTCAGGGGCCCTGGGAACCCAGGCCGACGCTGCCCCTCCCCACTCCAAACATTCCTGATGGGGCAGGCTTCTGCTCGGTCCCCTGCATCCTGGCTCAGAGTGCCTGGGTTTGGGGAGTGAACCAGCAGATGGGAGATAACCCCCCTTCAATTAAGAAGAAAGGAGAGAGAGGAAGAAAGAAAGGATGCGCTCGGCAGAGATGCGGAGCAAGGGGAGGCATGGTCCGCACCTCAGAAGCTCGCACACAGAGGGCCCAGCCAGCCCGTGCTGCTGCGCACCCCCGCGGGAGGCCAGTGCATGGCCACGCGGAGACGCCAGCGACCCACACAGCCCTGCGCTGCCGAGCAAGGAGTGAAATGCGATCCAGACGTGTAACAGACAGCGGGATCTTCCACGCCCAGTGGCCGCACCGCCAGGCCAGGCTCAAGCCAGGAACAGGAACTTGAGAGTGGCAGGGACCCACGTCCTTGAGCTGTCACCTGCTGCCTCCCGGGGTTGGACTGCCAGGGAGACTCCCAGGGAGCTGGCTGGGACTGGAACCCGGGCGCCCCCCAGGTGGCGTCTCCATGACTGCACCACGCCCCCCCCATGCCCCTGAGCACTGAAAGGCACCAGCCCGGCCCAGGCTGTCCCACAGACGCTCGTGGACAACACTGCCTGGCACAGCGACTGCCGACCAATTCCCGTCCACCAAAGGTCCACAGCGGGCAGCTCTGCGGAGCCGGACCGCGGATTCCTGGTTCATAGCGCCCTGTCTTTCTCAAGTATATAACACAACAGCAGCCTCATCCGTGCCTACCACCGCACTCAGGCTAAATGTCCAAGTCCCGGCCCTGGCCCGCCAGGTTGCAGCCAGTAGCCAGCCTCCTGGGAGTGGTGCGGCCTCCTGGGAGCCCCTCAACCCCTGCTGCTCCCTCCTCGGGGCTCTGCACTGACTGCCCGCCGCTGGGACGATTATCCCTACAACCCCTGCCTGCGGACCCAGGCTCACCCAGCGCCTTTGAACCAAGACGTCCTCCGTATCCTGCTTTGTTATGCCCGCAGTCCGTGGTCCCCTGAAATCAACCACCAGAGACCGAAGTTGAAGCCAATTAGCAGGGTCGTTTTATTACGAGTTCGAACCCGGGCCTCTCAGTGCCTCCAGAAGAGGAAGCCCCCCCGAGAAGCCTTGAGCCCAATTCTAACAGAGCTTTTATTATCATGTACAAGCAGGCTTTAGGGGAATGCTTAGGTCAAGTTGACACTTCTGATAAGACACCTGCTGCCGACTCCAGGGTAGGGGCTGGTTGTTATCTCAAGCTTTCAACCTCCCTTTTACATTCCTGGACCTGGGTCAGGGTAGGGTCACGTCTGGCCAGATGGAGGAAAGGGGGAGTTTAGGTTAGCAAGGGCCAGGAACAGGCAGTGGTGCGGTTTGTACAACAATCAGCTTATTGTAGTTACTGGATTACTTAGCTCAACATCCAACATAATACATGTATAAAGTCAAGGACACTTAGCATTGCTTATTATTACTACTAGTCGCCTAATAAGCTAATGTGATTACACTTTAGGTTACATCAAAATAATGATATTTTCTAGTAAAAGCTGGTTGTGCCGGTGTCTTCTCAGTTTTCCATTACAGACCCCCCACCGCACTCCCGTTTAACCCTCCCCTGCACTCCCTATCCCTCTCCACGCACCCAACACACCGCATAATGTGCATATTTCATTGTTTGAGAAACAGCTTCCGAAGGGCGGGAATCAGCCTCCTGCAGCCCCATGCCCCCAGCCACTGGAACAGCGCCTGGTGCCCAGCGGTCCTCGCTGCCCCAGAGCCTCGGGCGAGGTGTTCACGCTCTGTCCTGTGGAGCCGTGGCGCCGATCTGACGGGAGCCCGGCCCCGGGGAGGTGAGGAGCATTGAGCTGCGGAGCCCTGGGCACACACTCAGCAGGATGCCTGTGCCAAGAGTGGCCCTCACTGTGTGTGGGCAGCCGCACGCTGCAGCCCCCCACCCCGAATACTCTCCCCCCGGGGGATGGCACAGGCGCTACAAAGTGGCAGAGGCGAGACAACAGGGACTTGAGTCAGAATCACTGCTCTTCTGTCTTGCTGAGGGCAGAAGGTGGAGGGAGTGCAGGGGAGGGTTAAACGGGAGTGTGGTGGGGGGTCTGTAATGGAAAGCTGGAAGAGCCCCACCCGTACCCACCACCTGCTCCCTGCTCAGACCCTGCCAATGGAGGAGAAGTGGCTGGGAGGTCACAAGAGGACCCAGGACAGGAGGGAGGCGGCCCAGGCAACAGCCGGCAAGGTCTGTCCGGGGAGCACCTCACGGGCCTTCTCCAGGACTCTGGCATCCGTGAAGTGGGAGCTGGGTGGTGGACAGTGCAGGCTTAGAACTGTGTGAGCCGACCTACACACAGACCACCAGCCAGCAGGCCCGTGGGGGCGGCCACGGGATGGGGGCCGGGAGGTGAGCCAGGAGAGCCCTGGGGCCGTGGACGCCATGCGCCCTGAGCAATGGGGCCCTGGGCCTCTCTGGTCCCGGCCTGGTCCTGAGCACATCTTGGCCACTTGGGAGATTCCTCAAAGTGCCAGGCACCGGGCCGGCGCTGTGGAGTGAAAGGTGAAGCCACCGCCTGCGCCATCCGCACCCCACATGGTGTCTCTTGGAGTCCCGGCTGCTCACTCCCCCCGCTCCCTGCTAATGCACCTGGGAAAGCAGCAGAGGATGGCCCAAGCGCTTGGGACCTGCACCCACGTGGGAGACCTGGAGGAAGCTCCTGGCTCCTGGCCACTTGGGGAGTGAACCAATGGATGGAAGATACTCCTCCCCTTCCCTCTCTCTCCGCACCCCGACTTTAAAATAAATAAATAAATAAATCTAAAATAATACATACAGAATAGCCACATGACATAGCAATGCCATCTGTGGGTGGACACCAAAAGGAACAGGTGGTGTCCTAGGAGAGAGAGAAGCAGGGCCAGCCTCCTGCAGTCCCCCGCCAGGCAGTGAGGGGTCGGCAGGCCTCACAGGGGCCCGGGCGCCTCCAAACGACCCTGGGCCGGGGGGAGCGTAGGCAGGTGTGGCCGAGGAGCCCCGGCAGCCTCCCTGGGCAGCACCTCTGTCCCAAGAGAAGCCCCATGGGGCAGGGAGGCAGGAAATGGGGACAGGAGCCATGCGGACCCCCGAAAGGTTACCTCAGAGAGCCACGCCCCATGCAATGGCACCTCGGTCTCTGGACAACCTGAATGCCCCCAAGCCCCAGGTGTCTCCCTGGGTGCCCCCCAAGCCCCAGGTACCCCCAAGCCCCAGATGTCTCCCCGAGCCCCAGAGGTCCTCCCTAAATTCCAGGTGCCCCCCAAGCCCTAGGTGCCCCCCGAGCCCCAGGTGCCCCCCGAGCCCAAGTGCTCCTCTGTGGAGTGGGAGGAGGGGAGCCTGGAACAGGGCAGTGCAGCCCCCAGAGCCTGGGGCGTGAGCAGCTCGGCAAGGACTACACCTCCTCCCAGCCGCCCACTGCGCTCACCACTGCGCTCACCACTGCGCTCACCATGCCCAGAGCCCTGACTTGGCTGCTGGGGACCAACCCTTCCCTTGCAAAACCTTTCACTGGCCAAGGTCCCGGCCAAGGCTGCCAGAGGCCAGCCCACAGGCCAGCCCTGGCCC
Source organism: Sylvilagus bachmani (assembly GCA_015711505.1). Classification (NCBI taxonomy): domain Eukaryota; kingdom Metazoa; phylum Chordata; class Mammalia; order Lagomorpha; family Leporidae; genus Sylvilagus; species Sylvilagus bachmani. The sequence continues at coordinate 22,648,932 of CM027396.1, forward strand.
GGCTCTGCAGACGGAGCCTTGCTGGCGCAGGGCCCCGCACGGCCATGCCCATGGCCTGAGGGGCTCTCATGCCAGCGTGGCCATGGAGACCCCGCGGTCCGAGCTTCAGATGCGACAGCCCAGACTTCGTGTGAAATAATCCCCACGGCTCCCCGAGTTTTCATGATACAGACGTGTGCCTCGAGTTAGCACAGCTGCGTCCCTCATCTCAGGAGCTCAGTTCAGAGCCCGCTTCACGATGCTTCCTCCACACACACACGTGTGCATCCACACACGCATGTCCACACACACACACGCATGTGCACCCACCCACACGCATGTGCACCCACCCACATGCAGAGAGAAGCATGTTCATGTCTGCAAAATAAAACTTCACTTCTCTTTTTGTTCGTTTTAACTGAAGAACGAGAGCAGGTGTTTGGCACGGCATCCCGCACTTCTGGGTGGGAGAGGGGACAGCAGGGGTGGCCGCCACCTCGCAATGCAGGCGAGGCCAGAACGCAGGTGGCGAGGCCGGAACGCAGGTGGCGAGGCCGGAACGCAGGTGGCGAGGGCCGGCTCCCTTCCCAGGAACCGTGCGGCTGCCTCGCCTCCGGCTTCCCCTTCCACGGGACCTTCTTCTCGGGGGTGGTGCTTCCCGGTGCTCTCAGCCGAAGACACCGCCACAGACGCACACACAAAGCCCTCCGGCCAGCGGCCAGCGCCACAGTCGGCGGCTGCACTGCGCACTCCCCACATGTGGCTGGGTGTCAGTCCTGGCGCCCGAGATCCCCAGAGAGCACCCTTCTTGTTTTATTTTTAAAAAATATTTTATTTTATTTACTTATTTGAAAGGCAGAGCGGCAGAGAGGGTGAGAGAGAGACAGAGAGGTCTTCCAGCCACTGGTTCACTCCCCAAATGACCACAATGGCCAGAGCTGGGTCAGGCTGAAGCCAGGAGCCAGGAGCTTCTTCTAAGCTCTTGGGCCATCCTCAGATGCTTTCCCAGGCGCATTAGCAGAGAGCTGGGTCAGAGTGCAGCAGCCGGGACATGAACCAGCAGCCATGTGGGTTGCTGGCATTGTAGCCGGCAGCTTAGCCTGAACCCAACATGCCACAGCGTTTGCTTTCACAGAGCTGCACTCCTGGGGGTGGAGACGGACAGAAAGGCAAGTCTACGAACAAGCTGCACGGTTCCAGACCGTGTTAATGCTGAGAAGGAAACGGGTGGAGTGGTTTTGTAGAGTGGGTGGGGGCAGCGCTGCTCCCAGGGAGCGCATGCAGGTGGCCGACACAGCACAAGCAGAGGCCCTGGGGTAGGAGTGGCCTCTGCGTGTCGGAGGAACTGAAGTGTGGAATGGGACAGCAGCATGACTGTAACAGCACAAAACACCCAGGCCCAGGGGCCGGGCGTGGGGAGCAGGGGCCGGAGCCACCGCTTGCCCCACACAGACGTGCGGTTTGCACCCTGGCTGCTCTGCACTTTGGATCCAGCTTCCTGCTGATGCACCTGCAGATGATGGGCCAAGTGCCTGGGTTCCTGCTACCCACGGACAACAGCCAGAGGCAGCTCCTGGCTGCCGGCTCCTAGCTTCAGCCCCGTCCAGCCCTGACCGTTGTGGGTCTTTGGAGAGTGAAGCGGCGAATGGGAGATCTCTCTCTCCCTCTCCTTCTCCCTCTCTCTCTGTAACTCTGCCTTTCAAATAAATACATCTTAAGAAAAAAAAAAAAAAACAAGATGTGGATCTGGGTTGTCTCCCGCCTCCCTCTCCAGACCCTGGCTGCCAGTCTCTGCGTGTTGGAGCTGCGCGCTCACTTCCTGACTTGCCCGGCGCTGCGTGGGCCGGCACACCCTGGCTCTCCTGCCCAGCGTCCCGGCCAGCGCCATCTGCAGCGCCCAATCGGATTTGCCAATTCGCCTGCCGCCAACATTTTCCTTCCTGCCAGAAAGCTGCAGCTCTCTGCCGCCTCCGCGCCGGCACCCACCTCTGCTGCCGGGGCGCTTCCACAGCCTGGCGCGAGGGGCAGAGTGCGTGCTGCGCGCCAACCCTGCACAAAGAACCCTTCAGACCCGGAACGCCCTGGCCGCTGGCGCAGCCTCCCTCAGTGTGGAGCTGCTGAGCTGCCGGCCTCTTCCCCGAGGGAGGAACTCGCCCGATCCCGGGCTCCTCTGGATGCAGCTTCCACAAATAGCCTGGGGCCCGCGGTGGCAGCGGCCTCTTCCAGCCACAGAGGGCGCAGGCCCCAGGGGGAGGACGGGCCTGCACCAGAGGCCCGCCCCCGCCCCGGCTGCCCATGCCCGGGCTCCCTTGTGGAGACTTTCCCGTGGCCAGGCACGGGCATGCGTCAGCCTCGGCTTGGTTCAGTCCACGCAGCAGTGGGGACAAAAGGATTACTCTCAGCCCAGGGAGTCTGAATGGCAGGGAAAACGACACTCCCAGGGAAGGAATCCGGCTGGGTGAGGGTGTAGACTAGCGCTCTTCACAGCGAGCGGGCTGGCATTCCTTACTGCTTCAACTCTGCTCAGCCCTAGGGGGCCACCTCCCCTGCCTCTCTCCCGTGTGCTCACCACAGGACCTTGGCACGCGCTGGGCTCCCTGACGTCCAGACCTTCAAGGCACGGCTCCAGCCTCAGAGCCCATCTATGCCTCCCCTCCACCCATCACGGCCTCCCCCGCTGTTCGCATCACAGCCCGGCTTCCTCCACGCTTCTGTGTCGGACATCATGGCTCGGCAGATACCTTGCCTCCCTCCTGGCAGAATCCCTGGTACCAGCTCAGGGTCTGGCAAGGGGAGGGGGGAGGGGGAGGGGAAGACAGGGGTAGAAGAGAGGGAGAGGAAGGGAGGGGGAGGGGAAGAAAGGGGTAGAAGGGAGGGAGAGGAAGGGAGGGGGAGGAGAGGGGGAGTCAGGGCCTGGCGCGGGCAGGGGGTCCAGGAGGGCCCTGCAGGCGCTGTGCCCGGGAGACATGGGACGGACACGAGGAATGTGGCAGGAGAGACCTGTGCTTTAGCCGGTGGTCAGAATCCCCTGGGAGACACACACACACACACACGCACGCATGGACACATACACATACTGACACCCATACCATAGGGACACACACACACACACACACACACATTGACACACACAGGGACACACACATATACTGACACCCATAGGGACACGTACACACACACACATACTGACACACAGGGACACACATGCACACACACAGGGACACACACATATACTGACACCCATAGGGACGCATACATACACACACACATACTGACACACACAGGGACACACACACACACAGCCCAGTGTTTGTGCCCGGCCCTCAGAGTGCCCTGGTCAGGCCCGGGGGCCGGCGCCATCTTGGAACTCCCAGCGAGGGTCCCACTTGCAGAAAAGTGAGGCGCTTGCCTGGGGCTTCAGTGCCCCCTCCCCCTGGCAGCCCGGGGCCACCTGGGCGGGCTCCAAGGGCCCCCTGCAGCCTGCGTTTCCCAAGCTCTCCAGGTGCGGGGATGGGGGTGGGAAGAATCGTCCAGAAGAACAAAGGCTCTCTGGCTCCTCCCTGGTACCACCTCCCTGGAGCAAGTCCCACTCGCCAGGTCCTCCTGCCTTGAACTTGAACTTGGCTCTGAAGCCTAGCCCTGGGCGGGAGGGGGCTGGGGCAGGCAGGCAGGTGGGAAGAAGCTTTGGTTTGGGGATGTCCTTACCGGGTTTCAGGATTGAGTGCCACGAGCACTTTCAGCAAGGGGAAGACGTGGCCGCCCGGCAGCTCCCCTGCGGTGTACCGAGAACCTTTGCTCAGAGCCCCTCCTCCCCCTCCACTGTCGATCGCCAGGGTTCCTCTTGTTTCTGGATCCTTCCACCCCCCCAGCTGTTGTGCGGGCCCCCAAAATCTTCGGTCAAGTCCAACCCCTGGCGTGGGAACCAGGGCCTCAGCAGGTGGAGGGGGCGGGCCCTCATCCAGTGACTGGCGCCTCTGAAGTGAGGGGTGGGAAATGGGGTCACTAAGAGAACAACAAACACCCGTGGGGACAGGAGCCCCACCCCCACCCCAGCTGGAGGAGGGGGAGGGACGGCCAAGACTTTACTTTCTGGCACGTGGCTTCCAGAGCTGTCAAAACAAACAGCAGAGGGCCAGCGCTGCGGCTCACTAGGCTAATCCTCCACCTGCAGCACTGGCACCCCGGGTTCTAGTCCCGGTTGGGGCGCCAGTTCTGTCCCTGTTGCTCCTCTTCCAGTCCAGCTCTCTGCTGTGGCCCGGGAGTGCAGTGGAGGATGCCTGGGCCCTGCACCCCATGGGAGACCAGGAGGAAACACCTGGCTGCAGGCTTTGGATCGGTGCGCCAGCCGTAGCTGCCACTTGGGGGGTGAACCAACGGAAAAAGGAAGACCTTTCTCTCTGTCTCTCTCTCACTGTCTAACTCTGCCTGTCAAAATAAATAAACAAAATAAGAATAAAAAATAAACAGCAGAGGCAACCCCAGCGCCCCCAACGATGGTCTTCGTCCCAGCAGCCCCAGGGCCTGGTGCACCTGCTCCCCGGCCTCAGCCTGCAAAGTCTCCCACTGCCCAGGGGCTGGTGCACCTGCTCCCAGCCCCAGCCTGCAAAGTCTCCCACTGCAGCGTGTGGCAGAATCACCTGCAGGCCTTGTGAAACCCGGGCCCCCGAGGGCCCACTCAGCGCTCAGCGGCTCCGCGGCTCAGTCCGTCCCACCAGCTCCCCAGGGCACGCTGATGCCCTCGTGGCTGTCTGCTGACCACTCTTGGAGAAGCACTGACCAGGCCATCTCCTGCCTGGACAGCAGCTCCCTCCCCTCACTGGACTCACTCCTCCCCCAAAGCAGGCAAGCTGAGCCTCCCACCCTCACCACAGCCTCAGCCACCCATGTGAGCAGCCACAGGAGCCCGGTCCCCGCCCCGGGCTCTCAGCCCCACCCCCTCCCCGGCCGGGACCTGGGGGGCAGGAGAGACTGCGCCCGTGTCCCCCTTTCCTTGTAGCAGGAGAGAGAAAGGACGGTTTTGCTTTCATTCACCCAATGATTCAAACAGATACTGCGTCCCCTTGCGTGGGCTGTCACAGATGGTGGTGGCTTAGAATCGCAGAAGGCCAGTGAGTGACACCAGGCGCGGGCAGCCATGGGCTCTGCCTGAAGACATGGGGGCGGCCGCAGTCCTGGCCAGCTGGCTGTGGATCCGCAGTCACCGACGGCCTCACACCACCCCTACCCTGCTCATGTCCCCCAGGTTTGGTTCCCCGTCCTTGCCTGCTCCTTAAATAAGAACTCAGAGGCAGAGACAGGTACCAATGGGAGAGCTGGGTTTGTTGAAAGAGGGTGCGTCCACACCGGGCAGCCTGGGAGGAAGGGGAGAGAAGGGCCAACAGCAAGCTGCCCCCCAGGGTGCCCCCAACTGGAGACACAGCCGGGTGAGGTCTGGGTGGGGTGTAATGGGCCTGGGGCATTCTGGGCGCTCCTTCCCAGCCCCGGGTGAGATGCAGGTGCACCACGGGCGGGCAAGGGGTGGGACTACAGGGCAGGGCTGTGGGAAGCTCTCCCAGCTCCTCCACTCCTCCCGGCTGCTCCCACACCACACACCCTCTCTTCCAAGGTGGCCAGGCTGTGTGCATGTGGGCCCAGCCTGCTCTGGCTGGTCGGGTCTCCCCCGCAGATGAAGCCGCCCATCGCGGGATGGGGGCGGGGGTCGGGCTTCAGCATAGCTCTGGGGAGGACGCAGTTCGAGCCATGACAGAGGCCGCAGAGGAACTGCTAGCTGCTAAGGGGTGGCTGTTTGGCCTGGGGGTCAGGGCACCTGCATGCCACACCAGAGGGCCAGGGTCCATTCCTGGCTCCGGCTCCTAACCCGGCTTCCTGCTCCTGACACCCTGGGAGGCGCTGGTGATGGCTCAAGTGATTGGGTCCCTGCCACCCCCGTGGGAGACCTGGACTGGGTCCCCAGCTCTCAGCTCAGACTGCACAGGCCGGGCTGCTGTGGGCATCTGGGGAGTGGATGGGAGTGTGCTTCCTCTCTCGCTCTCTCTCCCCTTACCTCCTTCCCTCTCAAACAGTAAATGAGACGAAGCCAGTTTAAAGGGACTATAATAAGTGCGGTCACATGCTGTGGCTCAGCAACACTGCACGGGCAGGGAGGCGGTCCTGTTCCACACCCACCCAGGGACCCACCACCCTCCGCGGCCTCCAGCTCACGGGAATGGGAAGAAAGGGGGGCGCCTGGCTTCCTTTCCCACACAAGGCCTGGGGTGCCCCAGCAGGCCCAGGTCTCAAACCCAGGCAGCCGCTGCGGGACACAGGTGTCCTAGCCAGTGACTTCGCTGAATGTCCCCCCGGGCCTGTTTTAAGCTTCCCGGTCCTGTTGCCCAACCGTTACCCAGAGACACGGGAGTTGGGGGGCAGGCGGCCAGCTCACTTTCTCTCTGCTCTTGGCGTGGTGGCCACAGGAAGTCCTCCTGCCCGCCCCGCCCTCCTGGGCCCGGGCCCCACTGCTCCTCTATGGCAGCATCCAGGGGCTGCTGGGCGGGGCCCCGAGGTTCTGGTGCTGTCCACTCGAGGGACAACTCTGGGTTTCAGTTCTTTGTTTTTCAGATTCCTGAGAATGGGTTGCCGGCCGGGTCTCAACAGCTGCTGCCCATCAGACTTCAGCTGGAAACTCACGTCTGCCGGCGCCCAACACGGAGACAAGGCCTGCGGCGGGGCGGCCGGGAGGCGGGGCAGCGGGGTTGAACAGCTCCCCAACTCCATGTCCCCCTCTCCTTGCAGCTTGGAGCCCCGAGGTTACAGAGGGGCCCCCACTAACGTAAGGTAAGACCTGGAGGTTGTGTCACACCCTGGGAGGCCTGGTGATGGCCTGGGTGCCTGGGTCCCCGCCATCCCCGTGGTAGACCCAGGCTGACCTATGGGCTCTGGACTTCAGCTTAGCCCGATCCCAGTCACAGCAGGCTTTTGGGGGGTGAACAGATGGATGCGTGGCAGGGGCCCAAGTGCCCCGGCCATCTCCCGCTGCTTTCCCAGGCCCTGGAGCAGGGAGCTGGATCAGAAGCTGAGCGTCTGGAACTGCATCTGGCTCCGCAGTATGGGAGCTGGCGGCATGGGCAGCGTCTTAACCCACTGCGCTACAACTCTCGTCCCATTTCTACTTTTTAAACATTTCTATGTATTCATTTTTTTACTTATCAGAAAGCACAGAGAAACACACACACAGAGATAGAAATTTCCCACCTACTGTTCACTCCACAGATGCCCACGAGCTGGGTAGTGAGGTGGTCAGTGCAGAGGGGCTGTGGCCGGCTCCTGGTTGGAGCCTGGGCCGTGAGAGCCGGGCAGGGAAGCAGGCCCTGGGCAGCTAAGCCTTGCAGGCGTAAGGGGCAGCGTTCTGTGTGCTCAGTCTGCAGTCAAGTGACAAGGAAGTCAGGGTAACATGCAGAGGGTGACGGTGTGGGAGGAAGGGCTCCGGGCGCCCTCCCAGGAAGTGGCTCTGTAGCCAGGGTGGGGATTGGCAGGGCTCAGGCTCATGGGGCAGCCTGCGTCCCATTTGTGTGCTCTGGGGGTTGGAGGAGGAAAGAGCAAGTGCCAGGTGATTGGGGTTTTCTGTTTTTTTTTCTTTTAAAGATTTATATATTTATTTGAAAGGCAGCGTTACAGAGAGGAAAAGACACAGACAGAGAGGTCTTCCTCTGGCAGGGGCCCAGAACTCCCTAAATGGCCACGACAGCCAGGGCTGGGCCAGGCTGGAGCCAGGAGCTCCATCCAGGTCTCCCAAGGCAGGGACCCAAACACTTGAGTCCAGGAGCGTCAGCAGGGAGCCGGATCGGAAGCAGAGCAGCCAGGGCTCCAACTTGCTCTTAGCAAGCCGCCCAGGGCAGCAGCCAGGCGATCCTTTGACAGGAATCCCTGCCCGCTTTGCCCAACGCAAGGGTTTCAGCCGTGAAGGTTTCTGTCACCCTCCAGAGGAAGGTGGAGGACGGCCCGGCACTGTGAGCCCGCAGCAGTCCCCGTGCTGAGTGTGGACCCAGGGGCTCGAACATGGGCGTTTGCGCTGAGCTCAGGGACAGAAGCAAAGCCGCATGCGCACAAGGGTCTCCTTCTAAACACCCCCAACAGCCCTTCGTGGACAAATGCCACACGACATGGTCTCGGCGCAGCCCAGGAGGTGACTGAAGTGGTGGTGACCTTGGAGAGGGCTGGGTGCCAGCACCCGTGTGCAGCTAACATGTGACACGGCTGTGGACTGCCAACCGAGGGTTCTAACTTCTCCCCAGGGCCCTGGCCGGCCCTGGCCCCCACCCTTTCCCAGCTTTCAGGTGCACGGTCAGGGTCAGGGTCAGGGTCAGGGTCAGGGTCAGTGATGGCACTCAGGTCTTTGTGTAGCTGTCGCCATCACTCGGAACCTTTTCCTCTCCCAGACTGAAATGCCACGCCCACTGGATACTCACTCCCATCCCCGCCCCAGCATCCTTGTTCTGGTTCTTTCTCTTTTTCTTTTTTTAGATCTGTGCGTTTATTTGAAAGACAGAGTTACAGAGGGAGAAGGAGAGACAGAGAAGAGAGATCTTTCATCTGCTGGTTCACTCCCCAGATGGGCACAGCAGCTGGGTCAAGGCCAGGACAAAGCCAGAGCCTGGAGCTCCAGCTGGGTGTCCCACGCGGGCGCAGGGGCCCACATGCTTGGTCCATCCTCCGCTGCTTCCCCAGGCCACTGCCCCATTCTATTCTGTGTCTCTGACTCTGACTGCTGTGCAGGTCTCCCATGCAGGGGACCAGGCAGTGGCTTTCCTTCTGTGATGAGTTCCCCTCACTGAGCACGCTGCCCTCAAGGTCCATCCGTGTCTCAGAATTTCTTCTCCAAGCTGAGTGATAGTGGTGGGTGTGGTGGTGCCGGGGGTTAAGGGCTACTTGGACACGTGCGCCCCAGTATGCAGTGCCTGGATGGAGTCTACCTCTGCTTCTGATGGCTTCCTGCGAATGCACCTGGGAGACAGCACACAATGGCTCAAGTACCTGGGTCCCTGCCACCCACGTGGGAGACGAGGACGGAGTTCTGAGCTCCTGGCTTCACCCGGTGCAGCCCCAGTGGTCGTGGTCATCTGGGGAGTGAACCAGCAAATGGAAGACTTTTTTCTCTCTGTTGCCCATCAGACTTCAGCTGGAAACCCGCGTCTGGTGGGTGCCTGACACCGATAAATAAATAAATTGGTTTTAATTTTATTTTTAAAAATGATTTATTTATTTGTTTGAAAGGCAGAGTTAACAAAGAGAGGAGAGAGAGGGACAGAGAGAGAGAAAGAAGCCTTCCATCTGCTGGTTCACTCCCCAAATGACTACAACAGCCGGGGCTGGGCCAGACCAAAGCCAGGAGCTTCTTCCAGGTCTCCCACGCAGGTGCAGGGGCACAAGGACTCGGGCCATCTTCTACTGCTTTCCCAGGCCACAGCAGAGAGCTGGACGGGAAGTGAAGCAACCGGGACTCAAACGCATGTGGGATGCCGGCACTGCAGGCAAAGGCTTAACCCACTAGGCCACAGTGCCAGCTCCATAAATCAGTTTTGAAAAGCTGAATGCTATTCCCTTGTGCAGATGGACCAAACGTGGTGCATCCATTCACGTAGTGAGGGTCATTTGGGCTGTTCCCCTGCCCCGTGACTGCTACGTTAGTGCTGTTGTGGACCCGGATGTGCCGTCATCACCTGTCGGTGCCGCAGGGTCAGCTGTGTGAAGAGCTGGGTCCCTGCTGCCTACGTCTTGGGTCCGCAAGAGTGAACCAGTGTGGCAGTGCGGGCTGCAGAAGCCGGGGCGAGGGGCGCCCCCCTGTGGTCAGCTGCTGAACAGGTCCTGCCCAGTGACCGCCTAGGGAAAACCATCGCTCGTGTCGACAGTGAGAGCCAGGAGTGCACGCTTTGTCACACCTTCCCCGTCCCACTTCCAAGCCTGTCTTTCTCTCAGTGCCCACCATGGCTAATCCACAATGCACAGCCAGCATGAGGCAGTCACCACAAACAGGGGCCGCCTGCCTGGAGCATGCGGGCAAAGCCTCCCGCAGAGGTGCACTGGGCTCCAAGAGCTGCGCTCTTCAAGCTGAAAGCGCCCGTGGCTCATGGGGTCCTTGCGAGGTCCCACCTGTGTCAGGGGACTTGAACGTGGCCTTCACAGCACAACTGACAGGAGCCACCGTTCTGCACGTGCAGGTGAGCAGAGCCCGGTCTGAGACGCTGCTGTGTGGGCAGCAGCCTGGGCCAGCGGGCACCGGCGACTGGACAGAAGCAGGCACTTGTGCGCCCTCTTTGGGCAGGAGTTTGACGAAGTCTGAATGGCCAATGCATGTGACCTTTGACCCTTGACCCAGCCAGCTCACGTGGGGTTTATCTTTCAGCTATAGGTGTCCACGTGGACAAATATCTATGTTCAAGAGGCTCTTTGTGGTGCTGATTCTAGAGGTAAAACATGAGACACAACCTGACTACCAGGGATTGCTTAACTAATGCTCCATCTGCTCCAGCACCAACCTCTAGAACTTTCTAAAAATCATTGTTCGAATCCCAGCAGGAAGGGCTCCTCTAAGTGAGAGCAGCTGCGGAGGGGCAGGCTTTGGGAGGAACGCACACTTCACAGACGTTCTGCACCTGCTTTCGATGCTGGCCCAGGCCAGCGCCACTTCTCCTTACCTGTCTCCGGACACGAGGGGTCTCAGCCCTGACCCTCTCCAGCTGGCAATGGACAGGCAGCAGCAAAGGGACCTGCAGTGCCGCCCAGAGGCCCTGCCTGTCCCTGCCTGTGTCAGGAGTGATAATCACCTACGGGCGGTGGTGAGGACAAGGCAGCCATTGTGGGGGCTGCCACAGGGACCCGAGGAGGGGCCGGTGTTGAGGTACAGCGGGTTAAGCTGGTATTTGGGATACCCACATCCCATCTTCGAGTCCTGGCTGCTCTGCTTCCAGTCCAGCTCCCTGCTAACGTGCCTGCAAAAGCAGCAGGAGGAGACGGCGCAAGTGCCTGGGCCCCCGCCACCCACGTGGGAGACCCGGATGGAGTTCTGGGTCCTGGCTCTGGCCTGGCTCAGCCCAGGCTGTCGTGGCCATCTGGAGGGTAACCAGCGATGGAAGAGCTCCCTCCCTCCCTCCCTCCCTATTGCTGGGCCTTTCAAATAAAGAAATTTCGTAAGAAAAGGCTTGGAAGGAAAGTTGAAAAAAACTGATGTACGGCGGATACAAGACAGCAGGTAACCAGGTGTTCCCCAGAATTTCTGTGCTGTGTTGACGTTGCAGCTTATCAGAAACCCCAGCCTGAAGCCACAGGTTCCTGAGCCCCAGAACCCGTGTGACTGAGCTCGTCCCGCAGTGTCGGGTAACGAAGGCAGCCAGCAGGCGGGCGGGCATGGTCGGCGGCAGTGGCCTTGGTGAAGTGGCACGCACGCAGCAGCCGGGCAGGCACTTGGTGTAGCTGTTGAGATGCTGCTCGGCACAACCACAGCTCATACCCGAGTGCCTGGGTTCCAGTCCCAGCTCTTGGCCCTGTTGCAGCTTCCTGCTAATGTGGAGGTGGGAAGCAGGTGACGGCTCAAGTGCTCAGGGCCCTGCCACCCACAGGGGATGTTCAGATGGAGCTCCTGGCTCCCGGCTTCATCTGGCCCAGTTCTGGCTGTTGTAGGCATTGGTGGAGTGACTAGCAGATGGAAGATGTCTCTCTCTGTCTCTGTCTCTGTCTCTCTCTCTTTCTCTGTCTCTCTGTAAGTAAAAACGATTTTTTTAAAGACCTCTCTCATGCCCCCCCCCCCCCGGTTCAGGGTGGCACCTCGGCCGTAGGGCCAGGAAGCAGCCTTCCGTGCCTTGGGCTGCAGAAGGCTTTGGAGCCATGATGTGTTGCTGTGGACTCATTCTGAGAGGGGGAGCACAGTGGGGTCAAGAGGTGCAGAGTCACCACACAGACCCCCAGAGTCGGGTGAAAGCAGCCAGAGGCAAGCAGCCTGCAGACTCGTTTATTTCAGTTGTTACAGCAGCCAATCCAGTCAAGGAGCAGTTTATGCCCTAACCAATCACAGCCTGTTGCCAGGCAGGCTCCATTGCCAAGTGGTTTCCGAAGCCATCCAATCACAGCCTGTTGCCAGGCAGGCTCCGTTGCCAGCAGCCATCTTGGCATGGTCTTCCTGTTCCACCACAATGATGGCTGGAAGCCATCTCATGTTCCTTTTGAGCTCTGGTGCCTTTGGGTTTCATGCCTGGGGAAAGACGAGTCTTGCTCTGAGAGAGGAGCCGCTGAGCTGAAAAGGCAAGAGCGGCCCCGAGGTGGGGTGCAGAATGAGCACCGTGGGTGGGCCGTGTCCAGGAGTCACGGTGGGCTTCTCTGGGCCCAGGCGAAGTTGCCATCTTTGTACCGCGCCGGGGCCCAGGGGAGGGGCTGGGATCTGTTCCAGATCTGAGGGTGGAGGAAGGATGTTGGGCTTGGGCCAAGGAGCTCCCCGGGGAGGGCTGGCCCTGCAGTGTTGGAGCAGAGTGCACTGTGGGCTGTGTGTCACTGTCCGAAGGCAGGAGCCAGCTCCCTGAGGCGGCACAGAGCAGGGCGGCAGCCCAGAGAGGCCAGCACGGGCTGACGTCCACCGGTCACAGGCACGGTCCCCCAGGGAATGGGCCGAGGCACAGGCAACTCCCAGGGGAGAAGCCAGGTCTGGTGAACCTGGGCCAGTCGATACAGGATGCTGGCAGGTGTTCACTGCTGTGGAAAGCCCCGAACCTGGGGGCATTCCAGACAACCAGGACAATGCATTGTAAGAGCCTCCCCAGCCGCCCCGCCCAGGACCATGTGGGACTCTGCACCTGCCCAGCAGCAGCCGGAAAATGGACTTGGCGTGCTGCTCAGCTGGAGCGAAGCCTTGCTCAACCCCACCCTGCCCCCCAACCTGGTCCCCCCAAAATGAAGTCTTCTCTGCCCTAACCAGCCACATCCTCTCCGTTTTTAAACCCAACACGGAGCCCCCAGAGACCATGGGGAGTGGGAGTGGGAAGCCCACTTCCTAGAGGCAGGCTTCAGCCTGGCATTTGGGGGGAGCAGTAGACGGAAGACGTAACCCAGTGCTGCCCGATGAGAGGAGGTGTGCTGGGATGAACTCGGGAAGATCTTACTGTCCTTGACGCAAGGCACAGGAAGAAGCCGCCTGTCCTTGCTCGGCGCGTTGTCTGCTGTGTGTGTGAGGTCTGGAGCTCTCGGCCACGTCGCTGACACCCTGAGGGGACGAGTCACACACCAAGGACACCAGAGCCCTGGCCTGATGATGGCCCATCAAGGTCCTTCATTTCCCTGCAGTTTGGCCAGTGAGGCTCCGTGTCCTATCCCTGGATGTGTCCTAACACCGCAGGCTCAGATCCATAGCTACATCTGCAAAAGCAAGATTCCAAACAGCAAGTGAGTAGCAGCGTTAGCATTTCTGAGTGCACCTGCAGCCCAGCTTCCTCCATGCAGTTACCTGGTGCTGTGTCTGTTACAGAGCACTTCGCCGTAAGACGCCCAGGTGCTGCACTGGAGTTCAGTTCCCACCTCGGGTCCCGGCCTCCAGCCTCCTGCTGCCGCAGACCTGGGGGGCAGTGGCGGCGAGAGACAGAGCTCTTCCATCCACTGGCTCACTCCCCAGATGCCCGCAACAGCCAGAGCTGGGCCAGGCGGAAGCCAGAAGCCAGTTCTTCCACGTGGGAGGCAGGGACCCATGAACTTGAGCCATCACCTGCCGCCTCCTGGGTGCATGAGTAAGGCAGAGGTGTGACTTGATCCCAGGCACTCAAATATGGGATGTGGGTATCTCAAATGGTAGCTTAACCCGCTGTGCATAAACCCCCAAAAATACATTTTAAGAAAAGCATTTTGGGGCCGGTGCGGTGGCGCAGTGGGTTAACGCCCTGGCCTAAAAGCACTGGCATCCCATATGGGCGCTTGTTCGAGACCCAGCTGCTCTGCTTCCTGTCCAGCTCTCTGCTATGGCCCGGGAAAGCAGTAGAAGATGGCCCAAGTCCTTGGGTCCCTGCACCCATGTGGGAGAACCGGAAGAAGCTTCTGGCTCTTGGCTTCAGATCAGCACAGCTCCGGCTGTTACAGCCATCTGGGGAGTGAACAAGCTGATGGAAGACCTCTGTGTGTGTGTGTGTGTGTGTGTAACTCTGACTTTCAAATAAATAAATAAATAAATAAATCTTTTTTAAAAAAAGCATTTCACCCGTTTAATGATGGCAACACTTTAAATCAGGGGTTCCCAACCCTGGCTACACTAGATTCACTAGAAGTTTCTAACACTGCCGATGCCTGGCCTGCACTGCAAACTGAGCAGCTGATATTTGTCATGAGGTGGGGGCGCCCCAGGGGGAGGCTGGACGTGCTGCCCCACGATGCCCAGCCCGACCTAGCTCTCCATCGGGTAGGATCTGAGCTGCCGAGGTGGGCGAGGTGGCGGCACTTCAGAGCAGAACAAGCCCCTGAAGGAAGCTCTTTGCTGCAGGGAGGATCTGGGGGGTATGGAAGGCAGGAGCAGACCTGCTAGAGTCGCCTCAGCTGGGGTGGAACCAGAGACAGCGCAGGCCCAGAATCCAGACAGAAAAAGGTCAAAGGCGTGGGAGAGGACGGTGAAGTCGCTTTCACAGAGAAGTGGACGAAAAAGCCTCCAGGCAGCAGAGAGAGGAAGAAACTGATGAAATGGCTCGGTCAGCCACAGCCACAGCCACGGCCACCGGGGGGCGCTGCAGACTGCATCACTGAACCGGTCTGTTCCAGCAGCTCCTTCTTCAGGCAGACATAAGCACTGCACACTAAAATGGAAATTTCCAGCAATCCACTTGTATGAGGACTTTATAGTTTGGTAGGACTTTTGTTATACTTTCAGGCAAAACATAAAAGGTAGACTACTTTACACAATCCACATATTTTTCTCCTTTATTCAAGACTTACATAATGAAATCTATGCAAGTGAATCCTGACGTAGTAGCCATTTAAGTGTGAAACCAACACAGGTACTCTTAAAACTTTACCCAAACTGTAAGAGTTTACCATCTCTGTGCTTTAAGGGAGCAGCTCGTTGCTCACGTACCCCTGAGGTCTCTGGCATGCTTGCTCCGGCCGGCACGAAAGACTTCTAAGCGTTCGCTGGGGATGGGTGCGGCCCCGGTGGCTTGCTTTCTTCTTGAGAGAATCACACAAGAGGTCTTTTCCTCGAACATAATGATCTCAGAACTCTGTCAAAACTACAAAAGGCATAAAACAAACAAACAAAAAATCAGATATGGACAAGATGCTACCTCACGTGGGTGGGGAAATTAATATATATTATCAATTGTTCTAACGCATGAAGTCTGAGAGAACTGTGCTCCAGGAGAGGGCTGGGACTAGGATGGCAAGGATGGCAAGGATGGAAGGTGTGGGGCACATGTTGTGGCAAAGGTGTTACGCCGCACACCCACTTCCCAAACTGGAGTGCCAGGTTGAATCCCAGCTACTCCATGCTTCCAATCCAGCTTCCTACTAACATGTCTGAGGCAGCAAGTGACAGCCCGAGTCCTCCCACATAGGAGACCTGGATGGAGTTCTTGGTTCCTGGTTCCCACCTGGTCCTGGCCCAGCCCCAGGGAGTGAACTCACCATGGAGGAGCTGTCACTGTACCCTTCAGATAAATACAAGTTTATGAAAATATTTTTCATTATACTCTTCATTCGCCTTTCTAAATATTAAAACACATGAAAGTATTGCCTCTTCAAAAACTTACATTAAAACAAATGAGCCAGGGCTGGCGTTGGGGCACAGCAGGCTAAGCAGCCACTTGCGGTGCAGGCATCGGTATTCGAGCAGCTGGTTGAGCCCCAGCCACTCTGGTTCCAATCTGGCTCCCAGAGAAGGCACCAGGGAAAGCCACAGATGGCCCACCTGTTTGGGGCCCTGCCACCCGCATGGGAGACCTGGATGAAGCTCCTGGCTTTGGCCTGGCCCAGTCCTGGCCATGTGGACCACCTGGGAAGCAAACCAGTGGATGCAAGATCTGTTTCCTCCTCTCACTTTCAAATAAATCTTCTAAAATAGTAAAATCACGAAAAACCTGATACATGTTGGCAGACAGGTTAAAATAAATCATAGGATATCCATACTATGGAATACTAGCATAGTATTGAAAGGCGTTAGCATGGGAACATGCTGTAATTACCCACTCAAAAAAAGAAAAAGCAGGCTAGTATGTGGACATTGAATTGAAAATGCTCCAATTTGCATGTACACATGTATCTATGTAATAAACATGGCATACTTGTTACACAAAGGAAGTCATACCCAAGTGTTACACGTAGTTATTTCTGGGGAATAAAATTGGGTGGTTAGGAACTTGGATTCCTCTCACCTTTTACAATTCTGCATACACGCAGCTATGTTTATATGGAACTATACATTTTAACTTAGAAACAGGCAAACATGTTTTCCTAGCAGTGGGCTTATATGGATAGTACTTTTCACATCTGATTTTATGAATGTGCCTATACTGCGCTTCAGTTTTCAAAATCTTTCCAGTACCTTCACCTGAATTAGAAACTCCTTTGAACCTGACAGGAAACTTTTTAGTTCAGTTTCTGAGCTTTCAACTCCGCATCCGCACCCCTAGAACACTCACATAGCTTCGTTAGAATGATGTCCTGGTGTCAAGACTTTCTGGCTTACACAAGATACACAGGGTCTCCAAAGGAGCACCAGGCTGTTGCCTCAGCCCCACTCTCAAGAACAGCAGGGAGTCACTCAACTGCTTGATTTCTCATCTAATTTGGAAGCGTTTTCAAAATGCACTATCCAGAAGCCTTGCAATGTCTGCCATCCTATTCGATAGGTATTTTTCCTATTCGATAGGTACTCCAGTTGCTAACGAGGGAAGTAAGGAAAAGCCAGCGGACTGACTGAAGTCTGACTGAAGTGACAAGAGCTCTGGTGGTTTCCTGGACTCTTGACCCCTGTGCTTGTTTGCAGGAGTCACAGAAACTCAGAACTCAGTGAACTACACGTCACACACACAAGTCAAATGGAAAC